>JAEAOA010000750.1:710000-1043169 GCA_016746295.1 Potamilus streckersoni
CCTGAATAGACTACCTTTTTAGATGTCTTGTTGGTCCTAAATAAATATAATGCCAATATGATGTCCACATCAACTATTTTGAAAATTTTTCTTATTGCTGAAGAATTAGATGTTCTTATCTTGGAAGATTTTTCAACCAGTAGAGTATCATTTTCTTTGAAGGGCCCATGTTTTATTTCAAGGCTCAAAATTTCTGTTTTTGAGTGGTCACCTCACTTCAGCTTTCATTTTGCAAACTTCCCTGAAGAATCTTAATCAGTTAATGCTTGCTTTTTATTCCTGATTACCATTATACAAAACATTGACTTCTCATAACACAATTCACAAAAATTTGTACATGTAATTACAAACTCCTTGCCTAAGTAGATGGCTCTTGTTCTTACAGTACAATGTTAAATGATGTCATAATGCAATTGGTATGAGATTATATTTTTTACCTTTTTCATAGATCTATAACTTTAGAAGAGATAGCAACTTTCATTTCCTTAAATATTGAAATGAAAAATAATACAATAATAAGTGCAATAACAATCCTGTGAATGAAAATGTATTTGGAATCTTTTGCATTTTACAACCTAATGTATCTGGTTCTGGTGCTGAAACTGATAAGATACAATAATTCTGTTTAGCAAAGAAGAAAATGTCTATGATAGAGTTAGCATTTTTCATCCTGTGCAGATTTTAAGAATTATTAAATACTTATTCAGGTCTTATGTTCAGTTAGTTTCTTGGTACAATTTTACATACAATTAAAGAGTCAGGGTTTATTTGTAGGTACAAAGAGTGTATGGGTACAATTTTATGTATATTTAGTGTCCAGGTACATTTTTATGCACAATTTATTTCAGGGTACATTTTGTCCTTATGTTTCTGTTTAATGACTCCCTCTCAGCAGTAGATATTGGACAAGAAAATGCAGATCAACCTATGTATTTTGGATCATAGGACCTTTGTCTATGTAAAACTTTTTTTATATAAGCATCAAATGTTGTATATACTTGCTTCAAGTCCACTGTAGACAAAATAGACCCTGAACTGACATCATATATTATGCAGTGTTGTTTGTTCTGCTGACTGTTCATAACATATTTCATAGACCCAGAACTTCCATTACAGTATGTCATGGCAGATCTGCATTTCAACCTTTTGTAGTTGTATCTTGCTTCTAAGCAAGTATTAAATGAACTTCAACACTTCAAAAGTAACTGTCCTTGAAATTATTAGCAGAAAGAAGAGCATTGACTCTCATGTTCCAATGTATGATAAAACAGTATATCATAGTCTTAGCAGTTAGAACCAAGAAGACATTTATGCACATATAGATGGCACCTTCAACAGGATTCAGTTTAATTGTCTGCAAAAAATGACATTTTCCAAAGTATTTAATTCTGTGGGTAATGGCAGGGCCTCTTATTGTATCCGAAATTTTTTAAAGTGGTGGAAATTCATTAAAATTAGTGACACATGACTAATTGAGTTGATGCTATTTCCTATCATTTTTTGGAAGCTTTTGCAATGGAGATGGGCTTCGATCCGGCTAGTCAGAATGCCATGCTGAAGAAGTTGTTGGCGAACAGTCGGGCAGCACAGCAAGCCCAGGCAGCTGCAGCAGGAGACCAGTCTGATGTAAGTATTTGTCTGTCTGTCTTTTTACATCTAATTCCCAAATTGTTAGTCAATTTGCACAGTAAACTTGACCACCAATACAAGAGATCATTTTAGGTACAGTGGATGTTTACATGCATGCATACATACATACATACATACATACATACATACATACATACATACATACATACATACATACATACATACATGCATACATACTTGCATACATCCATGCATACATACATACATACATACATACATACATACATACATACATACATACATACATACATACATACATACATACATACATCCCTACATACATATATACATACATACATACATACATACATACATACATACATACATACATACATACATACATACATACATACATACATACATACATACATACAATGCATACAATGCAATACAATACAATACAAGTATTGTATGTCTGCTATCTGTCAAGCTGCACAACAAGCCAGTTACCAGTGTGATCTATAAGGAAAGCAATTCCTAGAATTTTGGATGAGGATGTGATTAAAATAGTTCATATTCTGCATCAAAAATAATAAATAATTAAGATATTTTTCTTAATGATTACACTTGAGACACTGCCTATACATCTTCACTAATAGGTGCTAATTTGTTCTTTTGATGACGTCATTAGCTTGCTTTACATAAACATAATTAGTCCTTCGAGCTGCTTTAAGTCTGTGAGAAAAAAATGTTTCCTAAAAAGAATTTATTTATTCGGTTGAAATCTGTATTTATCAATTAAGAATATTGAGGTTGAGAAATTCCAAAACTGTTGATGAATTCTAAAAAAGTAAAGGTTTTCACGTCAACTGGAATGGATATGAAATTAGCAAATTTGGATTTTTCTTTTTCAGGACTCAAATGATTTTGGTAATATTCAGTTGACTCCTGAACAGCAGCGCCAGTTGGAGCTGATTGACAGCATGCCCCTTATAAAGGAGACTGAGACTGATTGGGATGCAAAGAGTGAGGAAGAGAAGGAGAGGATTCTGGGTAAATAAGTTTTGATTCATTCTAATTTGACATGCTATGGTGTTGTAATTCATTTGACTTGTTATAGTATTTTACTTGGCACGTCCAGCATTTGCTTAATTTGAAATTTGGTATGTTATAGTATTTTTTTATTTCTGTGAAGTCATTAATGTCTAGTTCACATTAGTGGAACTGAGACAAGTAGCAACAACAAGGGTGGCATTCACAGTTTATTAATGTTTTGGTTCAAGATTTTTGTATCCATATATTTCCTACCATTGACCTTCAGACCAAATGCACATTAATTGAAAATTTACATTTTGGTTGAAGACATTGTCATTTACTTACCTTTCCTATATCACTTGATTTTGTTTATAAAGTGGGTTGAATCATTGTGAAGGTAAGTTATTTCATTCTGCTGTACATTGGCATGGCCCATCACCTTGGAATCATTGTCAGTCATAGAAAATGTGTTTTAAGATTTTTGTTTTAATGGTTTTTATAAATTTACCTGGCAAAAGGCAGAAAGCATCCTGGCATCAAAACGTTTCAAATTTATGCAAAAGATGTTGGTTGGTCATCAAATACTCAGAACCTTCGGACTGAAAAATAACTGCGGGGAATATAAACAAATTTGATAGAAAGCATCGAGGACATTTAGTTTTGAATAACTGATACCAATCTAACATCCACAGTTAATGATGCTGTTAATTAAATTTGTTAACATTTCCCAAACCCCACGATGTTTTAGTCATTTTGGAAGGATAATTATGAAACTAAGACAATTAAATTGGTGATGCATGACCTTTGGGCAGTAATACTGTTAGGCTCAGCATGCAGGTTTCATTTTTGTGACTTTCTTGCAGCAACAGTTTCTTAAACACATTTACTTTTCATGTTAATAATTTGTTGGCATCAATGGCAGCAACAGAAGTGTCAAAAATGGTATGGTCCAATGGAATAGTTTTAAAGGTCATTTGACTTCTGTGTCAGTTAAGGTATTTTACAGAAACATTGCACAGTATTATTGTCAAACAGATTTGTGTACCTTGATATGAGAAATTTCTGTCTTGCTTGTGTATGCAGAAATTAATCACAAGCAAGAATTGGCATTCCAAGGAAGTACTGTTAATGGCTTAGGTGGCAGCATTATATGTTTCCATGGAGAAAATTGGGGAACTTGTAATAACTTGATAAATATGCTTTGTGCATCATCAAGCCCTTTAAGCAGTTTAATAATGATGATCAACTTGACACCCAAGTACACCCATGTTTTAATGAAGATAACATGTATTGGATCAGGAGATCAAAGTAACAATTTTAAATGCCAGTTTATTAATTATGTTCATATTAATTTTCTGCCTTGTAAATCTTGACAGTCTGACATCTTGTACCATCATGCAGGTCATGATACAACCAGGCACATACAATCACATAGGTCATGATACAACCAGGCATCTACTAACATATAGGATTTGATAACAACCTGACATGTACCAATATCACTTACATCATGATACAACCAGGCATGTATACCAACATCACATAGGTCATGATACAACCTGACATGTACCAACATCACATATCATGATACAACCAATCATGTACCAATGTCATGATACAACCTGGCATATGCCAGCATCACACGATACAACCATGCATGTACCAACATCACATATATGTTGTGGTACAACCAGGCATATGCTAACATCACATAGGTCATGATACAATCTGACATCTAGCAACAGCTTGCAGCCTGTCATGACATCTAGTAACAGCACATAAATCACAATCCAGTCTGACATGATGTTTAGCATAAATTATCTTGCAACACCACACAAATCATGCAGCCTGACAGGACATCTTGCAATATCACTTAAACCATTCTTGTATGACACCCAGCCAAAAACATAAGTCATGACAGTCAGTCATGATAGATAGATAGCAACATTCACATAAATCATGATCCAGTGTGACATATCATTTAGCAACATTGCAAAACTCCTTACATCTAGCAGCATCATATAAACCATGATCCAGTCTGACTATAATCTATCAACATCACATAAACCATGATCCAGTCTGACTATAATCTATCAACATCATATAAACCAGGATCCAGTCTGACTATAATCTATCAACATCATATAAACCATGATCCAGTCTGACTATAATCTATCAACATCATAAAAACCATGATCCCGTCTGACTATAATCTAGCAACATCATATAAACCATGATCCAGTCTGACTATAATCTATCAACATCACATAAACCATGATCCAATTTAACTATAATCTATCAACATCATATAAACCATGATCCAATCTGAGTATAATCTATCAACATCATATAAACCATGATCCAGTCTGACTATAATCTATCAACATCACATAAACCATGATCCAGTCTGACTATAATCTAGCAACATCACATAAATCATGATCCAGTCTGACTATAATCTAGCAACATCACATACACCATGATCTAGTCTGACTATAATCTAGCAACATCACATAAACTCAGTCTGACTATAATCTAGCAACATCACATAAACCATGATCCAGTCTGACTATAATCTATCAACATCACATACACCATGATCCAGTTTGACTATAATCTAGCAATATCACAAAAACCATTATCCAGTCTGACTTTAATCTAGCAACATCACATACACCATGATCCAGTCTGACTATAATCTAGCAATATCACAAAAACCATTATCCAGTCTGATTATAATCTAGCAACATCACATAAACCATGATCCAGTCTGACTATAATCTATCAACATCATATAAACCATGATCCAGTCTGACTGTAATCTAGCAACATCATATAAACCATGATCCAGTCTGACTGTAATCTAGCAACATCACATAAATCATGATCCAGTCTGACTATAATCTAGCAACATCACATAAACCATGATCCAGTCTGAGTATAATCTAACAAGAAAATATATACTATGATAGGGGTCACGCTACCAGGCGAAATGGGCAATTAAGTCGCCTAAAAAATGTAAACTTCACCTTCTGTTAGGAAAGCAAAAATTACTTCTCCCTGTGATATTTTTTAGAGGTAAGTTGACTCAAAATACTTTTTGAGATGTCCCTTGCTGTAAGCAGGTTACTTCTACTGTTGTGTTGTAGTGAAATGTATTCATCACAACCATCAGGACCTAGGCCTTTTTTATATATATATCAATTACATTGACAAACTTTTGCATATTCATGGGCATATATTTTGATTGCCCTATCCTGAGCAGGTTAGCAGCTATCAGATAATCTCACTGCATGATTTCCACACGTTATTTCTTGATGATAAAACATACAAACTTGTGTTTCAAAGCATTAACAAAAGTATGTAAATAACAATTTGCGTTTTAAGATCAGAGTTGGTTATCTGGATATTTTTACTGTCTATTGTACTCTACTTGGTCATAAAATTAATATGAAATTATAAGTGAACCAGTAACAGGGAAATAATGGTAGACATCACTATGTCTGGGAAGTACCAGTTTATTAGATGTCTATTTTCACAAATCATTGAGCAGATATATTCAGAAAAATATACAATTCATAGCAAACTCAAGGTGTTATGTTATTTAACCTTTAACTTTTAAGAAAATACAATTATGTCAGAAACATATGGACAATGCTATGTTGTATAATTCTCAAAAATGGAGAAGTGTTGTAAGGTTCAAGTTGTTTTCTGTCTTTAATAGTATTTGTAAAAAGGCAGAAAAAAGTAGCGAAGCAGATGTTGTTTATTCTAGTGTAGCTTGACCCCTGCTATGATCCAGTCTAACTACTGACATCTAGTTACATTATATAAACTATAATGCAGTCCAACTATAACTCTACATCATCACATAAACCATGATCCACTATATAGTCAGTATCGGGCTGATTTGCTGGTGAACCCTATATATATATATGCATAATGCTGCATTTAGGCTTATCTGTCTGGGTGATGTCTTAAGGGTAAAAATATTGAGATTTGATAAATTTAGGTGGACAATGACAGCTTGAAGTGGCAAAATATCCCGTGGTTTTTTTTTTTTTATCTCAGTGCAATACTAAGTACCTATATATTTATTCTTGCTGTCCTTAAATGTATAGAGGATGACAGTGATTGAAAGGTTAATGTTTTTTAATATCTGTACTAAACACTAAAAATCAGTATATGCATATAATTACTTTTATTGTATTTAGACATCTTTGCTGGTAACCACCATAGGTCATTTGGTTAAACATTGGACTCATAAATTAAGGGTTGCAAGTTCTAAACCCACCCTGGCCAACATGTTTAGCTGCCATGGTGTGTTCTGGACAGAAGTACTTATATCCCATTTCCAACATCATACTGTATGCAATAATATGGTTTAAAGTGATATTAGAACCAAGGAACCAACAATTTAGGCACCCCAGACATTTAATAAAGGATAAAACATTTTTTCTTTTTAAAGAAACAAGACGGCTTGAGTATGAAAAACGTCGCAAAGAATTAGAAGTGAGTAAGAAAAAAGCAAAGAAAAAAGCAGAAGAGGGACAAGGCCAGCCAAAGAAACGGAAAAAGAAGAGTAACAGCACGAGTGATGGTACAGGTCAAGGTCAGGTATCAACAGAAAGCCAACCAAATCAGCTGCCCCCTATTGAAAAAGAAAAACCACCACCAAAGAAAAAGTCCAGGAAAAAGAAGCAAGTGGAAGCAGAAGCCTTGGAGAACTTTGAAGCCATGTTTGAAAGCATGTTGAAAGATTTGAAGCAGTTACCCCCAGTTCCCCTCCAAGAGCCCTTCGTTAACACAACACAGGCTATTATCTCAGTGGCAGGCTCAGCTCCAGTATTAAGCAGTAAGATTTTACTTAAGTGTCATTTACTGTAAGCTTAGTTCCCTGTTACTAAATTTTAAGATATCCAAATATCAAACAATATCTGCAACTGGGAATTATACTTTCTTCTTTTATTTTAGTGTAAAAATCTGCTTTAAAAATCTTTGTGTAATGAGAAGAAAAAAAAGTCATAAAAATAAACTGTTATCCAGTCTGACTACACATCTAGCAACATTATGTAAACCATAATCCAGTCTAACTTTAAATCTACAACATCACATAAACCATGATCCATATAAATTGAATTTAACTTGTAATCATGCATTTATATCTTAGTATCTTTACAAATTGAATCTAAACCCAATAAAGAAAAAATTAGCTATGTTACATCTTGTTTATGGATGATCATTATAATTTATAGTCTTGGACAAAACTTACAATTTAGATAATATTGTACCTAAGGTTACTCAGTATAGATGCATGAAGTTCATTTCTTCTCAGCAGCATCTGATGAATCATGGGTTAAAGAAAAAAAAAAATAATTTGGTATGAGGTTTTTCACAAAAAGACCAAAGTCAAGTTTAATTTTTAATGTTTTCCCACAGTTTTACAGAGTTATCACCCTTATTTGACTGTGTTCCTGCTATTCTGCTCAGTAATTTTGAAAGACTTAACAGATTGAAACCAAATTTGGTATAAGAATATATGCTAAAAAGATTTAAGTCAGATTTGATTATTATGATTTTCCTGCACTCTTTTGAATGAGTTATGGCTCCTGTTTTACTTAAATATCTGCCCTTTAGTTGTATGATATTGATCCATGTCATGTGGACACACATTGTTTCTTTGTCCAACAGATGAAAGCCAGCTTCAGGGATCATTTGGAGCAGCATACCTGGAAGGAGTTCCTGATTTTTATGGGGGATTGCTATCAGGTGTATTGCCTCCCCTTGGCTCATTCCTTGGTCTACACAGTGGGCCACTTCACATGACAAATGACCAGCGGCGCAGATTTTTCACTGAGGGTGAGGCTTCCTAATATACATAGTTTGATAAACACAGGAACCCACTTTTGTAAAATGTTTGATATACAAGTGTTGACCTTATAAATGGGGAAATAGTGTTATCTAGATAATGTTCACTTTTGTAAAATAAATGCTTTCTTTGCAGCTCAAACTGATCATGATATTATTGATGTAACTGCATCTTGTAGCAGAATGTACCATTGTGCTCCAAAATAAAAGGATGTAATTGTTATAACAGTAATTGTGAGTTTATCATAGTGCCATGAACTCTTTGAGATGGGATTTTAAAAAATGGCATTGATGAAATGGTAATTGTAGATGAATGTATCATAGTGCCCTGAACCCTAGAAATGATTGGATGTAAAATGATATAATTGATGGAATAGTACTTGTAGCTGAGTTCCTTGAGCTCTTGGGGAGGGTGGATAAAAAAAAAGAACGATGTTTTTGCAATGTATGTTTCTTATTAATATTGAAAAATAACAATTATACAGTTTTGTTAGTCCCAAAAACAATTCGGTGAATGAAGATAGTAAAGTCAACATGAAACTATTCAAGAATTTTTTTATGACCCACATAAATCAGCCATGCAGGCATTTTGTTGTAGAAAGCTGATATTATCACAATGATTGGGTCATGCTGTGAACAAACCAATGCACCTTTGACTGTATTAGATTAGACAGGTATAAGATCCTTAACATTTCATATTTAATATATTTTTGTGTTGTTTTCACTATTATTCTGTTGACTTGGATGCATTTCACTCACTCCATTCTAATGGAAAAGTGTATTATCTGTGTTAACATAGTTTGTATTACTATACATAGTAACAAACTTGTTGCTCATGCCAAAGTTAGTAGTAAAATATATATCCACTGGCCTTTCATGTTGATGTACACAAATAAAAGGGCATGGGAGTTTACTCAAATTTTGGTAAATGATAGACTTTTTATTATTTGACTCATTGTGTGTTGTTTCACAGAAATTAATACTTGAAATAATAGTGGATGAAAATGCTTTGAAAATTAAATCACAACAATTTTTTGGATAATGTCAAAAAAAATTATTTTTCTTGTGCGATGAAAAGAAATGTTGGGATATTAAAAGCAGTATGTGTGTGATAATTAAGAGGAACCCAGAGTTATCAATCTGATCTGATCTTGTGTAAATTAGCATGATTTCATCTCTCCAAGCCATCAATATTCCCAACACAGTTGGTGCCAGGGTACTTTTTCCATACTTGGAATGATCTCATCATGGAAACAAAGAGTACTACAAGAAAATGCAATCCTTGTTAATTTTTAAGTGATTTTAGCTACAAGGTCCTTGCTGGATTCAAATTTGTGGGCACAATGACATCACCATAAATGGCAGAGTTTGGGGAAAATTTGAAAAAGGTAGATCTATAAAAAGTCAAAACAAGTATAGAAATGTTCATAAAGTTTTACAAAACTATTTTTAAATTTTAGTATATCGATTTAACAAAATTGTTCTATTACTGTCTTTTTTATAAAGTAAATGCCCTTGAAAACAGATTGCTATAAAAAATGGGTGATGGATTTCATAGTGTAAATCAAATATTCATGCTTGTGTAGGACAAAATGTGAAGTTTACCTTTTCTAGCAATTGGTTTGTAAAGTGATTATTATTTACTCCTGAATTTTAATATTGTTGGTCATTTTCATTGCCCCCATAATAGAGGCAAATCGTGAAGAGAGACAGAGGCTTAGTGGGGATCAGCCCCTGATGTTTCCACTTAGCCAGGATATTCCATTCCTAGGGGGAATGCCACTTCCTTTCAAACTCACACTACCATCACCACCAAGGATTGAACCCAAGGTTGAGGTCCTTCCAGAGTAAGTACATATTTATGTATTTGTTTCCACTCGTCCATTGAACACCTTCTCACACATAGGAAGCTCAGCTGGTGGAGCTTTGGACTCCTAATACAAGTGTTACCACTTCAATATCTGTGTCGTTTTGAACTTGGCCACTTGGCTCTTTCTCTGTCTGTACAGTCTGCAGTTTGGTAAATGCAATTAGATGCAACATATAAGTGAGTAAATAACTTGGAACTTTGAACCAACACTCTTTGTTTCAATAGTCTGGCTTACTAATCCCTGAGCCACCATGGTACTTAAGGTGAAAGAAAATTTTTAAAAACCTAGATTGATATTTCTGTCTTCAAGTGAAAATTTTGGAATCAAGCTTAAGATCTCAGAGTTATCAACCATGCAAAGTTTTTTCTGATTTATTTTAAATAATGTTGTACATAGAAGATAGAAATAATCAGTTTAGAAAAAAATTGCAACAAATTATCTGTTGCTGGTTATCATTTAATAAGTAATTTGAACACATTGTCAATTATCTTTATGTCAATATATATACATGACCCAGAGTGGTCTAAAGCACTCACTGTTCTGGATTACTGCCATCTCACCTCTGTCTGCATGGGTTTAAGTCTCAGACTCAGCTAATGTGTGTACAAGAGAAAACCGGCCAGTAGCTTGTTGTGGGTAGGTGTTTTTTCCTGGGCTTTTCCCCATGATCTTCATTCATCATTTATACTGACCACAATCTTGTGCTGAAACATGGCGATAAACCCTACTACAACAACAACATGTTGTGTGTGTGTGTGTGTATATATATATATATATATATATATATATATATATATATATATATATATATATTCATTGTTGATGTTTTTGGATTAGGTCCATTTGTCTAAAACAAATTTATGTTATCAACGTTAATTTTTACTTTAAGCACTGTTTTCATGTTTTTATATTAAACTCGTAAAATTGAGTTCATTTCCTTCATTGAGCTCATTCATCAAGTTATAATTCTTACTATGTACAAGACACTTAGATCTATGTTACTTATGTCTCATTTCTCAATATGTACAAGAGACATAGATCATGTTGTTTCATTTCTCTATATGTACAAGACACTTAGATCCATGTTACTTATGTCTCATTTCTCAATATGTACAAGAGACATAGATCATGTTGTTTCATTTCTCTATATGTACAAGACACTTAGATCCATGTTACTTATGTCTCATTTCTCAATATGTACAAGAGACATAGATCATGTTGTCTCATTTCTCTATATGTACAAGACACTTAGATCCATGTTACTTATGTCTCATTTCTCAATATGTACAAGACACTTAGATCCATGTTACTTATGTCTCATTTCTCAATATGTACAAGAAACAAATCCATGTTACTTATGTCTCATTTCTCAATATGTACAACAGACTTAGATCCATGTTACTTATGTCTCATTTCTCAATATGTACAAGACACTTAGATCCATGTTACTTATGTCTCATTTCTCAATATGTACAAGAGACATAGATACATGTTACTTATGTCTCATTTGTCAATATGTACAAGAGACATAGATCATGTTGTCTCATTTCTCTATATGTACAAGACACTTAGGTCCATGTTACTTATGTCTCATTTCTCAATATGTGCAAGAGACAGATCATGTTACTTATGTCTCATTTCTCTATATGTACAAGAGACATAGATCCATGTTACTTATATCTTATTTCTCAATATGTACAACAGACTTAGATCCATGTTACTTATCTCATTTCTCTATATGTACAAGACACTTAGATCCATGTTACTTATGTCTCATTTGTCAATATGTACAAGAAACATAAATCCATGTTACTTATTTCTCATTTCTCAATATGTATGTACAAGACACTTAAATCCATGTTACTTATTTCTCATTTCTCAATATGTATATACAAGACACTTAGATCCATGATACTTGTCTCATTTCTCAATATGTACAAGAGACAGATCAATGTTAGTTATGCCTCATTTCTGTTTTATTTGTACAACAGACTTAGTCGAAGCCCAGAGACTGTAATATCTTCATCTTCACCTGAGCTTGGATTTGGAGAGGCAGAAAGTGAGACAGATTATCCAATGCTGCGGCCCATTGATCCTGATAAGTCTAATGGAGATGACGGAACCTCACCAACAGTTCCAATTCTTCAACCAGTTCCAATTAAGATGCCCATGATCCACATCAAACAAGAAAATCTGCTTCCCGTGGACCCTAAACATGAGCAGAGGGATCAACTGCAAGCATATTTACCAGTAACTGAATTGTCACAGAAGACAGAAATGGAGCCAGAGTTTAGTCATATCATTGGAAAAGAAGATATTGATCCATTTACAGGACTTTCCAAGTCATTTGTAGGCCCAAATCAGAGCAAAGAAGTGTCTGTTACCTTGACTTTGTCAGCCAAGGCTGCAGAAGACATAGGAGGAGTGTTGTCAGCTATTGCAGATTTACTCAAGATTGCAGTTCCACCGAGTTATGAATTGAGTAGGAGCCCATCCCCTGAGCATTTGAAAATGAACATAAAACGTAAGTGAAGATAGTAATAAAAATGACTTTTTTGACAATTGATAATTCTTACTTGCAAAGACTTTTACTGATTAGGAGTCCCCATTATGTGCAGTTATTATGGAACATTGTACCCCAATATAAAATGACCTTGAATATATTGTGATGCAGTGTACCCCAGTATAAGATGACCTTGTTTGTATCATGACATGATGTACCCCAGTATAAGATAATTGTTCCTATATAATACCACGATGTTCCCCAGGATATGATAACCTTGCTTTTATTATGACATAATGTACCCCAGTATAAGATAATTGTTCCTATATAATACCACGATGTTCCCCAGGATATGATAACCTTGCTTTTATTATGACATAATGTACCCCAGTATAAGATAATTGTTCCTATATAATACCACGATGTTCCCCAGGATATGATAACCTTGCTTTTATTATGACATAATGTACCCCAGTTTAAGATGAACTTGATTGTATCATGACACTATGTAACCAAGAAAATTGCTCCTATATTATACCACGATGTACCCCAGTATAAGATGACCTTGCTTATATGACATGATGTACCCCAGTATAAAACAACCTTGCTTATATCTTGATATGATGTACCCCAGTATAAGATGACCTTGCTTACATCATGACGTGATGTACCTCAATATAAGATGACCTTGCTTGTATCTTGACACAATGTACCTCAATATAAGATGACCTTGCTTGTATCATGACACGATGTACCTCAATATAAGATGACCTTGCTTGTATCTTGACACAATGTACCTCAATATAAGATGACCTTGCTTGTATCATGACACGCTGTACCTCAATATAAGATGACCTTGCTTGTATCTTGACACAATGTACCTCAATATAAGATGACCTTGCTTTTATCATGACACGATGTACCTCAATATAAGATGACCTTACTTGTATCATGACACAATGTACCTCAGTATAAGATGACCTTGCTTGTATCATGAAACATAAGATGACATTGTATCACAGCTAACTGTATCAAGTATAAGATGACATTGTATCACAGCAAACTGTATCAAGTATAAGATGACATTGTATCACAGCAAACTATCAAGTATAAGATGACATTGTATCACAGCAAACTATGAAATATAAGATGACATTGTATCACAGCAAATTGTATGAAGTATAAGATGACATTGTATCACAGCAAACTGTATCAGGTATATGATGACCTTAACAATTTCATGATGCAGTGTACCCCAGTGACCTTACCTATATCATATATGTATTCCCCAAGACTGACCAGCAGAACCAAACCCATTGTTTGCTCTGGTCAATTCCCCAAGACTTACCACTTGAGCCAAACCCATTAATATGTCTGCACTGGTTAATTCCCAAGATCAGAATATGTGTCCATACAATAATGTCACTGATAAAATAATTTTTTAAACATTATAATTTGTGTTTCAGACCAAGAAGAAGTGATAAATATCCAGTCCTTAATGAAATCTAAGCCCAGATTTTGCCGCCACTGTGATGTGATAGTGATGAATGTTGGGGTTAGCAAGAAAAAGACAGAAGTGCCTTTCCTTTCAAAAGAGGATCAGGTATCTAACGAAGTAAGAAATAGTTGTTAAAAAGAGAATCGGGTACCTATTGAAATTAGAAGTAGTTAGAATGAGGATCAGGTACCTCTTGAAGTAACAGTTACAAAGAAGATTAAGTACCTAATGAAGTAAGAAATAGTTGTATTGGGTACCTAATGAAATAGAAAGTATCAGATACCTAATGAAGTAAGAAATAGTTGTTGAGAAAGTCATTTAGAGATGCAGAAATGTTATCAGACTTAAACGTAAATCCTGGATAAATGGAAAATACATTCCATGCTGATAAAAAAAATGTATTTTCCAATATCATGGATTTATTTGTGGTGCTTCAAAAACTTCATTTAGACATGATAGTTTAAGAGAAAAATTTGCAAGAAAGTGTTTGTATTGTTGGATATTGTGAGCTATATTCAGCAAGACCACAATTTCTAACAGTGTTCATTATTTCAGTCCTACTGGTTCAGTAATAAATTGTATATAAATTACTAGATACAACTCAAGGATACTAATATTGTTGATTAAAATATTATTTTGTATCACTGAATTACATAAAAATACATTATTATATGCTCATCTTTTTCACCGTTAACTTTACATTGTCAGAATCGTGCAATATTCCATGATATTGAACACCTTCATCCTGAAACCCATGTGCAAAGGAACTATTTTCTAACATAAACAATTTTTTATGAATGAACTAAAGCAGATATTTCAAGGATGGCCACACACCAGCAAATGTTTCATAGATAGACACATACAAACTCCTTTGACACATCTTTCAGATTTAGCTAGATATAGATGCTATACAGGGTCATCACAATTAAATGTAAGTTATACACATGACCTGTCTTCTTTAGCTGTTAATAAAAATGACCAAAAATATCCTTAACATCTTCATATTGCACTCCACGCGCTTGATGCATGTGAGCATGCGGTACGATATGAAGTTTAATGGTTGGTGGGAGGAGCTATATGCGCATGAATGCTATTATTTGTGCATTGAAGCAATCTACGATTGTAAACTTTATTATTTTAATAATAAAATAATAAATTTTGTTATTATATATAATTGGTTGTGAATTTTATTATTAAATCTTTGGTAATAAAACAAGAATGAGCATATAATAAAAAGGTTACTACATTTGAGTGGAAAAAAATGAACTCGTTTTTTCAGATGGCTATACTGCACTCCCCAGGTCGTGCAGTATAGCCATCTGAAAAACTTGTTAATATTTTCCCATAGAGACGCAGTAACCTATAATTCTGTGACTTGATTTCATAACACTATATTGTCATGTTACTGCAGTAAACATTTTGGATACCGCAGTGTGCTTTACAACTTATTGGATAACCCAACACATTACATTACAATAGGAAGTCTTTAATTCAATTTATAATATCCATGAAGGTTATTGTGACAGAAGATTGTGTGTCACCATCATCAATATTATGCTCAATTCAAAATGTATATATGGCCTAACATTATTTATTTCTGAAACAGGTTGGACAGAATTTAATATTAGCTGTAAAACTTTGAAATTTTCATTGGAGCAAAACCCTTAAAATGTATATATGGCCTAACATTATTTCTGAAACAGGTTGGACAGAATTTTATATTAGCTGTAAAACTTTGAAATTTTCATTGGCACAATACCCTTAAATATTTTAGTAGATTTAAGTTGAGATTGTTTAATGAAAAATAAGCAATTGTATGAGCATTATAAGCAATTGTCTCACCTAACACCACATGGTAATCCATATCTTTTACAATGTTAACATTTAGATTCCAGGGAAGACACTTTAAATGCTGGATACTCACCCGTAGATGCAATTTAGAATTTTTATAAAACAACTGCCTTCCCTGGGTACCATGCATGTTTAAATGGAACAGCCTTAATGAGTTGTAATGTGCTATGATGCTAACATGTTGCTTTGACAATGAGACATGATAGCAGTGATGTTGACATTTAAATTTGACAATGAGACATGATAGCTGTGATGTTATCATTTAGATTTGACAATAAGACATGATAGCAGTGATGTTAACATTTAGATCTGACAATGAGACATGATATCAGTGATGTTGACATTTAAATTTAATAATGAGACATGATAGCAATGATGTTAACATTTAGATTTGACAATGAGACATGATAACAGTGATGTTGACATTTAAATTTAACAATGAGACATGATGGCAGTGATGTTGACATTTAAATTTGACAATGAGACATATAGCAGTGATGTTAACATTTAAATTTGACAATGAGACATGATGGCAGTGATGTTAACATTTTAATCTGACAATGAGATATGATGGCAGTGATGTTAACATTTTAATCTGACAATGAGACATGATAGCTAGAATAAGGCATCATGACCATAAGGTTGCAGGTTTCGAAATTCTTATCATTACATGAGCAAGGCACTGTATCTACTTGCTTTGGTAAACCAACCTTCAAAAGCATTGCTCTGCCTTGAAAAACCAAATTTACCAACCATACTAAACATAGATTATGCATAAAAGTTTATACACATCGTTTAGAGGGATATACCTTGTTGTTTTCTTACATCATTGTCTTGTCTCTTTTATTCTTCAGGAATTTGAACAGGATGAACTGCTGTTCTGCAGCATGAACTGCTACTCCCACTTTGTTGAAACAAGAAAAAGCTTCAAAGAGGCAGAGGCCAGATTCAAGGAAACTAGCAAATTGCTGGAGCAAAAAAATCTTTCAATCTCTGACCAAGTCATTCCTGCAAAAGAGATATCAGTTAACACTGCTTTGCTCAGTTCATCTTCATCCCCAACTGCAACTCCATCTGTTATACAGTCATCAACTGCAGGTTCAGTCATTGGAGAATTGCTTTTGACATCTGAACCTATGACACCCTTAAAATCCATGCCAGGTACACCTATATTGACAAGCCCAACACAGCGACCAAAACTGGAAGATAAGCTGGGAAAGAAACAAAAGAGGAGCAGCAGCACAGGAATCGAGGCCACACCACCAAAGGTAGAAATCAGTTAGAGCTGATTTTCCCTGCAAGCCTACACTGTATAACTACTGACTTACAGTGTGAAAGCTTGCAATATCACATTGTCTAAATAAGTTGCAAATTTCATCTTTTTATGTCACCAGTACATTGAGAGCATCTGTATCATTTCCCAATACTTGCAGTGTGGGCATCTGGAACAGTCCCAATACTTGCAGTGTGGGCATCTGGAACAGTCCACAATACTTGCAGCGACTGTATCTTGATCAGTTCCCATTGCTTGCAGTGTGGGCATATGGATCAGTCCCCAATGTTTGCAATGAGGGCATCTGGATCTGTCCCTAATACTTGCAGTAGTGTGAATCTTAATCAGTCCCCAATGTTTGCGGTCAGGGCATCTGGATCTGTCCCTAATACTTGCAGTAGTGTGAATCTTAATCAGTCCCCAGTGTTTGCAGTGAGGGCATCTTGATCTGTCCCTAATACTAGCAGTAGTCTGAATCTTAATCAGTCCCCAATGTTTGCAGTCAGGGCATCTGGATCTGTCCCTAATACTAGCAGTAGTGTTTATCTTAATCAGTCCCCAATGTTTGCAGTCAGGGCATCTGGATCTGTCCCTAAAACTTGCAATAGTGTGAATCTTAATCAGTCCCCAATGTTTGCAATCAAGGTATCTGGATCTGTCCCTAATACTAGTAGTAGTGTGAATCTTAACCAGTCCCCAATGTTTGCAGTGAGGGCATCTGGATCTGTCCCTAATACTTGCAGTAGTGTGAATCTTAATCAGTCCCCAATGTTTGCAGTGAGGGCATCTGGATCAGTCCCTAATACTTGCAGTAGTGTGAATCTTAATCAGTCCCCAATGTTTGCAGTGAGGGAATCTGGATCTGTCCCTAATACTTGCAGTAGTGTGAATCTTAATCAGTCCCCAATGTTTGCAGTGAGGGAATCTGGATCTGTCCCTAATACTTGCAGTAGTGTGAATCTTAATCAGTCCCCAATGTTTGCAGTCAGGGCATCTGGATCTGTCCCTAATACTAGCAGTAGTGTTTATCTTAATCAGTCCCCAATGTTTGCAGTCAGGGCATCTGGATCTGTCCCTAAAACTTGCAATAGTGTGAATCTTAATCAGTCCCCAATGTTTGCAATCAAGGTATCTGGATCTGTCCCTAATACTAGTAGTAGTGTGAATCTTAACCAGTCCCCAATGTTTGCAGTGAGGGCATCTGGATCTGTCCCTAATACTTGCAGTAGTGTGAATCTTAATCAGTCCCCAATGTTTGCAGTGAGGGCATCTGGATCAGTCCCTAATACTTGCAGTAGTGTGAATCTTAATCAGTCCCCAATGTTTGCAGTGAGGGAATCTGGATCTGTCCCTAATACTTGCAGTAGTGTGAATCTTAATCAGTCCCCAATGTTTGCAGTGAGGGAATCTGGATCTGTCCCTAATACTTGCAGTAGTGTGAATCTTAATCAGTCCCCAATGTTTGCAGTCAGGGCATCCGGATCAGCCCCTAATACTTGCAGTAGTGTGAATCTTGATCAGTCCCCAATGTTTGCAGTGAGGGCATCTGGATCAGTCCCTAATACTTTCAGTGGTGTGAATCTTAATCAGTCCCCAATGTTTGCAGTGAGGGCATCTGGATCTGTCCCTAATATTTGCAGTAGTGTGAATCTTAATCAGTCCCCATTGTTTGCAGTGAGGGCATCTGGATCAGTCCCTAATACTTGCAGTAGTGTGAATCTTAATCAGTCCCTATTGTTTGCAGTGAGGGCATCTGGATCTGTCCCTAATACTTGCAGTAGTGTGAATCTTAATCAGTCCCCAATGTTTGCAGTGAGGGCATCTGGATCGGTTTACAGTGAGCACATCTGGATCAGTCCCCAATGCTTGAAGTGATGGCATCTTCATCAGTCTTAACCATCTCTCCACCCATACATTTGTCTGTCATTCTGTCTGTCAAAAGAAGCTTATTTGAAAGATTGCATAAAAATGTTCAGACTTGACAAATGATCTTTTTGGGCTTAATTGTGTCCATATATGTAAAACACAATTAGATTTTCAGACCATTACATGAATTTTATTTGGATAAAATCACTTCATAGCATGCTAAAGCAAAATCAACTAGAGGTAGACGAATGAAATTTAGAATCTTTGTTTGCATATATAGATAAACTGATAGCAGTTTCTTGCAATTATGGCAGTGGTTTGATGTATTTGTCAAAATGTTTTATTTTTTAAGTGACTTGAAACATTTAAAACACTCGTTTGCGATAGGGGTCCATGTGTTTTACAGAAAAAGCTAATTTTAATCTCCACCTTCATTTATTATAAACCTCCAATGAAGAGTTTTTAAGATGTTATACTATTATGCAAACAGGCAGTTGCCATATTCATTTATGGATAACTTAAGTGTTTGTGAAGATATTTCACTGCAGCTTCTTCTATTTGCCCAAGGAAGAACCCAATCAGTGGGTGAGGGGGCAGGAGCTCCAAAGTCGAGATCATTGTTGCTAAAAATAGATTTTGCCTATTTATTACATATAAGAATGAAAACATATTTTCAGATTAAGATCTCAGTCTGTGCAATGTTACATATCTTCACCATAGCTCAAAGAAGAAGCCCATTAATTTGGACAACAGTAGCTCCAAGGTCAATTTGCCCCAATAAAAATTTGGGAGTTATGCATGTTTATATGAGCCTTAAGTTTGATCAGTAACATCATTAAGATTCTGTGCTAGGTTAGCATGTCAGATACACTAGAAGTAGGTCATAGCACTATACTGAGGAGGTACACTACATTATGTGGAACAATTGTTTTGATAATTGTTTGTAGATATGACAGATTGCCCCACAAGGCAATAGCAGGGGCAAACAGTTTAAACATTGTCCATCTTTCTGTATAAAACATCTAAACATGTCCAGCTTTCTCAATTTCCTTAAGTTTTGTGTTTAGTTCATTTCTCACATTTCTTCACTAGCCAAGGTTCCAATAACCCTATCTACACCTTAGCATATAGAACAGATATTTCTGTGCTTCAGGTCTTTGAATTTAATTGGATATGGTGTCAAGTAACCACATCTAAAAAAAATTAAGTTGTTCAAATTTGAATACTGTTCCTACGTGATCCAGGCAGGGGAGCACACCATATGAATGGATTAATATAATAGAATGAGCAATTTTCCAGTGTCGGTCCATGTTTGCACAAACTTTTCACTAAAATACACCTGTAATGGCTTTCCTCTGGTACATAGTCATACTTTTTTTAGGTCATTTGCAACCAATGTTTTCAGCAGATGTACTTCATGCTGTTAGATGGCCTTATATACTAAGGGAGGCAAGACAAGAAATCCAATAGATGTCGATAGAACGAAACACCTGTATAGCGGTTTAATCAGCCAAGGTGTAGATAGGGTTATCAAAACCTTGGCTAGCAAAGATGATTGACAGAGGTGAGGCATATCCCCACACTCTGATGGCATGCCACTGCTGTAAGATGTATAAAAGAATTGTATGATTGCAATAAAATTTCAGTCCAGTCCAGAGATGCATATGGATTTATCACAAAATTTATTTTCAGCCGCTAGTAAAGAAGTGGAAAGGAATTCGTTACAAGAAGTGGGATCCAGAGTTCATAGGCAACATGGAAAAGAGGCCACAACCACCATCCCAAGAGATTGATTATGTAAGTTTTTGAAATTGTATTCAGTTTTGTTGTTTCCAGAAGATATGGTATTTGTGTTTCCATCCTTCCATTTTTAACTTTTGTTTCCTTTTAATAACTTTCAAGCTGTTTAAAATTTATAAATTGGACTTTATATAAGCACTGTCATTAGAAGATTTGTTAAACACCACATTGGGAGATGCAGTATTTGGAAAACAATTCTGATTATTTAAACAATTATCTAGGAGAAATATCCATAATTCTTTGCAAATAGAATGGTTTAGGCTAATAACTAGTGCTCTCTAGGATCTGTAAAAATAGCACAGAAAAAGTATATTAGGCCATGTCTATCGTATATCTGTCAGATACATACCATTTTACAATTAGTTTAAATACTGAATTCAAGAAAGAAAAAAATGACATTAAATTTTGGTAGGAAATTAACAGCCTCAGAGCCAATAAGCCAAGACAAAGTATTATTTTGGCTAAATGGACTATTATACAACAGCTGCTTTGCAAATTTCCCCATTTAACTGTTTTAATGCTATATCGGGCTATAGAAGATGTACAGTGTATGAGACAGGTCATAGCTGGGGGGGGTGTTTAACAGCAAGCATGTAAGTGACAGGGCATAAACATGTCTTCTTTAGCTTTTAAAAAAAAATGTTAATAAATATAATTACATTTATGCATCTTAAATTTCTTCAAATGTACTTTCTTAGTTCTGCAAATCTGAATGACATAACCCACATCTCAGAAAACCTGACACACTCCAAAAAATGTACTGTAAGTTCAACAACATTTCTAACTGAAATCACACACTCAATGACCCAATAAATCAAATCCATCCTAAGCAAAAAAGCAGAATTGAGTTGGATCCACAGAAAAACAAAATCCATCCATTCCAGACCAACTGGAAAAGTTTTTTCAATGCACATTCATTCATTCAAAGTATGAGGTTAAATTTCACTTTGAAGGGACCAAAATAAGAATTTTTAAAAAATATTAATATCAAGCTCACAGGTCACTGGGCCCTTTTAATACTTTAAATACAGTTTAAATTTATTTACTTTCTTTCTTGTAGTAATATCCTTTATTATGAAGCCTTAGGTAGGTAAAGGAAATGAGTATATGATAAAAAGGTTGCTGCATTTGTATGGGAAAATATGAACTTTTTTTCTTAACTAATACTGCAGCCCCAACATTGTGCAGTATTATTCATATATCCCCAACAAATCCAGTAACCTACAAGTACATTTTTTGCAATATAACTTTGATGTCTTATATTGATATATGACTGGTTGATAAGTTGATTTCTTACATATTGATATAAAACTAAGATATCAGACCTGCCAATTCTTAATTGATATAGTATGACTTGGTGTCTTACATATTGATATACAGCTGGTACAGTATAACTTTGTGTCGTATATTGATATACAACTTGTACAGTATTACATGGAGTCTTATATATTTATATACAGCTGGTAGAATATAGCTTGGGGTCTTGTATCAATATATAACTGATAAAATGTTACAAAACTGATATATTACAAACTAGTGTCTTATATATTGATATGCAACTTGTACAGCATAACTTTGTGTCTTATATATTGATATACAGCTGGCACAATATAACTTGGAATCTTGTGTATTGATATATAACTGGGTACAATATAATTTGGTTTCTTATATATTGATTTATAGCTGATATAACTTGATGACTTACAAATTGATAAACTGATGCAGTGTAACTCACGGGTTCTGTATATTGATATACAAAAAATGCAGTATATTCTTACATATTGCTATACAACTGACACAATACGACTGTCATAGATGTTGATGAATAACTGGCTGAGTACAAACTTTAAGTCTTACATATTGATGTAACACAGGCTTCATTGCTTCAGGTTGCAGGTAAAATAATTGTAGATGGAGCTAAAAGTTTAAATTTTGTCAATGAAAAATACCTATGTTTCCACTTCACGCATGGAATTTATTTCTGTATATCTACTTAAGAGGTAGATGTACTTTCTTTATTACTAAAAAATAGGAACACTGGTATCCAATTATCAAGAGTGGAACATACTTGGAGTGCTTACCTTCAGTGAAGGAAACTGACAATGTTTCTCCTCTCACCTCCCAAAGCTGACAATGTTTCTCCACCCCCACTCCCCAAAACTGACAGTGTATCTCCACTCCCACTCCAAAACTTTTATTATGCCCATAATAACTGTTGCAGTTTAAAATGACCCTTTAAAATTTTTTCTGTTTTTGTTTACATAGTTTATTGATTTTAAATAATTCAACTGTAAATTCCATTCTGATACCAATTTAGAAACCATACAAACTATAAAATGTGGTGTCTGTCAGATGCTTATATCTGTCTCTGATTTTAAGTGCTAGTAGAAATATAATTCTTCTGTAGACTCTTAAATAATAATTGAATTTGTGGTTTATTTTTACTATTTAGGTTTTCATAATGTCCATGTTTATTAACATTAGCATGAATAGTGTTGTCAGTTTGTATAGCTATCTGTACACCTAATTAATGCTTGTTTTTTTGTTTCTTATACAGTTGATGAAGACATTGAACATGACATTGTCCGTTTATACAGTTGTGGAGGACACCAGGAAATGTGCCTTCTGCCATGATGTCGGGGATGGAGTCACTGACGGACCATCAAGGTCAGTGATTACAGCAATGAGTCTGATA
This sequence comes from Potamilus streckersoni, assembly GCA_016746295.1. NCBI lineage: Eukaryota > Metazoa > Mollusca > Bivalvia > Unionida > Unionidae > Potamilus > Potamilus streckersoni. The sequence goes on from JAEAOA010000750.1 coordinate 733,851, forward strand.
GGACTCTTCAGTATAAGACAATTTCTTTATGAAGCTGGGATGGTTTCCATTTTTGTTTATGTAGTAGTAAAATTATGTGTATAGTGTACTTCATTATAAGACAGTTTCTCCATTAAACACATTACCAGATTATTTTTAACAACAGGAAAATACTTGGCTACCTCCAAATCCAAATCTTCCTGAAAAATTTCTCTCTGAATATGGTTATTCCAGACTATCCTTGTTTATTCTAGATGGCCACCCATATCACAGATGTAACCAGTTAAAACTTTTCCTTTCAATTCATATTTAATTTTGATCACCCAGCATTTATTTTTATAGTAAATCGAAAGGTTCATAAATCTACAGGGGTTCAAGATATTGTTCCCAAGAATTGATTTTCTTCAGAATTTGAAGTAGCTTACTAAAGATAAGCAAAAAGTGAGGTACAAATGTAAATTTGTTATTTTAACAGTTGTGACTTCTTGCGAATGACTATAGTTTGGTTTTATAGAGATAGCTTTCCGTTTCCAGACTACTGAACATGGACATTGATAAATGGGCTCATTTGAACTGTGCTTTGTGGTCCTCAGACGTGTATGAAACGCTTAATGGAGCCCTGATGAATGTGGACCAGACATACAAAAAGTCACTCTCGGTGGAGTGTGCTGCATGCAGGCAAACTGGAGCCACAGTCAATTGTTTTCGTTTGCATTGTACTAAGGTTTACCATCTTGGATGTGCCATCAGAGTCGGGTGTAGGTTTTTCCAAGATAAGGTAAGAGATGCAGTGCTTTTTATAAATAATAAACCTAGCTGTTTGTGTGTTTGTATTATGTTTATGCTGTCTGTTTTCTCAAAAGCTATTTTGTCCTATAACCGAAAAGCTTGCAAGTCGGCTATACCAAAAGGAGTACATCAGTCTTGTCTGACAGGACACATTCAGTAGCATGCATACATAAGTCTCTTAACTGTACATTCAGAAAAAAACAAATGAAGACTTGAAATCAGTAAACTCTATTTATTCCTTCAAAATTATGTTCATGATGCACTTGAAGTTACATGATTACAGTGTAAGCTGGAAAATATTAAGTTCCAAAATGCACACCCAATTAAGTTAAACAATGCATGCCCAGATGCACACTCAGTACAATAGACTCGAGATGCTACAAACTTGGCACACACTACTCCAGTTTTAAATCAAAACACCCAGTTCCTAAAATTGTTGACTCAGCAAACATAACTCAAACAGTGTTGTCTCATATCTTCAGTTCAGTTAAAAATTGTCCATTAGACAAACAGCCTTGGCCCTGATCTACACAATCAGTAATGGCAGATCTTTGTGTGCACATTTTATAACTTACATAGTATTGTAATCAGATTTCTAATATGCCTTACCTACAAACCACAGAAAAGACAAAGATACAAGGCTACCCCACTATCATGTGCTTCATTATGTAACTACATTATAATGAAAAAGGTCAAAAACTGTATGGGGTGAGGGAGTTGAACACAATGTATAGTATTAATTTTACTACCAGCCATTACAGAACAAATGAGATTAGGATAGACCCATACTCATGAAAATGAATTATTCCATGTAGGAACATAAATCAGGATCTGTAAATTTTAGGTTTCGGAAACTTAACTTGATTTATATTTATTTGGCCTAGTTGCTAGCGCACCCACTTCAGATGCAGGAGGTCCTGGGTTCAATCCCCAGCCAAAGACTTACAAAAATAATACTAACAGCTGCCTCACTTGATGCTCAGCATTAAGAAGTTAGTGTTAGGATTGGTTGGCCTGGTGTCAGGGAAATGTGACTGGGTGGGACATCATGATACATGTCTGCGGCGTGATGCCCTAGTGATAGACATCACTATAAACTGCTACACTGCAGACATTGTAATGATGTGACTGAAAAATTGTTAAAGCTATGTTAAAAATCCAAATCACAACAACATATATCTATTTGTCAGCCTGGCAGTTTGTTTTGAGTAATGTTAGGTAATGAGGAACATCTAAGACAGCAAATGAAATAAGGTACTGTGACACAACTGTGTCATATCCAGGTTAATGTTATAATTCAATAATGTGCTACAGTGGGGTCCCCTCTATTACTAACAGTGTTGTCTTTGTTGTTAGCCTAGGCTTCAAGGTTAAGTTTCTATGTGTACTGCTGTGAATTTTCATAATAATAAGTATAATGCAAGGTACTGCTCATCACAATCAAAAGGAGGTCACAGTGACCTATATTCCACATTCTATAATACAAGACTCTGCTATAAGAAATGAAAACATAGGAGAAAACAAGCAACTCAGATTTTCAAAAATAAAATAAAATTGTCTCAAAAATAGGATGGAACATATAGATGGAAATATATCACACAATGCAGATATTGACAATGAGTTTGGATTTGATATCTTTTTGAGTGGAGAAAGGGCACATATCTAATATGGTCATTTTACATTTCAGACTATTCTGTGCCCGTATCACATTGCCAAGACTCCAACACCAGTGGAACAGATTTTAGACTCACTGGTAGTTTTCCGTCGTGTTTACATCAACAGAGATGAAGATCGGCAGGTGGCAAAGTATGTTAATAAGGGATATTGCATTTTACCCATTTGTTCATGTGTTTCCTATGTATGTTTATTTGTGTATTCATTTCATTGTGATTTAAAGCGCTTACCTTTACGGATCACTGACATCTCACCTCTGTCTGCATGGGTTCGAGTCTCGGGCTCAGTTAACGTGGATAAATGAGAAAACTTGCTAGTAGCTTCTCGTGGGTTGGTGGTTCTTCCCATTGTTTTCAAGGGTCCTTCCTTCACCAGTTATACTGGCTACGATGTGTAGCCTATCTTGTGCTGAATAATGGCATTAAATTCTACAACAGCAACATTTTATTATTTGTTGTGCACTCATTATCTTTAACCCAAATTTACCCATACTCGTGAAAAAGGCATGTCAAGAAAAATAAATCTTGCATACCAAAAGTAGGTAAATGTGATCTGGTTTTCATGCCTGAGTGACTTCTATTTTTTCACTATTTTTTCAGCAATTTTTATGACAGTCGCATTAACTTTAAGCCAATTTTATTGGATTTATAAATACATCTACAAAGTTTGAATAAAGAGGTAAAGTCCAATCTGACATTTACAAGGCAAAGTTTACTCTTTATGTGTTGTATAACATCAGTATGGCATAGCATGAACCTGCTTTGTATGTTTGATATTATATTGGTTTGATATTAAAGAGGTGTACAAAAAATTAGTATCGCATCTCATAAACCCATTTGTTTTATAGATAATTGGTTGAGTATCATGACATGGAAAAGAAAAATGCAGATTTAATTAGAATTATACCATACATGCCAACCATTATTCTTTTTTCATAATCATTATGCTCTTTTTCACTAAATTAACGCCTTACATGTAAACATATCAGGATTATGCGTTTTCTGTATATCCCACTTAAAAAAAATTAATTTGTTTTCTAATTTTTATTAACATCCCAATAATCCCACAGACCATATTCTAGAAACAACAGTTTCTACCTAACTATGAGATAAGAATACACTTGTCCGAAGACTGGCATGCACTCTCCTTACAGTGATATGTTCTATTTTTAGCTGCTGACCTATTTCCAAAAACATTGCTTGGTTCTATTTTCAAACTTTTAACCTAGGGGTTTTTTATAGTGGCTCATTTGTATGGCTTAGTTAGGATAAAACAGACTTTTTTCATTTGTAATCCTTGTTCGCACATTCTTTGTTCTATTTCATATCTGATACAGAACCAGTATGTAAGTATTTGGCGCTAAAAGTCAAAACAGATTTATTCTAGTTGATGCGTGTTAGAAGCAAAAATGTTTTTCAAATAATTTCACAGATGGATTAGTTAAAGACGTAAAACAAATTCAGAGATGAATACAATTATTATATAATAGAGCGTTCACTCTAGGGCAGCTTCACGCTGATTGCAGGCTGTATGGAAAATTTTATCATTGGTCTTCATAGTAAAACAAGGAAACCTTGAATTAGCTGGTTTTACTAACTCCAGTACTAAGATAACTTCTTTTTTTACAGCAGAGCTCAATTGTGGATTCAAATTATATAAATGCAGTCATTATTTACCAAGTTTTTAATAGAAAATGTTCTGCCTCTAGCAATAGAAGACTATATTGGTGCTTTGTTCAAATGGATGTTTCCTGATTCCAGAATTGCCAAAAATATGCATACATATGCAAGAAGAAAATCATCTAATATTGTTAGGTATTTAGAAGATACTGAATCACTCAAAATTGCAGAGTCCATGAAAATTGGGCAGTTTGGTATTGTGATGACAAAGTTTTAGTCTGTTTAAGAGACTGATAACGAAAATGGAAAAGTGCTTTTCATTACCAGAATTATCAGTAGATTCCTCTGGAGCAAACCTTTTGATGTGCATGATAATGCTTGAATAAACATAAGTTGGCAGAACTATATGGGGTTTTTAGCTGATATAGCATCAATGATGACTGGAATTCATAAAGGAGTTGCATTCTATATTTTGAAAAATGTCTCCATCAGTGTACATAACAGGTTTTCCTTTCATTTGTTCCACTTTGCTGCAGTAATGGCTTCCCATAAATTAGAAGAACTTCTGAAGTATCAAGTTGGCATTCTGCCTGACAATGTACTTCCTGTGGACAGAGTTGATCTGCCATGGAATCTATATTCCCAGCTAAAAGATATAAATTTTCTCTTTGTCAGATTATGAAAGGAATATCTGTTCTTTGCCATTTTAATGCTGAATGTGAGAGAATGTTCAGTATTGTTAACAAAAACAAAACAATTCACATCCAGGCTCAGTAACCCAGTACTTAGTGCCCTACTTTGTACAAAAACATTCATAGTCTCAGCTTGTACAAAGCATTTTGAAATGCATTATGAGTCTGTTGCTTTTTAAAGCTGAAAGTGCTACATATGAAAACTTGAAGCAGTTATTTATGTTAAAAGACTGAACGGGTAAATAGATCATTTTGTACATATGCTCATTAAATTTTATTATATGTAGATTACTCTTTCTGCTCAGATTACTCTTTTTGTCAACTTGGATGATAATTTTTCGTCACTAGAGTTGGCATGTATGCTATACTATGAACTTGGGCACTGTATATATGTTTTTTTCTAATAAAATCTTTAAACCCTGCAAAATTTGTTGTTGTTGTTGTTGTTGGGTTTAACGCCATTTTTCAGCACACTATAGGCTATTCATGGTGACCAGTATTAATGGTGGAGGAAGAAACCGGGAAATCACCAGAAAGAACCACCGACCCACAAGAAGCTACTGGCAAGCTTTCTCACATATCCACATTTGCCGAATCCTAGACTCGAACCCACGCAAACAGAGGTGAGATGGCAGTAATCTGTAATTGACAGCGCTTTAGACCACTTGGCCAGAATGGGACTTTTTCAGTGGTTTCTATTTTGTAACATACAGGACACAAATGCAAGTCCAAAGGCACGACCCTAGGGAACTCATTTTGACCTCTCAGACTTGTATATACTTGGTTTGATGATCACAACACACACCAGTTCTTAGATGTGTTAGACTCAGAATGGGGGTAGGGGAAGTCATCTAAGGGGCATGCCTTTATAGATCACTCACACATCTCACTTCTGTCTGCATGAGTTCAATTCAACCAGCCTGGACATGTTTTCCTCCACCAGGTACACTGGCTGCCATATAGTCTGTCATGTGATAAAAATGACATTTAAACCCACAAAGCCAAGCCAGTCCTAATTTGGGAGTTATTTTGTATTTATTTAATACCATTCCAAAATCCTCAACCCTAGGTTTTTAAGCCATTATGGTAGAGACCACCCCTACATAATGACTCAAGGGTTGAAATCTCTGTGCAATGTACAGGTTGTGTTACATTGTACACACAATCACAATCACAGAGAAAAATTGGGGATCACAATTATCCTAGCTGTTTTTCCTAACAGGCATAGGAATAAGTTTGTTTACCAAGACTTACAAATAAAAATTATTCCACTTTTGTCAAAAATTTCATAAGAAATGAGCACTAATGTAAAATGTTAGATTTATGAATGCTGGTCTGATCTTTTTCAGCATGCTACATCAGGAGGATGGGAAGAACACGTTTAGGATTGGTTCCCTCATTTTGCACAATATTGGCCAGTTGTTACCACACCAGATTGCTTCAGGCAGATACCACACCAGGCAGCACATATATCCAGTGAGTACAAATTGTACTGAGACATTTATATAAATGAAAATTTTTATTTAAAAAAGTGAACAAAGTTTGTAATTCCAAATTTAAAATAATTAACTAACCAATATATAGTTTGCTTACGGGTTAGGTTAACAGATGGCTTAGTATTTGGGTGTAATTTTTCACAAAGAAATTTTCAGAGTTGACAAGTTGGTTGAAATTTGTAAGTAATATATATATATACACACACACATGACTTAAAGCTCTTGCAAACCGTCATTCTTCTGACTTGATTCAGGTTGGATACAAGTCCAGTCGATTTTATTGGAGCATGAGGCAGGTGTATAAGCGAAGTCGCTACATCTGCAGTATTCGGGAAAATGAGGGTGCCCCAAAATTTGTTGTCAAAGTCATTGAGAGTGGATACAGTGAAACGGTATTTTCTGAGGCTACAACTGCAGCTGTTTTCAACCGAATCATGGAGCCTATTGAAAAGCTGCACAAGGATGCCGATTTGGTGAAAGTGTTTCCTAAACGTCTCACAGCAGAAGAGTGGTTTGGTCTTACAGAACCCAACATTGTCAGAGCCATTGAGTCGGTGAGTGTATTTTTTAGTTGGCTTATTATATGTTGCACAGGCACTTTTTGCTGTACAGTAGAACTTAAAAGATATCCTGTTAGAACAAGTATTTGTCATTACTCCTAAATCACTTGGAGGATTGCAATGAAAGTTTACACACATATTGAGTCCAAAGTCTTCTTGGTCCCAAGTAAAAATGGTGCAGCTCAGATGTCACCACAGTGGCCATTTTGAAAATTATGTTATACCGACTCCTTAAATGATAGTCATATTGAAATGGGATTTTCACCAAAAGATTTTGCATGAAGTGTAGTTGGTCCTAGATGAAAATGCTTCCAATCAGGAATAATATAAGACTACATCAGCAGCCATCTTGAAAATATATATTGCTCTTTATACCAAACAAAAAGTCATATTTGATAAAGGGTTTTCACCAGCAGACCTCTGATGATGTCTGTCTGTTCCTAAATGAAAATATATGCCAATCTGATCTCCAATATGGCCACTATAGCAACCATTTTGAAAATGTTATTGGTGCTTCTGGATGGATGGTCATATCAAAATGGGGTATTGATCAAAATAAGTCTAGTTGTTCCTGATTAAAAATGATGCTAATCTCTCATTAAAAATGGCTGTCACATCAACCATCTTGAAATTCCAACTACTGAAATTCCCAAACAATAATTCAAATCAGCATGAGGTGTTTACTTTTTATGATGGATTTTTGGTGATAATTTAAAATGGGGATATCAGTCATCTTGAAAATCTTTTTATTGCTGCTTCTTCAGGAAGGAAAGTCATTTTGATATTTAGTCTATCCCAAATGAAAAGGATGCTGATGTAAAAGCTGTTATGGCTAAGGTAAAGCCTATTTGAAAATTTTAACTATCACTACTTCCCAATAATGAGTGGCAATATTAACATGGGGTTTTCAACAATAAAAAAAAAACTAAATCTTCTTGTTGATAAAAGAAAATGGCCTGATGTTAAATCCAATGTTTTTTTAATTTGTTCAAGTTATCAACTAATTAGAAAAATTGTATTTAACTATTGGTTTAGTTGCATAAATGTCATTAATCATCATTACTTGATATTAGTTTCTCTGTCAGTATCATTGTTCTTGTCAACTTTGTTTCCCATTTGAATAACTGATCACATGATCTGTCTCAGTATTTAGTGTATTTGTAGACTTGTTTTGATAAAATCAGTCATGTTTAAAATTGTTTTTTTGGCTATATATTTTTTAATTATTATTTATCATCTTTTTCCATTAGCTCTTTGTGTCTTGGCTTCAAAAACAGTATGATCATTTAAATAGTAAACTTTGAATTTTTTTATTTCCACCATAAGGCAGAACATATTGTGTTATAACATTGTCTCTGTATCAGTCTTTTTTTACTTTTATTTTGGCACTTTAGATATTATTGACTACCAGTTGTGCATTGTGACTGAAAATGGTTTCTGCAAAATAGAATTTTGTAACTATGTGCGATTGCCAAACTTTTTGAATTAGCTCATTGTGTCTTGGCTTCAAAAACAGTATGATCATTTAAATAGTAAACTTTGAATTTTTTTATTTCCACCATAATGCAGAACATATTGTGTTATAACATTGTCTCTGTATCAGTCCTTTTTCAATTTCATTTTGGCACTTTAGATATTATTGACTACCAGTTGTGCATTGTGACTGAAAATGGTTTCTGCAAAATAGAATTTTGTAACTATGTGCGATTGCCAAACTTTTTGAATGGTTTGGGGTAGTAAAGAACTCCTCTATCAATATGTGTCAAAAGTTCAAAGGTCAGAGTCACTGTGACTTAGAGAAGACAACTGCTTTGTGCACAGTTGCTTGAGTTCTCCACTAAGAGTTACCAAACTATATGGAGACTTGCACTTGGGCTCAGAAAGAATCCTGTTGATTTCAAGTTCAGAGGTGAAGGCCACAGACTAAAAAAAAAGAGAAAAATAGTTAACCATGTAATAATGTGTGTTCTCCACTAGCTACAATAACCAATTTTGTAAATGGCTTGCATTTCAAATTTGGAAAAATCTTAGTGGATTTGTGGTCATAAGGTCAAAGGTCAGTGTCACTGTGAATGAAAAAATAAAAATGGTTTCCACACAGTAACATTTTTTTCAGTATCAGATATCTGGACCTAACTTTGGATGGCTAGCATATGAAATAAGAAAAAAAGCCTATTGATTTTGAGAAGGAGGGGATAGATATCTGAGACTTTAAAACACTGACAATAGATAGTGCATGGATTTATCAACATTTCTTGGATCAGACATTTTTTTTATTGAAACATAACTTCATTCCAAGCATGTAGAAATGTATATGTCAAGATCCAACTACCCTGAACAAGCCATGAAATCATTTTTATTCATTAGTTATATATTCTTTTCTCAAAAATCATGATTTCATTATAATCATATGGCAGATATAGTAGCCATTTTTATATTTTTGTCCAGGTACATATTTGGCTGAGTGTGTGTTATAAGCTGTCTCTGGTTTTAATAAGATTTTTTTAACACTGGCAGATATTTATAAATGTGTTAAATATCATTTCAAAATTTTGCAGAGTATTTTATTTTTCTCTTCTTTTTTTTTAAACTCAGTATCCCATACTTGTTTCTTTCTTCTTTTTTTTCATGCCATTATCAAATTTCCCTGAGTTTTGTATTTTTCTAAGTTATATGGGGTTTTTTTTATATTAGTTTAGTTTAAAATCTGAGATGCATACTTGAAGACAGCCCCATACAAATGTCATATGCAATAGGACCTTTCCAAGCTAGGCCCATTGTTGTCACATGAAAGACTTTTCTCAGTGAACTGTATAAAGAATCATTTAGACTCCTACATTTGCATGTTATTCCTGCAAAACTTATGGTCCAATCAAGCAAGAAATTTCACCAATTCAGAGATGAAACATAAATGAATGAGTTTATAGAAAAATTTAAACATTTTATTTTGATGAAATAGATCATTTTTCTTTAAATCCATAAATAAATGCAACTACAGAGAAAGTATACTTAAATGTTTCAGTTTTTAGCAAACTATGGATCATATAACGTTGCAATATTGTCCATACATGTACATTCATCTTATCCACAATCCATTACCTTTACCAGACATCATGAATGGATTGCACTTACGGTGATGAAAAAGCATATTGTTAGGTGTTCAAATGTCATAGTCAGTGTGACAGAAAAAAGAAACAAGATGCACAGTATCATTAGTTTTATGTGGACCAAATTTAGTTGATGGCATGCAGCTTAGGTATGCAGTTAAATTGACTATTAGACGTCAGCCAGGTAAGCAGTTTTGGGACCACTTGGTCTCATTTTATTATTATAAATATTGTTATTATTGTTGTTGTTCTTGTTATTATTATTATTATTATTATTATTATTATTATTATTATTATTATTATTATTATTATTATTATTATTTCTCACAGCTTCCTGGCACTGACTTGCTGAAGAATTATATATTCAAGTTTGGACGAGCTGAAATGATTGAGCTTCCTCTCACCATTAATCCAACTGGATGTGCCAGGACAGAACCTAAATTAAGGACGCATTTTAGAAAGTGAGGAAAATTGTTTTTGAGTGTCTGTAAAATCACAAATATTTTCAGATTGCAGATGATACCAACAGTTTCATGTGGATAGTTTTTTAAGGTGTTTTCCTTGGATCGCAACGTTTTAATGCAATCATTGCTGATGGATTTAGTTGAATGGATATTAAAAAACTAAAAATTTTCCACAGATATGTCTGGTGATTGTATTCAGCGTGTTTTGGATCAGTTTGTTTCTTGCCTGCATCAGAAAATGATGAGACATTGATGAAACTCTTTAAGCACCAAGAATGGAGGCAGCAGCAGTTATCCATTTTAAAAAGCATCACTTATGAAATGTTGAAGAAGTTGACTGTTGTGTGCAAGGAATCCAAAATCACTTAAAAGTTTATAATTCTACATAGCTAATATACAAGGAATCAGAAACCACTTAAAAATGTGTAGAAAGTTGTGCATTTTTAGGGGCTATTCTTAGTTGAATATTGATCCCTATGTAGGGTTAGTTACTTAAAAAAGTATAGAAAAATTTACCCTTTCTCTGATCATCCTTAAAATAGTAATTGAATTAGTTTTAAAAATGTTTCAGATATATACAGATTGAAAAAAAACAGATCAACAGACTTGCTGTGTCCTTCAGATAGTATAATTTTTAAAATGAGTAATTCAGTGGACACCTTTAACTCTGTACACTGTATGTGTTATATATATATATATATATATATATATATATATATATATATATATATATATATATATATATATATATATATACCTTATGCAATCATTCCAGACCCCACACATTACAGTCCAGTAGCACCACAAGATCTCTTCCCTCCACTGTAACAGGTATTACAGGTGACCTGAGCTCTCCCTACATGAAACAGTTTGTCCACTCCAAATCCCAGCAGTACAGAAGGCTGAAAACAGAGTGGAGAAATAATGTCTACCTTGGCAGATCCAGAATCCAGGTTAGTCAAGTGTCATATTCTTGGAACTTTTTCATTAAGGAATTATCAGATTATCTATCATTAGTTGCTGTTGTTGTGAGGCTGTTTTTTTTTTTTTTGCCTTGTACTGTCGTATTATATTTGCATGGGCTGGAGCTGTTAGATGCCTTTTTCTGTCATAGTGTATTTGCAGGGGCCTGGGCTGTTATTTTCTTTGTACTGTCATATTGTTTTTGCTGGGATTGTTATTTGTCTTGCTCTGTCATATTGTATTTGTAGTGGCTGGGGCTGTTATTTACCTTAAACTGTCATATTGTATTTGCAAGGGCTGTTATTTGTCTTGTTCTGTCCTATTGTATTTGTAGTGGCTGGGGCTGTAGTTTTCCTTATACTGTCCTATTGTATTTATGGCTGGGGCTGTTATTTGCCTTGTACTGTCATATTGTATTTGTGGCTGGGGCTGTTATTTGCCTTGTACTGTTGTATTGCGGTGGCTGGGCTGTTATTTGCCTTTTCCTGTCATATTGTATTTGTATGGGCTTGGGCTATTGTTTACCCAGTTACTGTTGTCTTGCTGGGCTGGGTCACTTATTTACTTTGAACTCTCATATTGTATTGCTAATTCTGGGCTATTTATTACATTGTAATGTTTTATTGTCTTGCATAGGTTGGAGTTGTTTATTACCTTGTACAGTTGTATTGCAGGAATTATGTCAGTTACTTACCTTGTACTATCATATTGTATTGCAGGGACTGAGGCTATTATTTACCTTGTACTATCATATTGTATTGCAGGGGCTGAGGCTATTATTTATCTTAATACTGTCATAATCTATTGCAGGAGCTTAAGCTATTATAGGCTATTATTTACCTTAATACTGTCATATTCTATTGCAGGGGCTTAAGGTGGCGCTCTACAGTTTCATATTTAGCATAGGGTTAAAATTTTAAAGAAAAAGAGTTTCCCCGGGTTGCCTCACTAGTTATACTGGTTATTTAAAAGAGACTTTGTATATCTTAGGTGTTGTTCAAAGAACCTTTAATTTCTTTTTATTTTGATGCATGATTGATGGGTGTAATATGGGTTAGAGAGTATACAGCTTGGCCTTACTCCAAATGTGCACCTTTCAAAAAAGTGCTAGCTCTACTTGCTCATTTTCACTTCTCGAACTTCAGAGGTAAATTGTTAAAAAAAGAGCTGATAACTTTTTTTACATTTTATGTATTTGGTAAATCAGTCATTGCACTTTTAGAAGCTGGTATTATCTAATTTGGCAAAATTCATTTTCCATATTTTAATAGCTGCCAAGAATAGTGTACTTTAGACAAATTTAGGTTGATTTTTGGAGCACAATGGAGCAGTCATTTTAGTTAGCAGTGTCCTAAGATCGTTTAAAATTTCCAAAAGTACAATATCCAAAGAAATTTCATCCACATTACATGAAAGTAGTATATAGGTATGCCAACATTCTCTCCACTGTGCATGTTTAAAATGCAAACAACTTCACCTTACATATATCACTCTCTCAAAAGTACATAATAACTGGTGAGCGCCACCTAAGCTATTATAGGCTATTATTTACCTTAATACTCTCATATTCTATTGCAGGGGCTTAAGCTATTGTAGGCTATTATTTACCTTTATTCTGTCATATTGTATTGCAAGGGCTGGGGCTATTATTTACCTTAATACTGTCATTGTATTACACGGGCTGGGGTTGTTATTTACCTTAATTCTGTCATATTGTATTACAGGGGCTAGGTTGTTATTTACCTTAATACTGTCATATTGTATTGCAGGGGCTGAGTCTGTTATTTACATTGTACTGTCATATTGTATTGCAGGAGCTTGGGCTATTATTTACCTTGTACTGTCATATTGTATTACAGGGGCTAGGGTTGTTTGCAGCACGAGATCTTGAGATGCACACCATGGTGATTGAGTACATCGGTGATCTTATCAGAAATGAAGTTGCCAACAGACGAGAGAAATTGTATGAACAGCAGGTATGTTGACCTTCATGTTTTACTGGGGTTTTTAGACAACATTAACAGCAGATATGTTGACCTTCATGTTTTACTTGGGTTTTTAGACAACATTAACAGCAGTTGAAAGTTCACTAGAAGTTATAGAATTCTACTTTGCACTGAGCAAGTATTTGTATTAAATTTGTGGCTTTATCAAAGGTTTGTCAACTTGAAAATGAAGTGATTGCTGCCTTTACAAGCCAAGGGCTTATTGTGCCACATTAGAAATATATAATTGTGAGTTAAATCAAACTTTTGGAAAAGAATACAAATTAAATCAAATGTTTCTTGCATCAGTCAATATTTATATAGCAGAACACAAATATTAATACAAATATAGGTTGCTAAGATTGACACAAAAATGGGAGTAAAAATACATGCTGGTAAACACACTGGTAAACAACACTGAAGGACACTTCACATTATTGCAAGTATTATTTACCCATGATATTTGCACCTTATTAAAATGCCAAAACAACAATCTAGATGCAAATATAGTGTCATCAATATTGTCATAAAAAGGATAAACACTGCATAACTAAATGGGAATAGTAGCATGAAAAAACAAATACTTGAATTGACAGAGTTTTGTTTGTACTGCAGATATCAAGTTTCCAACATTACCCATAAAATAAAAAACATTATTTTTTTGCTATTGTTTGCAGAACCGTGGAGTGTACATGTTCCGAATCGACAATGAGACCGTTGTTGATGCCACCATGGCTGGTGGACCAGCACGTTACATCAACCATTCCTGCAACCCTGATTGTGTGGCTGAGGTGGTCCCATTTGAAAAGGAGAGTAAAATCATTATCATCACTAGCAGGAGGATTCCAAAAGGAGAGGAGGTAGAATAAATTTTTTTGTACCTTTCATGGAATGTTGCATAGAAAAAGACTTTATTATTTGTCATTCTGTCTAGTATTGATATCTGAGTATTAGACAAGCCAGTCCAATTGTATGTTTCATTTATGTGAGTGTTGTTAAATGGACATAATTTTCAGTCACCTAATATTGTTCCAACGAATCAGCATAGAGATGATAAATCAGTCAATATCTGCCAGGAAAAGACTAGTGGCAGTACCTGATTAAATATTTCTTAAAAGCTAAAGGGTTTAATAAGAATGAACTGTCCATAATCTGTGGAATATTTATAGAATATCATCCATGCACAAAATAAGTAGTACCTCTTACTTTATATACTTGCTTACATGTCTGGTCCAACTGCAATGACCCAGATCTTCCATTACATAATATAGATCTGGTCTGTGCAGTTGTTAGGAGTAAACCGTAAACAAACAATATAGAACCTTGTCTGCTTCTGCATTAAGAGATGGCAGATTTGGACCCATGGACTTGAATTATACACAAGTATGTACAGTATTTTCTCTTGTGTATTTCTTATGCATATTCTATGAATACTACAGTGGTCCCCTCCCCTCATAAACAACCCCCTGACAAGAGGCCATTCACTTTTTATGGTCAGAATCCCTTTGCACCAATAAGTGTGTTCAAAAGTACCCCTCAAGAAAGGCCACCTCTTTAATGCAACCAGCAGACAACATATTAGTGCAAAACCTTTAAATTTAACCCTCACAAATGATCACATTTTATTATTAAAATGTATCCAGAACCAATATTTAATAAACCAGTAACATAAGTAATCTGATTATCTTCCCTGATGTCTGTTTTTGGATGTTGGGTTTTCGTTACTCAGAGAAGTGTTGGCTGAAATACATCTACCACTCAGGATATTATTATTAACTCTGATATTTGGAATATTTTGGAAAGAATTTTGGGCTTTACATACCCTTTTTTATTTTATTTTTTTGTGATTATGTTCAGACATAATTGTTAAGATCATGACATGGTCAGCATAAGCTAACTATAGATTTTATGGATTAACACACAGAGAAATTAACCTTGAACAAAACAGGGTACCATATTGTTAGGTCCTTCATTCTCGAAGACAACCATGACTTCATGTGAGTGTGCAGATGGCTTGTGAAGCAAATCCAGGGCAATGAGGGCAGGATCGATTGAGGGTTTGAGCTGGTTCTGTTCTTCCTCTGCTGACATTTGTTTGGCCTCATTGATCAGATGCTCTTCAAAAGCAGCTACTCCTGAGTTGATCTGGTGATGCCAGACAGCACAGTTTTCGGCAAATTGCTCCCAGCTGTCTGGATCAATGCCACAGGACTTTAATGAAGCTTTGAGCATGTACCAGACAGTAGCAAAGACCATAATATCACATGACAGTACATGCAACACATCATTGATAAACAAGGAAATTTGTTTACTTTACAAAAGTTTCGTCTGTATAATGAAATGGCAATACTGTACAATTAGCAACATAGGAAAAAATTGTTACAAAACTTTAATAGTTGTCACCTAAATGGAGAAATTATACTCAGAAGGAAAAATAAAAGCTATTCAAATTGTTAACAATAGGGAGATTTCATTTGCCGATAAATTTTATGCTGGGAAGACTTGTACATCATAACAGATAAGGAGAATATTCTGTAGCAGTGGGAAAATAGAGTAAATGGAAAGGTAATTATTTTAAATAAGAAATAATGAATATACCAAAATTTGATAATGTTTTTGAATGGTTTTGCAGTGTACATGCCAACAATATCAAACTCACCTTCCATTCCTAAGAATAAGAACTGATAATCTATGTTACTCCATTTTTTAAGACAAGAAGAACATTTTAAAATTAAATTTAAATGAAAATTTAAATTTAAATTTTAAATTTAATTTTAAATGAAGATATTAACTGTTATGAGTTGTGTGTAGATTTCTTACTATTAATACATATATACACATCTAATAAATATAGTTCTCTGGAAAGTCCACCTGTTTTATATGGTCACTTTCCTGGAACAGAAGGGGTGGCGGTATAGGAGGGGAACCACTGTATATATGTATTACATGCACACCATGTGCATACTACATGTATTCCACAATACTTCATTCCCAAGTGGACTTGAGCCTAACATTTGTTCCAATGAAAAGTCAAACCAGGTAATTTTTGTTGACCAAAGCATCTATTGTGTGCACTATTAAATCAAAAGATTTGTTTGTAGGGTCCAAGGGGACCAGAAATATGCCCCTGTTAATTGCATCCTTATTTAAATGTTTAATGAACCCTTAATAATTATAATTGATTTTCATTTGTTTGAAGTAAATCTTTTTTAAAAAAATTTACCCAGTATTCAGATTCTTTTTCCTCTTAAGGTACCTATTGATGATGGGTCCTTGGGCATGGTATACTCCAATTGCTTTGGCACTATATGACCCGCTTCTTTTACTGTGCCATAAAACAAAAAACGAAATCATCTGAAAAGAAACAAGTTACTGTGGACAAGGTTTAATGAGGGCTAATTTTGGCCCCCAGTCAGATTTTTTTTAAAACTCATGGAGATAAATTGTTGGACAGACTCGGGTAAACATTTTAAGAAATCTAATAGTTATTATTGTTTGTTCCTTTTTTTAGCTGACATATGACTATAAGTTTGACTTTGAGGATGAGCAACACAAGATACCATGCTGTTGTGGAGCACCCAACTGCAGGAAGTGGATGAACTAAGAGGATCCTTTTCATCAGACATGTAACAGTCAAAAAGTTGATGAAAGAAAGTCATGCTGCAACCACATGAAGACTATGTAATTTGTGATAAGTCCGAAATTTTGGCTCTATAGCAAAACTATTGGTGAGATAGGATATAAAATGCACCTGGATTAAAATATTGACTCTAGTGATATTGAAGTGTTTATACTGAATTTTGTTGCCAAAGATTCAGACTGACTGTTGATTTGCTGTAGAAAAAAAAATGCTGAAAATATGAGAAGTTAAATCAGGGATTTAGAATTTGTTATATGTGTGTAATCTTGTGCAGGAAAAGACTTACACAATTTATTCCCTTTTTTAAGATTTTTACAATTTTCATTAAAATATATATATGTTCAATTTTATGTGATCATTGGAGTTCATAGATTTGACATTCCAGTGCAAATTTCATAACTGAGTTGCAGAGAACTGAAGGGGTTTTTTTATTAGTGAGTCTTTTTTTGAATGTAAATATATGTGGATCACTTTTATCCCAGGACTCGAGTGTGGATGAGAAAATGTAAAAATAACATGAAAACTATCAACATTTATAAAATAAACCTTAATATGGCTAGATACTTTGAAGATTTTTTTCTGAGATACGTCTTTTGACACTTTCCTTTAAAATTAGTATAAATTTTCAGATTTAATAATGCACTGAACATTGAGAGAATGAATTATGTGAATATTAATGTATTATTATTACTAATATGAGAAGAAAAAAAATTGTGTGTTTGAAAATGTTCATGGATTGTCATGTATCTAAGCATTTTGTAGCTATGTTAATAAAATTATTATCCTAGGACAGGTACCATTTTGTTAAGTATTTTACTCTTTGCATTTCTGCTTCACATGAATAAATTACGTGAATATAGTCATAGTATGTGTGATGAAATGCTTTGCTTTTTTTTTGCTGAAAAGTGAGTGAGAATTTTTTTTAATAATATTACATGTCAGAATTTGTTTTGTATCTTTGCTGTGGAAATATGGATTACTGTAAATGCTACAATATTTCATAGTCCCTCTTGGAATTCTTTTTATTTTGGGCAGGGTTTCGGATTTTAGTTTAGAAGTGTGATATGATCTTGCCAATTCTCTGGCATGCTGGATTTCCATTTCTAAATAATTTGAGACCATTTGTTCATGCCAGTTTTCTGTGCATTTCATCCAGTATATAGTTTTAAAGGCCTAGTCCTTTCACTGAGATTTATGTTTGTCCCATATTTGTTTTCTTTTTTCTTGCAGATCATGTGGAGATTTTTCGCATGTAATTTTGCATGTCATTTCTAAGGAAAGATGGCATAATAATCATTCCCTACCTCATAGTCAGTCATTGTCAGTGCTAAGTTGCAACTTTTTCATCATGATGTACATAATTTATGTTAAGAAGTTAACAAATTATAAAGAAACAATTGGTACCATATATACATGCATAAAGGTCAAATCCATATATGACACCATGTATTAGCATTCAACCCTTGCAAATTGATTTGTGACAATGTACTTAAATTTATAGCAACTTTTGTACAGAATATGCTGTTATTAGTAAATTTGCACAAAAGATCTTGTACTGTAATATTTTCTTCTATATAGTGTAACTGCAAAGTTGTTTAGTAACTTCATACTATAAACATGCTTAGAGTGCAAAAGAGATTATACAGCTTGTAAATGTGGAGTTAAAAGACCTGTGTTGTGTGCTCTAATGATGTCAACATCTACTGCAGTGTATACCAACTTAAAGATGATGTCTCCATTAAATGAAATACATATAATTTTACCAATCCATGCTAAAATGATTATAACTTCCTTGTAAAAGGAACTGAGTTTTATGATGTTCATTATAGTGAATTGTGTAGATTTTTTATGAGGGTTGGTGTGTAATGGCTAGTGCCTTTGACCACTTGACCATTGGTTGCCGTATATACACACAGATTAATATATTTAATATATAGGCACACCATTTATGTAAAGGCATTTTTTCATTGGAAGAGTGGCATTTAAAAGGAAGAAATGGTATTTAATTCCTGGAAATTCTTTTCAGCCAGCAAACCATCAATCCCTTCTTTGATCTCTTTTTCCACTGGAAGATGGTCATTTGAAACTAAATAAAGTAAAATAATGGAAAGGATTACTGCAATATTTCAATAAACATATTGCCAAACAAGAGACAATAAGCATCTAAAAGTTCTCAATGAATTTTTTCTTTGGTACCTTGTATAATGCAAACTTATAAATGTCTGAAATTCTTTATTTTGATCTGTATATACTTGTAATTGGCTAACTTACATAGAGTGTCAGATAAATTACTTAAAATGTGTCAGATAAATTACTTACATAGTGTCCAATAAATTACTTAAGAGTGTCAGATAAATTATCTGATAAGTATAGTGCAGAGTTATATTTCCAGGAGGTGTTCTATTCCAACCCTTCAACAGGCAGCAAGATTGAACTGAATTTTCAGGGATATTTGTTATATGGTGTATGTAAACCAATCTGGTTGTTAATTATTAGAATGAGTATTATTTTACAATTTAACTTGACCCTGATTAGTAGTTTATAGATATAAAGAAATACATAAGAGATTGAATTAGAGGTCAAACAATCAGCTGACAATTTTATTATGTTTTAGCACAAAATATTCAGTCACTGACAAGGATACACTTTGTGTTCTACTATGCATACAAATGTGCAGCATAAAACAACTTTCATCTGAAAATTAGCATAAATTGGTGCAATCAAATTATATCACATTGTTAACCTAAATTTGGCATGATTGACTACATTGCTGGAAAGAAAATAAAACAAATATTAGATGCCAGTTGATATTTAATGTGAATGCATATAAATTATATTATTTAACTTGTGCATTTATGTTCAGTCAGTGCACAGTGTACCAACATCATGAGAAATTAAGAAATGCTAGCATTTCCAAAGACTACCATTGAAAGTCACAAGCATGCAAAATACTTAACGACTTTTTGGGAAGTTGCTTTATGTGTCTGCCAAGTGCAACAGTTGGTAAGTGTTTGAAGAGCTGCTGATTCAAGAAAACTAGCCGAGATAAAAAGCTACTACTTCCATGACTATGGTATTTTAAATTGGTAGAAAAAAAATTCACAAAATATACTTATTGTATGGCATTTTGCAAAGACAAGATATGACCGTAATGTCATCCAAGTGAATGCCACCACACTTGTTTGGGTGGGAAATTGTCAAAGATCGCCCATAGTCTGTGCATATTTTGACAAAATCTATTGCATGCTTTCTATGGTTGATACATTTTAATAGCAGACAGTTAAGTTATATTTAAAACATTATTGTCCAATGTCTATCCTTACCCGCTGGGGTCTGATGTCTGTTGAACATTTTGGTTTATATCTTCAAATCCATTAAGGTTACCACTCCTAACTCTACAGTCAGATACATGCTTTTTCAGTATGAATAAGTAATTTATGCTACCAGCATTTGGCCATGTGGGGACTGACACCAGGGTTATAACTTTAGAAACTGTCCATAGTCCCACATATAAAGGATACATAACAACTGACATTATATGGAGAATTCATTTCTGCAATTAGCAAGTTATCATAGGTTCCCATGTCTATTTCCTCCACCCACTTTACCACAAAATAAACCATGCTCAGGAACATAACTTGGAAACCATTTAGAGTCGTACCCTATAGTTCTATATACATTTTACTAGCATGAAAAAGCCAGGTAATTTATGCAGCTGGCTCTTGCCCCTGGGTCTCTCAATGATCACTTGCTCCTAGGTCTTAACTTTTTAGCACCCTTAATAAAAGTATATATTCATGAAAAATATATATATAAACACATGCATGCACACTTGAATTTGGCCTGAAAATGGGAACTAACTGATAGCAAACAACCGAAAGATGCAACTGTGCCCCATGGAACCTTCATGTTAAATTTACTGGCAAAAATTTGCTTCATATTAGAGACTGACATTTTAAAATACATTGGATGAGAAGTAGGTGTTTGCCTCTTATTTTGCTGTAAGCAATGTTCTGTGCAAATACAATATACCAAAGACCCTAAACTAGTAGCTTGTTATCCTAGGTATTTTTCTTGTTCTTAGCAATCACCAGTGTTTTTTCAAACTCTTCAACACTTTGTTTAAATTGATTGAGATTTAAAACTAATGCAAAATGAAACTAATACAAATGCCTGTGACAGTAAGCTTAAAGACTGTATATACTCGCTTATAAGACTGGTCCTACTGCAAGTTTCAAAGACCCAGATCTTTGACCCGGTTCAATGCAGTTTAAGAGAACCTTTAGAATAAGCATCATAGACCCTGATCTCCAGGCATATTATTCCTCTGCAGATCAGGTTCTTTGTTGTATACATTTTTTATTCATCTTACAAGCGAATATATCTGGTATTGTCTTTCCAGATATGTAACTCATCTGACTATGTACTCGAAATACCATGAATTTCTGTAGCATAATACATCTGCAAATTAGTCTAGTCTGTTTACTTAAAGTCATAAATGAAAAAAACAGCATAGACCCAAATTTACTGGTATATCTTGTGCCAATAAATTAGGGTCTTCATTTATTGTATTTTGTTGTGCAGAATACACGACAACATATATTATTTAACTTTTTTCACTGAAGCATATGAATTATTTAACTTATTTCACAGACGTGTGTAATTTATCATAAATGATTACAGGTTTCATGTGTATGATGCCAGCAATAGGAATTATTACACATTGGTTGGGATGTGAAAAGGACAGTTTTTCTTCATGCAAATAATATGCCTTTTTATTAATATTCTCCTTTTTTGTAATAAATGATCTATTTCATAAAAATATATAATCATACATAAATGTAAGCTGTAACTGAAATAAGTTTTACAGTCAGTCTTAAATATTTAGCAGCATTGTAAATAGCTACGACTTTTATGTATTGTATACATACATAAAATTATTGCTGAAATTTATCATCAAGCGATGTACATTTTATATCATGTTTTGCATATAAGAATATTATCTGTATCCACCCATTGTTTATCATATGTAGATAAAGTATTCAGTCATATTGTATCTATTGCAAATAACATTTTTATATTTTCATGGTCAAGAAACACTCAGTATGACACGCATGTACTTAAACTACCATAGGTCCAACTTAAAGTCCAACTGCAAACAACATAGATCCTGATCTGCCATAGCATTATGTACCTGCAGATCGGGGTCTATGAGATTTGTTCTGCTGATCACTCTTAACAAACTGCATAGACCCATAGCTTGCTGCTTTATTATGTGATGGCAGATCTGGTTCTGTTCAGCTTACAATTGGACCAAAGTTCTATAGACCATGCCATGATTGTGAAACACATTCAACTGTGAACAATAATCCCTCACAATAAAAATGTTCAAGGTAGCCCTAAATGTGTTGATGCTGTTGTTTTGGCTTTAATGCCATTTCAATGCATGATTGGTTATACATGTCGGACATTATAACTGGTGGAGGAAGAATCCAGATACCAACTCAAGTTAATGGCAAGCTTTCTCACACAATGTTCAAGCTTGAGACCTCAAGCCCTGCATATGTAGATGAGATGGCAGTGATCAGTTAAGGTGAGCTCTTTAGACCACATTCCTCTCCCCCCCCTCTTCCGGTAAGTTTAATCTGTTATATGTGAACTCAACTTGTAAACTTTATTACAATTATATAATGTAATGAAGTCGCTTTTCATAACCACTATATAGAAGGGACAATATAATGAGGCATCATGGGATATTAAATGCTGAAATGGGATCCATGGTGGTACCCACCTTTTACTAAAGTGCCACATTATACTGAGGTACCACATTAAATTGGTATACCACACTGTACTGAAGTTCATCACAGTAAGGGGTCACTATAACATGTTATTAGATCATGGTGTTTCATTTTTCTGGATATATTGCATTACACAAAAGCAGATAAGAGCATACACTGTTTCCAATTTGGTTTTGTATTATACAAGAATGTTTAATTTACAGTAGTCATAACAAATCCTGGAAAAATTTGCAGATTGCCTTTTTGTCTCACCTGCAATAAGCATGGTTTTACTTTATAGAAGAAATGTTCCATAAATGGAATATTAAACTTTACAAGATGCTGTTGTTTGTGGTGCAGACAGACACAAACTCTAAATCAAAGATTGCTGCTGGTACAAGTACAGGTGACATTTGTGCCTTGAAACTTTTTAAAGGAAGCCATTTTCTACAAGTGCTAAACCATTTCATTGCAAACATAAATAAATGTTGTGAGATTTGCATTTCAACCAATATTTTGCCCAGTGCCATATTTCAAAATGAATACTTATGAAATTATATCATGTAGCAAATAGACAATCATCAGTCAGCTCGAATGTATCTTAACATCATCAGACTCTTTTTGAATAGGTTTTTTTTTTTTTCAGTTTAGACTGGTATACATTTACCTGTATGTTTGCAGTTTTAATGTAATTATGTTATAAAAGGAAAACAGATGTGAAAAGGTGGATTTTGATACACTTTAATGGCACCAGCTGGAGTTTTCTTGTGCATGTATTTAGTTTAGGTGTGAAAAGGGAAGTAATTCTAGAATGCAAGATAAACTGTAATTACGTAATCAGCTGGCTGAATGCAAGGACTTCATTTCATGGCAAAAAGTGCAAGCTGTGATCAGTCCTCATTGTTAATATCACTGCCCATGTATATTGATCATTTAGAATGGATTTTGTTTTTTAAGAGAGCCTTGTTGAACTCTTATTTGATTTATCATTAAAATAGTAAATATTTATTTGGGGTTTGTATTATTTTGAGTCCATCCCATCATGGTCTTTTCTCTGTGTGTGTGCACATATCAAAAGAAATTAAAATGCACATAATTAGTCTGCATACTTGTCACAGCCCATGGCACCAGCAGAGGTATAAAAACGAGCACAGTGGCTCAAATTGAATGTTTTAAATGACATTAAATTGAAAGCACATAAATCAAGCATCACCTGTATATCAATCCATTCATCCATTTTCTGTCATCCATTTGTACCTCCAAAAGAGGGATCCTTAACCAGAATGCATTCCTTTGTAATATGTACTAACAGTAGAACACATCGTCAAGTGTATCATCTTTCACCGAGTTTTTGATGTAAATTCCATTAAGCTTTTCGATGAGACTAGAGACCTATTGAAAGCATGTTACCTCTGGTACTGAATTTGACCCTATATTTAAAGGATGTTACGTTTTTTTTTTACCATTATGTTTTATATACCTTTAAAACTTTTTCTAATCACCCATGCTAAGGCTGTGTATCATAATATAAGTCCATGCTGTCTACATAGTAGGTCATGGCAAGGAAAGACCTAGTTTTAGTAGCAGTACAAAAAAGGGAACAGTAACCTTGGTTTCCTGCCCCGCATATTTCACTTTGGTTCGACCAGGTCTCGAGCATTGCTCGACTGAGTGGAACCCACATAACAAAGAGCTAAGAAATAAGATAGAGATGGTTCAGAGGAGAGCTGCTAGATTCAACACAAATACATATCGTAATACTAGCAGTGTCGGTGCAATGTTGAACCATCTCCAGAGGGAATCGAACATGGGCCCAGCTGACCATGTACAAGATTACTAACAACCTAGTGGATATACCAGCGGACAAATACCTGACCATGGCATATAGCCAGACTAAGGCAAACCACGGGAAAAAGTTCCAATTAAAGTCAGCATCGACAAAGTTTTGCTTCTTCCGATGTACAATAGGGGCTTGGAACAAATTGCCAGCAATAATTGCAGAAGCTCCTGACCTGGTATCTCGCAAGCAGCTTTCTAAAATCACACTAATGAACTAGTCAGCTACAAGTAAGACCTAGTGATTCTCAGGGCTATGCCGGTTGAGGTTCCTTATCTCATTGCCGCTACGGTAGCCAGATTGGTCTGAATATGAAGAGACAAAAACGTACACTGACACTTTTGTTTGTTTCTGCCTTTCCTGTCCTTACTCTTCTGATTGTCCTATCGCTTCCGCCTTTACTTTATCTTTAACCACGCACAATCCGTTGCTTGATAGTTAAGTGTGACTGCGTCAACGTATTTATAATCATAGACTATGCTAATACATGATATAATACTATTGCATTTTTGTCTTTTTCTGGCACTAATCTCCAGTCCTAGGAATTAATTCCCTCCTCCATTGAACAATAGGAGGTATAGAACAAATACTTTACCCACCTTGAATACCTTAGGTTCAGTCTTATTTAATATTGTTCTTTGACATGAACTTCCTGCAGCTATCTTGTCTCTTGGACACTCGACATTTTTACCATGAATTTGGCATTATATTGTCTTATATTGTCAATCATATCCATTTTTAATGTATTTCATGTTTTCTCAGGTGGCCTAGTGGTTAGAGCGTCCGCCTCAAATGCAGGAGGTCGTGGTTTCAAACCCCGGTTGATTCATACCAAATACTTTAAAAAATGGTACTAATAGCTTCCTCGCTTGGCGCTCAGCAATAAGAGGTTAGTTGTAGGACTGGTCGGCCTGGTGTCAAGATAATGTGACTGGGTGGGACATCATGCTACATCTCTGCGGCATGATGCCACAGTACTGGACATCACTATAAACCTGTCACACTGCAGACATCGTAGCGATATGACTGAAAAACGTTAAAAATATAAATCGTACACACACACTGGTGGCCAAGAGGTTAGTGTCCGCCTCGCATCCGCTAGGTTGCGGGTTCGAACCAAGCCGAGTCATACCAAGACTTTAAAAAACTGATAATAGCAGCTGCCTTTTTATGATGCTCATCATTACTTGATTAGTGCTAGGATTGGTCAGACTGATGTCAGTATAACGTGACTGGGTGACATGATAACAGTGCTAGACAACAAAATAAACTGTAACCGCTCGGTGGCCTAGTGGTTGGAGCGTCCGCCTCGGATGCAGAAGGTCGTGGATTCGATCCCCGGTCGAGAAATACCAAATACTTACAAAAATGGTACTAACAACTGCCTCGCTTGACGCTCAGCATTATGTGGTTAGTGTTAGGACTAACCGGCCTGTTGTCAGTATAATGTGACTGAGTGAGACAACATGCTACATCTCTGCGGCATGATGCCTCAGTGCTAGACATCACTATAAACTGCCACACTGCAGACATTTTAGCGATATGAGTGAAAAATTATTAAAGCTATGTTAAAAATCCAACACACGTATATACATTTTGTCTGCCCACTTTGTGCACCATTTTCATGTATCTGCTTCCCTTTTCCTTTATTTAAGGATATTTGTGCTTTGCTAGTGAAGCACTACTTCGTGATCTTTATACCTCTCTTTGCAGTCCTACGGAGATGTAACTGATATATTAACACATGCCAGTAAATAGCTAAAATACGATATTTTGTTAATTCCGCAATTTTTCCAATAGTTGGATTTGGCAGGAATATCCTTCCCAGCGTCTGATTTGGCCACCACATAGGCATGCGTGACACGTGTCAAACAGCGTCTGATTTGGTCACCACATAGGCATGCGTGACACGTGTCAAACAGCGTCTGATTTGGTCACCACAAGGACATGCGTGACTCGTGTCAAACATTAAATTGAAGTATATTATTGTAATATTCAAATACAACTCTCGAAAAAATAATGGTTTCGTAATTATTTTGTAACAAATAAAAAAACAAGCTAAAATTGTTAAATTTGTAACAAGATTAATATGGAATTTCCGTATGTAACTTGCTTACGGAAATAACCGAAATACCGTTAGTGAAAGGTACTGTGGTTTCTACCACCAAAAAGAAATACCTCAGTAAACCATACTGCTCATCAGGCTGTTAGTATTATTCGAACCCAAACCAGTTAATCGCAAATCTGACCAGCAAAGATTTCAGCCACTGTGGCTCCAATATATTATAACTCAACAGTGTTTTGCAACCGTAGTTATTTCTTTTGATCAAAGGTCAAAGTCACAGCAACGGAAAATATATAGTTATTTCTTAGTCTGGGTTGTAACTTTTGAACCACGTAAGACTTTATTTAGACACATGTCCTCTTTAAACTGTGTTATTTATTGCAGTCATGGCCTCTGCCTCGATGTCACATCAAGGGCAATTATAATTTTGTGACCTGTTTCCTTGTTCAAACTTGCCAGCCGTTAAAGATGGTTTATAGAACTGTACTTGCACTTGTACATCATCGATATATGATGTGTTGCGTACCACGGTCAAATACCTGCCAACCTTCCGGGCATTTTTGGTACTTATTGGGGAAGGGGGTAGGCATACAGGCATCCAAGCTGCCATGGTGGCAGTTTCATATTGGCCCTTGGCAGATTTTTTAAAGTTAACTTATGGTGTGAGTTTTTGAGCTATTATTGTGTAATAATTAAAGAGATGGATATATTAGTGAAGTAGGTGTTTCGGGCTTGTGTGGTCTTGAAATCAATGCGAGGCATATTCACACCCCTCCGTCGCTGCACACAGTATGTAGCTACTGAAATACCTATTAGTCGGCTAGGAAGTTGTGCTAGCCACCCACACACATGTTTAAGGCAAGTAGAATATCTCACAAACGGCTTGGGTTACAGCTATTCGGAATTGCATTAAGCTATTTAGTAGACAATGTACCACTGTCACGGAATTGTGTAAATATTTTTTCTTCATTAAGTAAACGTACTCGGGTTTCGCTTTTAGTGTACAGTGATACCCGAGGGTGATCAATGTATATTCCACATTTCGAAAATAGTGAGTTCGGTTCTTCCTTGCTTGGCACGTGCGAAGTGCTTCAGGCTGGAAAAACCGAATACATGAATTACACAGACGATGTTGAGCTACATTGTGTATATATGATTCAAACTGGAACGAAAATAACACATTACGAACCGTTTTGTCGATCAGAGGTCTACTGTGAGACCTGCATATCTCTAGCTGTAGAGAGCTGTGTTGGTGTTGCAGTGCTGTGTTGGTGCAGTGGTTTGCTATTCTGTCTGTGTTTGTGTATAGCTGTGTTGGTGTTGCAGTGTCGTGTTGGTGTTGATGTGCTGTGTTGTTGCCGTGCTGTGTTATGCTGTAGAGTTTAGTGCTGAGCTGTGCTGTGTACAGCTGTGAAAAGCTGCGTGTGCTCTGTAAAGCTGCGTATGCTGCGTGTGCAGTGCCGAGCTGTGCTGTGCATATGTTTTCGAGTTCTTTGAATATTCCAACGTTGCCAGTCGGGTTGAGGGAAATCGGGCTTTTTGTAGGGTTTTTGTAATACCCATTGTTTGCTATTGTGTATATATTGTGATTAAAATTATCAATCCGTTATTTTGAAGGAACTATCATTTGTTTGATTATCATGAGTAAAACTATCAATTCGTTATTTTGAACGAAAAGATAATTTGTATTTTACTATTGTGAAGTCATATTATGTTCTTTATATACCGTGAATCGTTCTTTCTTTATTTGTCTTGGTACCGTATTTGTTGCATTAGTAAGATCGTGCTGATTTATGTTAATTAGTTCCGTATTAATTAGTCCCATTCACGCACGTATCTATCATACTTCATTTGATATTTTCATATAATATTAAATATATTGTATTGCATTCCCATCAATGGTGTTATCAATCCGAAAATCCCAAACTCGGTTATCTTGTTACAACCACCCAGGGAAAGGACTTGCGTTTGCACTGTGATGACCACATTCTGTCAAAATTGGCCTTAGGATGTAAAAAAATGCGTGTATACAATAGGGGTTGGGGTGTATAAATCTAAAAACTTCAGCATGCTTGTCAGTTCAAGTGTGTGATATGATTATGTTGTGCTTGATAATACCTATCGAAAAAGATTGGACCTTATTTTTAATTAATTTTTATATTAGGCAGGTGCATGCGACATTAAATTTGTAGGTAAAAACGGGCCTGTACCCCAATAAGCCCTCTGAAATTTTATCGCACTCGCGCAAAAACTTGGTCGGGAGGGGAATTCAAAAACAGAACATAAATATTTACTGTATTTATTACAAAAATATATCAGGTCACTACAGACATGAATTGAATTTCTGACCCGCGAGATTCGATACGCCGCGAAAATTTCAACTCGAACGCCAACAGTCTTAGAACATTTTCACAATGCATAGCATAGAGATGGTCTCACACAATATTCATGAAATAAAATTATAGCGTGGAAAAGCTAACGTTAGACAACGAGGTGCTATTTGTGGAAGATGGTGATAACTTAGAAAGTATACTCAATAGTCCAGTCATCATCAAAATTATCACCGGTGAAATCTATCCACACCGATGACGAAATCTGACATAACGGATATGCTTGGAATTATACGTTAAAATTTCCTGGTGTGAGTACCATTAGTTACTTAGACGGCAATGATTACCACGAGTTAAAACTTTTTAATGCGGACAATCCACTGTCAGTTTGAATACTCGACAGCGATTACTTAGAGGGAAAAAATACCCAATGTTTTGCTTCATTCGGGGAAATGTTTCAGACAAAATCGCATTCAGAACGAATTTACTTTCACGGGCAAGCAATATGTTATCATATAACGAAGAACACCGCTGAGAACTCTTGTAGGTCACCATCCGTTGTGGCAACAATAGCTCGAAAAATAAATGAAATAACTGGAGACCTGCCCCGAAATCTTTCTTGAATTACATTCAACGACTCTGTGTAGAACCTGTTCATTGTGGTCTATGGAATACCGATTATAACGTAGATGGCGTAGTCAGCGTTGATATGGTCGTGCGTCATTCCACAAGTTTTCTTGAACAAGGTGAATGCCAGCCCTATATTTTACCCGGTTTGGACATCCCACGCACGATATAGTAAGAGTTGCCATCAATGGTCCGTTACCCGACGTTGACTTATCTGGTTTTGCTTATACAGTAAGTTTAGCGTTTTCCCTTGATAGTCATCCTGATATCACGGGGTGGTTTGGACGCCATTTTAATCCTTCTCGAGAACAATCACGAAACTCGTGGATTAGAGCTGTTGCGTTTAATGCCTGAAAAAGACCGTCGCAGGAACCATAATCATTTATACGCCACACAACGTCGCTGTAGCCCCGATGAAGCAATGTTAACACCGAAGCACAGACTCGCCGCGGCAATGCAGCATTAGAACGGCTTCAACAGGTGGACCAGCCGGTATACGACGAAAATATATATTTCTCGGGTAATCCATCTGGGATGAAACTTTTACTATCCCCAGGAATACTCTATGAATCTTTCTCGGGGTCTGCTACACAACAACGAACATTTGAATACATTCAGTGATCAAGGACAACGCCAGTTTCTCGAGAATCATCCTCGATTGGTAAAGTTCGCACGATTTTCAGGACCGAGAAATACATGATAATTATCGAGCTAAGTACCAAGAAATGAGCTCTCTAAAAAGCGAATGTATCTTCAAATTAAGTTTAGTGAGAACAAATGTAGAAATACAAATCCGAAACTAATGTTATGTATATTTCATTTGTATTGGTATGATGCTTTTTTTGCCCATTATTGTAGATTGTAAGGGACATTTTGTAAACAACATTACATAGCTAGTTGTTCCCTATGTGTATATGTTGTATTTTGAGATAATTATTACTTGTAGATAAACATGTTTAATTGAATCTGAGTTTTGGATATGTGTGTTCCCCTCCGAAATTCATGTTTTATCAGATATTTGCCGTGTTCTTTATTAAAATTTTAGTAAGTAAAGGACCAGACCTTGTTTACAACAGAATGTTCTAGAAATAGATTTTTGACTCTCATTCTTGTTTTTATTGTGTCCTATGATTCTATATTAAGGCTGTTTACATCAGAATTGTTTATTTCTATAGTAGGCTTATAAAGGGGGTATTCTGGGTTAAAACCCTATTGTGAACTTGACGATAACATAACTTTCCCCCAGCCCCCTCAAGTTAGTATAACTACAAAAACAACTTTGTTGAGGCAGCAACGTCTATTTTATAATCGTTTACTCGTCTAGGACATAACATTGAATCGTCGCGTCGTCAAACAAAATGGGGTTTGATTCGGTTTACCACTCATATAAGACAACTGATATATTTCATATAAAATTGTTGCAATTTTTATATCTTAAACTTCTCACAAAATCACTAATCCTAACATTCACACTAATTTCCAGTTTACTATTATTAATTCGTCGTGGCTTGAAATTCAAACGTATTGTCTTCCGTTCCGCGACAGAGAACGCCTGTGGGCATTGAAAAAGACGTAATATACTGGTACATGTTATTAAAAAAGCAAACATTTTTGGTGCAACTCGCCTGGCACCTGATAACCTTAAAGCGCCCGGGGTTTGCTTAGGGGTTGTATTTTATTACCTATTCTCACGCTTAGAAATCTAACAATTACAAAATTGAAAATCAGCCTGGACAGCTCTCTGAATCTTTAAAATTTCGTTTCTCACTTAACGAGTCACCAGGAGTTATGTTTACGCACAATGGAAAAATAAATAAAACAGTTACCCAAAATAAAAGATATTTAACGTCAATCAACCTGGTCGTCTAGTTGAAATACTTGATCATCTTCGTGCAAACGGATTTTTAACAACGGACAAGTATTTTGTGTTACACAGCGATCTGGTTCGCTAACGCAAACCAGTTATTGTGTTTTATCTGCGAATAACAAAGAAAAATATAATCAATGACACTGTTACACGGATCAGACAATATCGAACGACGCAAACGTTTCAGTTTTTTATAATTCTATTATTGAATTTGATCCTAAGTCCCAAAGCAAAATAAGATCTGATTAGTATTCAGCTACTGCTTGGCTCTCTTTTGGCAAATGTTAAAACTAACGTCAAACGATGATTTTACGTTAGGAGTGAAAACCGTTGGCGTCATCGACTTGAAATATGTTAAGATACCACAAGGAAACTACAACGTCACATATATCAACAAAACAAAAAAAAATAAAAGGTGCTGCAGAAGTTGGTATATAATCTGATAATTTCGAGATCATGTTGAACTATCACATGTTGCGTACTAGTAAAACATTAAAAAGAACAATTGATTATCGATCTTAGTATCACATACGCAATTAAAGCATTGCTTGGATTCAATAAACACCAATACCTTTCTGACAAATCTGAGTATCATATGACAGAGAGTCATCTGTCAACATCACAGATGTAAACATAATCGTGATAAACTTCAATTGAAACTGGGTCGTACACGGCACGAGGTAGCCAAAGACAAACGGCTTATTTGTCTAGCCCTATGTTCCACCGGGTTCGTTAATGCAAGTCAATCCAAGACAGATAGTTATACTATCCTATTAGTGTCAAACATTAAATATCAACCCTCGCAACGACACGTATGATCAGGTCGTCAGATTAATCTTAACAACGAAATTGTTATTTAAAATATCTTCATCTGCGCGTCAGTGGCTGACCATAATGAGCTAGCTCACCGTAGTTGTTTAACCGACCATTGTTAATTAATCACAACCAATTTTATCAGCCAATTTGTATAACAAGATGAAACGACTAATAATGAATCACAGAAAAATAGTAGGTGCTTTTTTCGGGAATATCTTCTCAAAATTAATTTAAAATATACCTCGAATAACTCACAACATAGCAACAATCGAGTTAGATGGGTCAAAGGCTTTTGCAACATGAGCTGCATCTGCAGCAGGAGCAGCTGTCGGACAAAAGATCGCTGATAAAATCAAATGTGGAGTACCAAGCGGTGAGGGACTAAAATTGGGTTATTTCTGAAATAGCATCATCTTCAGAAACAGCACGTTTGATGTTAACAATGGCAAACGAATTTGTTTTCTTCTATCGGAGAAAATATTTTTAGAAAAGTAATGACACGAACTACACCTCAGAGTGCTAGCACTCGGCTTGATTTTGCTGTGTTTTAGGTGATTGTAAAAATAATCTCTGTTTTGTCTGATTATTACAAATTATTGTCTATAAATATTATCTTGACCTTGCCGTTGAGATAACCATACTTTCTGAATATCTTTACGTGAACTTCTAATGAGCTTAAGAAGATGGGCTTCGGAGTATTTAAAACACAAGATGAAGATACGTTTTTTGCTCCCTCAAAAAGCTGTACTTGAAAGTTCATGGTAATATAAGAACAGCTGACAGTGGACATGTTGGCGTCAATATACAACTGCACTCGTGAAGGATGGTCGGCGTTTGTTCATAAGTGCACGATATCAATTTGCCAATCAAACCGTAAAAGATATTTCTATGCATTTGCATGTTGCAAGTACTATTCGTTCAGCAATGATTACTAGAGGTCTATTTCAACAAACATGATGTGGTTCAAAGATACTGGAACTGAAAGTGCAGTTTAAAGCGACTCTGCTTATTTTAATGCTCTGGTGAGGGAGATAATGATGCTACTAGATTGGATATAATAATATATTTTCTTGGAGCAAACACCGGTACATTTGGAAATACTGAACCAGATGGAGTTGCAAATGAAGCAGCAACAATGATTTCGCTTACCAATCTTTGTACTATTCTTGAAATTACTTCACCTGCGACTATAATATTAGCAGTGGCAAATCGTATAATAAATAGCACTACTATCAAAAATCGAACTAACAACGAAGGTTACGCTAAACGAAAAGTGGTTTCTAACGAAACAAGAAATATCACGATGATGTTATTTTGGTTTTACCCAGACTATAACAAAGTATTTCGTGGTATAAAACATACGCTTATACTTGACAGACCTGATCAACGCGCTTTTCTAATGAGAACTGCTGCTAATGTGGCTGGTGATCCTGCTGATAATTTTCAGTTTGTGATTTCAAGATTGGTGTTGTGGATATCACGAATTCTTGCCTCCGTCAATAAACTAATAGATCTTGAAACAACGTTAGCCACTTACAGCAGAAAAAAATATATTTCAAACAGGATAAGGTTTACCAAATAGTTGTGCCAAATTCAAACAGCGTTTAGCGAACATTTACCGAGACATATATTTGTTGTATTTCAACGACAAAAACAAAGTAATACTCAACAGGAAAACAATTTTGTTTTCAATAACATTTACATCAGACGAATATTTGTCTCAAGAAACTCTGAGCAATATTTTGAACGATCGATCGAATGCAATTTTGGAGATGATACTAACAAAAATGTATCTTGTGTACGAGCTATTGGATCAACCGCTGACATCAAAGTAACATAGACGTTTAGAGAAGTTTCAGCTGATTCAAATTAAGCGTATGTTCTTGTAACATCTGACAGATACATAACACTTGACGCCATAAAAGGTAGAATGATTGTATAGGTTCAGTAATAACAAATATTTGTTCTGTCAAAATCCATAATGAAATATATTTTGCATGAGATTAATCTATCACTGGAACATATACAAAAGCTAACGCGACCGTTACCTAAACGAAATGCGGTTTCACTTAAAATTATATTTTGAATTCATACACATTCCAAAAAATTACTTCTGACGCAAAGACAAATACAAAAATATTAAACAGTAAGAATTTTATGCTTGATGTGTCAGTGGCATAAACAACAACATTTGCCAGTTTGAAATCGATACTTGGCGGATCAATCGAAACAACGATAGATACTTTAACACGAATATTATTGCCAAAGATATTACCTGTGTTATGAACATTAGGATTAGCTGCAGCGTCAGGTGCAGTATCAGGGGTGAAAAAGACTGTATCCGAAGACGGAGTCCCCAGTGACGGAATCAAACAGTTGCTGTGACGAGACAGATATAAAATCTAAATTTTATCTAA
This sequence comes from Potamilus streckersoni, assembly GCA_016746295.1. Taxonomy (NCBI): domain Eukaryota; kingdom Metazoa; phylum Mollusca; class Bivalvia; order Unionida; family Unionidae; genus Potamilus; species Potamilus streckersoni. Next base: position 768,555 of record JAEAOA010000750.1, read on the forward strand.
TCAGTAATTATAGCAATGCCGACAACACGAACACTAAAACTTCCAATGACAAAAATAAACACTGACGAACGAGCCGCAGCACCGTCACGCGCGGGTTCATAGGTCTGCTGCTAGCAGGGATAGCAGGAATTATATCCCCAACCTTGTTAGGGATAGGACGCGGAATGCATTTATACCCAATGAAAACACTGGACCGAGGATTGTTTTTACCGGGAACAAGAAGATGAAATCGTCCGCGTTAAATAATTTTTATACTTTATGTGAATTTTAAATATATCAGCGGATTTATAGGAGTATTTTCAAAAGATGAATTAGCTGACAGATCACTGAAAAATAATTGAATTTATTTTATCGATATCCATTATATTATAAAAAATAAACTATAACTCAAATCAACTTCCTTCAGTTAGAGCTTCTTCTTGAGGTTATTACCGCGTTAAGTTTATCTTACAAATGGCTGGGAGACATGTGTCCATGTCTGATGGCAAACCTAGTAACTTTTTAAAGTTTGTTATGAAATTAGACGCTGTTGCTAGTATCAGCAACGATCAGAACGCAAATGCAGAACCAAAACCAATAACATCGATGAAACAACAGAAAAAAAAACTCTAAAAACATAAAAATGCTAACAAGTATATGTTGTCTGTGGTAAGTAAAAGATAATGATCCCTGAAGAAGATCACTCTAGTGATACAATCACTGGTGGTTGTGCGATGCAAGCTCAGAGTGATAGCACTCCAACAATAACATCCGACAAAAAAGTTATTTTAGTAAGCCACTAAAAATAAATGAAATGTAATTGCGAAGATGTGAACAAAGATATGTGCCTTGAGCAAAATAAGATAGTTGCTTATTACCAGGGTTGCAATCACAGAACTGTCGTACACAAAATTATTAGCAAATTACCAAAACCAAAGGGAGGTTTGACATTGCCAGGACATAAATATACCGGACCATTGAATCTACTTGATAAGCAACTTGATAAAAATGACAATCCGTTATCGGGATAAGAACTTTACAATCCAGTTGATGCAATTGCGATGCGTAATGACATTTTTTTAACACGATCACGTCGATGACATTCTAGGTTGCGATCGGGTTATGATAGCCGAAGTTCGAAATATGAAACCGGATATGTTCGAAAGAGTTGACAGGAAACTAGTACAAGGCATCATTGGAGCAAAATATAAACTCGTCATTTAGATGCCTCAGAACCTTTCGTCAGGTATCAGTGGAATGATAAATGTTCTGCCGCATGAGCTACACAAGCCTAAAAAATTAAAAGTATTTTAGACGGAAAGCACAGTTGATGATATCTGGGTGATAGATCACGCAGATATGCAAAACATTGTACAGTACAACTATAAATACAATATATCTTTAAGTCATGGATGTCCTTGGCAAATACGCGTTTAGTGTTCATGTTTCTGATATAATTGAATCGCGTTAGAAGATATTTTTGTTAAGACGGAGCGAAAACTAAACAAAATCCGGACCGACCATGGATCAGAGTTTTTTAAGAAATGCTTCAAGCCGTTTCTAAGAAAAATCAAAATAAAACATACGTTACTAGTAACGAAGAAAAGAGTGTCGTTATCGAACGAGTTTATCGTACAATAAAATAAAAGTACTACAAGCAGCTTGCAAAAAATACCAACAGATATAATGATGATCTGCCAGCAATGATGCCAGATTATTATAATAACACTAAGCTTTCTTCTATCGTAAATGCACTCAAGGAAGAATGCAGATTCTGGCACTGTGCCTGTTTATGTCATCAGGCATATTCACACACCTTTTTGTGAAATTTTTCTCCCAAGAATCGCATGTTTTCATTTATCAACTTCCGGTTCAGTACCCAGTCTATTTTTAGAGCATTTTTGTTTTCTCTCTCAATTTGATGGTGATATAAGAGTTAGCTTTGGCCATTCGTAGTGTTGAATTAAAAGTAACTGTTAATTCTTTAGAATTTGCGTATTATCGTCTGGTGCGTGAGGTCGGAAATAATTTTGCAATGAAATAGTCAAAAATGTGCTCGAAAGACATCAACAAATATTTTCCAACTTAATCAGGCAAAAAGGAATATGTGGTGGAAAGATCTATCCAGCTCTAAGGACAAGAATGTGGAACTATTTTATACAAAATAAACCAGCAAATACCTTATGCTAGTCTGATTGCGAGAAACTATAGCATTCATTACAGAGCAACAAACATTACTCTAGTTGAAGCAAATGAGGACGTAACGTAGAAATCCCTAAGACAAAAATATTTTAGTGTTCTAATGTGGACAAAATCAGCTGTGTTTTAAATATGTCATCACAAGGTCAGTGACAAACACAATATTCATGATGCGACATATTGTGCACAGAAGCTGCAACGTGTAACCGGGGTACACTTTCAGCACAATCGATGTATCTAACGAAACCATATAATGCGGTCTGTGGACTAACTATTTGTCGTAAAACAATGTTTGCAGTGAATCTGATACAATCTGAATACAACTATATTTTTGACTGCATCCTTATTTTTCACCCAACGTTTCCTATCAAGACGATATACAATTTAAAAAAAAATCCTCGTAGATGTGAAGGTGCTTGGGTTTGACCTTATAGATAGAATACACGCCGTATGCTTTGCTTTCACGACAAGGACAAAAAGGGAATCAAAACGTGTTTGAAGAGAACTCTTGTTCTCGACTTCAAAATCAGAAAAAAGTGCCTGATTTTAGAGAATTATCGAGTTTTGAGGAAGTTGACATTTAAATAAAACTTTCAAAAATGATTGGTATTTGTCACAAACTATATGGTTGGGTTGTGATAGCTCCAAATATTTTATTTAAACTATTATAGATGTCCCACCCAAGTTCTATTTTGATGGAAGTAAAATGTAGTGAAAGATAGATGTAAAGATCAGAGCCCCCAGTCAGCAATGTCGACAGTTAGATGGTTAAATATAAATAAGTTTGAAAAATAATGAATAACAATTGAACAACAATTCAATAATCAAATGACTCAAATTTCCAATTACACTTCTTCCACTCGACCATTAATTGGTCTAGTGCATCACTTTTTTAGCGGTGTAAGATTGATTTCCACTTGTACCTGTATTTCTACTCATCTGTTCTATTCTTTCTCTTTTGTTTCAGCCATATCCTTCTCCTCTTCCTATTCAACTTTTTTAAACTCCTATTCCTCCTCAACTTTCTTTTCTACCCTACGACTACATTTCTGTTGACTTCGACTGTCTCTGCTACAGTCTCAATTCCGTCTCCAACTCGTAAAGATTTGGGATGCAATGGAACCGGAAGTGCTCCGTCCCATAAAAAGCTTCCTGTGAAAACACAAGGAGGGTGCAATATTTTTCCTTATCCCTCTCATCTCACACTACATACAGCATATCATCAGATAACAGCTATTAAATTTATTCGGTCACGCATTCGTTCAAATCGAGATACCCATACGTTTTTGTATGGTAAAACAAATATAATAAAATACAGCTCGTTATCAATTATTTCTTATACTAACATCAATCAGATCCATCACATCAGAACATGTTCATAACCCCGTTATCGTAAACAATATCACGATAGTCAGTCACATTTCTTTACCTTAAAACTCATACAAGGTACTCAAATATTCAAATATACAAGCTATGATATACTCATACGTCCATAGTTACTGATGTTACATAGTTCAACCATGTTTCCAAATTCACAATTCAGTCATATGTAAATTATGACATATAGCAGTAATAAATGCACTGGTTTACTATGAAGTAACCTAATAGCGAATTACAAAATTAATTCTCACCACAAGTTAACAATCTACATAATTCCACCTCACATCTAATAATCCTCTGCATAAGGCTCAAGCCCATTTCTCAAATACGCATGTAAATGAAACACTGGAATGGTAATTCTACATACTAAACGATCATAGCAATTAAGTGTACATAGTACAAATAATTACAATTATGATGCCTTAATATTCTGCAATATCGAGCAATTAGCTTACCGACCTTTGCGAAGCTTTGTCATTTTTTAGAATCTACCTCTAAGTACTTGCCGCCAGATTACAAGTGGCTTCTTTCTTTGTTGATCAAAAATCCTTCCACGCGAATGCTAAATTACTCTTACGATTTCGGAAGGTACCATTCGGGTCTGAACTGTAATCACGCCCTCTATCTCAATTTTGATTGGATATCGCTATTGACCGATCCAATCAAACTTATCGGAAATGTCCCTCTTGCTGTCTGCCGACGTAGGGACGGATAAGAATACGCCCCGTTAAACCTGTGGACTTTCAGTTTGGTCCTTAAAATAATTTTTAACATATAGATGCAATAACGGCAAGCCTATGTTAAGTGACACAACCGGTCGCCTTTGCAGACTCAAGCTTCCGGTCTCTGGCTGGTCATGGTAACCTTGCATAAGAGTTCAATACTAACCCCGCGGAAATCTTTAGAGATCAAACACAGGGCTGCGGTAATATAACCAGGATAGGTAGATTATAATTTATACCTGACTTTATAACTATGTGATTAACACCCTTGACAGTATTATTTTATCGAAATTACCTTCATTTTAATCATTTTTACTCGATGTGTAAAACAAAATCTGTTATAGATTCATCATTGTGAGGCAATGACTTTTGCAGTTTAGTTTGTATTCATTTATTGTGATTTATAACATGTCTTTCTATTGTTGTCAACAGCCTTGTGCTTAAGCTTGTATTAGTTTGTAGTTTTTTATTGTGACATCATCATCAAAATTAAACTTCAATTACTGTGAAGAAAAAAAATATGTAGTCCAATGCTGATGTGCACCCGTGCAAAGTAAGATATCGTTCAAGGCTGACGAACATGAATGCAACCTGAGCTATCATCTATGGCTGATTTACACGCATGTAACGTGAGATATCGTCCATGATCAATGTACATGCATGCAAAGTGTAACATCGTCCATGTACATACAAGCAAGGTGAGATACTAATATTTTACCTAGTATGTTGCGTATTGCAACCTGCATGTAATAAAGAATGAAAGTATAAATTGTAGATGTTTTAAAACAGAACAAAAGAAGCAAACATTTAAAGAGACTAATGTTTCCTTTTCATTACAAAGTGAATGTAACTAACGTACACATTACCTCTGGCATGCACAGGTGTCCGTAAGGTAGTTTTGACCATTGTGACCAAACAACGCTTGTAATCATGCAAAAACAATACCGATTGGTTTATTTTGATTTTATTCGTCGCAAAATTTATGATATGAGTAAATTAATATATTGGTGATTTTCTTCTGATTGAAAAAAAATAATTTTGCAATACCATTTTATTATTTTAAATTATGTTAATCAAACATCTGTTGCCCTTTTACAAACCTCCTTTTAATGTTTGCCTGTTGTAAATAAATATTGTTTTGACCGTCGCTCACAATCATGTCAAGTTGGAAAGCCAGTAGTAGGAGAAAGTAAGAATCCGAGCTCAACAACCCCCTCCAGACCACCAAACAAATACAAAATACCTAGGTAACGTAATAGAAAACCTATTGCAATCAATAATTGCGTTAAGAATCCGAGCTCAACAAATACAAAATACCTAGGTAACGTAATAGAACACCTGTTGCAATCAATAATTGCGTTAAGAATCCGAGCTCAACAACCCCTCTAGACCTCCAAACAAATACAATAGAACACCTGTTGCAAAATATCTAGGTAACAGGTAAAATTTAATTACATGATTTTCCAGAATAAGCAAAATGATGTGTCAGACTCAATTTTCCAAATCATTACGATTTAGCAGAGCGTGGCGATTGTGGACTAAATTACGCATTAGAATTCCAGTAAGGTAAGTGGTATTATACCTCATTACCAACTGTTAATGTCTCAACTGTAGATATCAAAAATATTTCATTATCATGGTGATAGAGGCTAAACTTTATTTTACCGCTCACATAACGACGGGACTCAAACAAATCTTTTATTTGTGATTTGTTAAGAGGGTATTTTTTGTCGATAAAATACACCTTTGACCGATCAAGATCAATTGTAAGTTTGGTGTATTTTTCCTGACTAATCGGACAGTGAAAGTTGTTAAATTCCGCTAGCAACTTTTGATACAATTGTTCGAGATAATTAAAATACTCGCTGTCATCAGATCTGATGAGCGAAAGTTTTAACTTGTCACGGGTACCACTAAAGCATATGCCTGATGTTTCATTATTAATTTCAACTGTCAATGGTTTGCCGTCCATCATTAGATATTTGATTTTGCTACTGTAGCTATTTGTTACTGTCAAATTTTCAAACATTATTTTTAAAGTTTAGATAAAATTTTAGTTTGCAAAGATAATGTCAAATATATCTCTATCATCATGACAATACCCAAGTGCAAATGTATCTACCCCATTTTCGCAATAACGTTTATCATCAAAATTGCTCAAACCGCGTTTGATAAGGACATCTGTTTCGAGCTTATGATGATTTGTCCGAATTGACATAGCTCTTATAAAACTAACACCGCCATCAAGCGCATACTTGTAGTCATCAAATTTTATAAACTTTTTAACAAAATCACGAGGCAGACCTTTTGCTTTTTTTGTTATTTTATTATTGTCTAACAATACGGCATACATTTTACTACGTAATCCGATAAAGTATTTGATAGCGCTCGAGTTCATTTCATCTTTGAACTTACCAATAACCTTTTTATTTGTGTCGTCATGAAATTTACTGTCACGTGGGTAATCAGAAAGATCAAACAGATATCTATTATCATGCATGTCCTGATAGATGTCCTCACATTCGATTTCATATACGAGCGAATCAGTATCAGTAAATAATAATCTACTAGCCGGCCATTGATTTTTAACAAAATTATAATGAAAATCGTACATCAGCCACTTTGATAAATCTAACACTGAAGCTCCAACATAGATCGGCTTGTTTAGTTTTAGATTTGTTTTTCTTCTTTGTATCGCAACAAGATTCTCATTAAATATTTTCATGCTCACAAAATCATCGTCTGACACAAGTTTGTTTCTGCGATTGACATCATTGACTAGTTCGATATTTACGCGTTTCCTAATATTCTCCATCGTCTTACCAAAAACAGAATTGTTCATCAGTTTGAAAAAGTTTTTCTCAAAATCAGTTTTTGCCGCAGCTCTTCTTGTAGTGTTTGAGTTAATATAACCTCTCATCCACGGTGACTGATTAAATTTTAGTACGCGATGAACTTTTCTCAACACGAGACCAGCATCGACTGCTTGTTTTAAAGCTTTGTAATGCAAAACATAATTACGTTTATGAAGCAAATTTGGTACTAGTTTCTTTACCATAGAATGTTGTCTTGGTAATGCTGACGCTTGTTGTTCTTCTGATAACAAACTATATTCTATAACCATCGATTCCGCGCAGAAAGGGTAATCGTTATGCAATTTGTGTAGCGAAGTTGGATAATCGAGATCAACTTCAACGAAATACGAAACATCGTCGGGTATCTTTTTTTCTGTCTCTGATAGAAATTGATCAGCCGTGATCCAATGAAATCCACCAAACGGCATTGACTCTGCCATCGAATACCCGTACAAGTTATTGCAATCTAGATAAACTATATACTTCGAAGGAAGGTCAGGATTATACTCTTTCAAATATTTGTTGTTTGCTTCAGCATACTTCTTCGTTATCACGCTAATACCGCCTCGGATACCTTTTTCAATAAAATTGAACATATCAACATCAGTCAGTAATTCCAACCTTACCTTACTAAACTTTAACAGAGCATCCCATGACAGTCCGGGGGCAGAATAATACCAACAAGGATCTAGTCCGTAATTATTATAACTCACTTCTCGAAAACTTTCAAAAACATCTGCTAATAATAACACGTCAGTTTTCAAATACAAATCGTGATAATCACCAAAAGTCTCACAATCAAACTCTTTCCAAATATCTTGTGCATACTTGTACTCGTCATCAGTTATATTTTCTTTTTTAAGTTGCGAGTAAAATTTGTCTTTGCTAGGTAAAGATGTTTCATCAAATTTACTCCAATCGTCGAGATATTCGTATGGAAAAACTCCTTTTTTAGCTAATAGATTAAATTTATCTCCAAAACAGTCTCTTAGGTTATTAAATTTACTACAACCTTTTACTAGCTCATCTAACGATGCTGCCATAAACTGCAGGCTGTCAATAAAACGCAATTTACCTAGCGTAACAGACATGTACTTTTCAAAATTATTTGGGATGCATTTGATGACGCTATCGAGTTTTAGACGAGATTTTATATCAGGATCACCAAAAGCTTCTACGATGATGTGACTATCATATCCTCGAAAATTGTGAAGAATAACTGGAATAAAATCTGGAGCGTGAAATTTTAAATTACACTGGTCATGAGCCGCTCCACGATACTGTCCGGTTAAATGGCAATGGTCACGTACTTTTTTGTTGTCAGGGTCAAAAGCTTTTTCACAAATATAACAAATTTTCGCTTGCTCGTGATCAGATTCTTGTTGAGGTGTTAATTTTAACATTGGAGTTACTTTTTTCAAACGATAAGTAATATTATCAACTTCGTTAATCAACTGCTTGAGAAGCCAGACAGCTGGATTTTTACCTCGATATAATTTGATCGGTTTAGATAACCTCGAATCAGCGCAACAAACTACCTTGTACGCTACTCCGCATGGAACATGATTTTGAATTTTTCTTGTACTCGATTGGTTAGGATCATTTTCTACGCCAAGTACAGGTTGAAGTAAGCATTCGAAATCGACGTATATGACGAAAGGAATTTTTAGTTTATGATTATGATGGACAAACTGTAACACGCTATCTTTTTTAGATGGCATTGTTATTCTTTGTACGTCACTACAGTACTGCAAATGCTTTTGTAATGTTTCATTGTCTCTACAACCGTGCAAGCAGCGATAACAAAAGAACTTTTTGTTGTTATTTTTATTATACTGTCTTCCAACTAGTCTGTTAAAGTTTTTGATCCAAACGTAATGATTTTTATAAAACAGTAAATTGATAGTCGATTGTGAAGCTTTTTCTGAAATATACCTCGGATAGACATTTTCTTTTTCATCTAATCCGAAAACGTTAATCGAAATATTATTTTGCTTTTCAAACTTTGGTATTTGATTTTCTGCCACTGGAAAGTCAATACCAGCACAATTTAATCTAGACACGTGATTGATATACTTCTCAACACGATCAGCATTTTTTTCTGCTGGAAATAGCGCGGAAAGAACGGCCCATTGGAAACATTTGCTATCGACGTTTTTTATGTTTATACAGCACTGTTTATTTTTTATTTTTGGTGGCAGGTCGATATACGAACTACCGCGTAATGCGTCATATTTCATCGTGTGAAACAAAATTTCCTTGATCATTTCAAACTTCCAACCCGAACCTAATTCGGTAAATTCTTCTATTTTTTTCCAAATTTCTTGGTGTATTTCATTAGATAGTGACAAAAGATCACTACCAAGTAAAACACGTCTAGATTTTGCGTTGATGTAAGGGTCTGCAATTTCCTTGTTAGTAGATTCTTCCGTCACAAGTAGTTTTGAAAATATAACGTGATATTGCACTAACAATCTTAGACCCTTGTGTTTTTCAAGCTCACGTTTTACAGTCGTCTGTAGCAGATGAAAGAGATTTGTTTCAGAAAAATTTACTAAAACGTTTTGATTATCAAACTGATAACTATTGTCAAAACCTGTAAAAGCAGTCGCTATTTTAACAGGTTCTCCAATAAGACTTCTCTTGGCTATATCACGCAATTTCAACATTATTATACTATAGTCTAATATCTAATTGATAATTTACTCCGCTAAACAACAATTAGAGATAAAAAAAATATCACCTATAATATAATGACAGTAAATCTGACAAGCGCACGTGAGCAAGAGGTATATCATGTTTATCCGAAGTACAACCTGTACGCTGGAAATGCACTTGGTTCGGTTATTAATATCATTACTGGAATATCTGTTGGTAAAGCAACGCCAGCGGGTTATACGATTAGTGTAAAGGGAGATAATACTGAAAGAATTACGATGTTTAGAAAAGATTTTATTTACACGTTATTTTGCGATGACATTCCAGAGGGAAAACGAGTATATCATTATAACGGTAAAGTCACTGATGATAATATTGAAAATTTATCCTTACAAGACGAGTTTCAGCCGCATCCGGTCTTTGATTTATACGAGGCTAACGATCGTGGTATTATAAGAAACAGAAAAACGAAAAAAGTTCTTAATAATATGAGCAATATGGGATATATCAGTGTGACTGTTAGAGGAACATCGACAGATCGAGTTTGTTATACTGGTCATAAGTTTGTTTACGAGGTGTTCAACGGATCTATACCCAATGGTCTGGTTATTAATCATATCAATAATGTAAAAACAGACAATCGATTGGAAAATCTGGAGCTAGTGACCCAACAGGAAAATGTGAGAAAAGGACGAGGTGGTGGTATTAATTTTAGATGCCCAATAAAACCTGTTATTTCGTTAAACCTTGAAACGGATGAGGAGATCAAATTCAAATCAATTACAGCTGCGGCGAAATATTATAATATAAATCCCAGAGCAGTAAAATTTGTAGCTGATGGAGCAACAAAATCAGCTTTTTCAAACAAATATGATGCTAGTATTATTTTTAGATATGATGATTAATAATATTTTGTAATTCGGTTTTAGTCAAACAATGATGAGCAAATGCTATAATATCATCGCAATCAAATTTTAGCGTCGTTACTGCACTTTCATTAATTTTATTTTTTTCTGCTTCTGTTAGTAATATTTTATGAGAATCACCTTGCATTACAATAACGTCAACGGAATATGAACTATAACCTGACAAGCATTATATTAACTTTTTGGTGATATTTTATCTCATCAGTCATCTTATAACAACAAATTAGATAAAAAATATATTATAATAATGGACTTGATGAAACGACTCGTTCAACTATACGAAGAAGATACTAGCGACAAAGTCGCCAGCGATAAGGTCGTCAGTGATGAGGTCACATTTTCCAAAGATTTCATAGACAAATCCATTGGTTATAACGAAGATGATATTTTATATAACAACGAGTCTGATGATGGTGAAATAGTCACCGTCGTTAACAGATATAATTATAGCAGACCAACCACTGGAAAATATAATGTCAAGTATCACATTGCTAAAAAAATTATAAAATTTAATTTTACCGTTACCGAACAGCAGGTATTTTTGCAGTTAATCAGACCTTTTTTAAACATCAAAATTCCAGACCGACAGAAAAATATAAAATTTGATTTCATCTTTGTTAAGATTTTTAATCTTATGACGATCTCTGACGATCGCAGACAATATCTAATATCATTATGTAAACCAGTAAAATGCAAATCTATCCAACGAAAGTATGAGGAAATTTATAATAGCATTATTTCACAGTCGATAAAATCGACCGGGTTGGAATCCAGCTGTTAAATTTATCACTATACCCACGCCATTTGACTAAACTTTTATCTCCTTTTTTCCTAATCACTTTTTCGATAACGAAAACATCTTGTTCAGTTTTTTGTAGTTCTTGTTCGTAAAAACTACCTACTATAGGTTCACCTGCCAGATCTTTTAACGCGTACGTTACAGGTATTGTTAAGAGTACTTTATCAACAACAAATACTTCTTCGCTCCAGTTTGGAGTAAATCCTTTTTCAAATATCTTTTTAGTCAAAGAGATTCTAACTTTATCACCGACCTTAAATTTATGTCTGCGGTACATGTTTTCGTTTGCTAATATGGGATTTTTGATAGCGTCATTGGGTGACATTTTGATGGTTCGATGTTTCGTGTTATTATATTCGCCTACGATTTGAGAAAGGTCATCGATGTACCTGTTGGTGTTTTTAGCTGTCATATGTTTATGTAATTTTTCGTTTAGCGTGCGATTAAATCTCTCGACAACAACGCTTTTGCCTTCGTTTCCTGTAACGTATTTTTTAATATTATTTTGTTCTAGAAACTGTTCAAACTTTTTGTTAAAAAACTCGGCTCCATGATCAGTCCAGATTTTGTTTGGCTTTCTTTCAGTACTCGTTATTATTTGTTTTAACGCATCAGTGATTGACGTTCCTGTTTTATCTGAAACTGGCACACTAAAAGCGTATTTGCTGAAAACATCTATAACGTTAAACAAATACTTCTTTGGAGCGCCATCAGCGCCAACGTTAAACTGAGCCAGATTGGATACATCTACCAAATCTATTGCCCAGATATCATCTACAGCGTTTGCAACAACTTTACGTCTCGGAAACTTTTTTTTTAGGTCTGTGTAGTTCGACTGCAAGATCATCGTATAATTCTTTTCCGAGTCGAGACTCTCCGAGTCCAAGTTTATATTTTGCTCCTATCATTCCTTGAACAAATCTTCTATCAAAACGTTCTCGTAGATTTGTTGGCTCCATATCATGTAATTCGTCTAACATTACTTTATCACAATCTGCTTTCGAGTTTTCATGATCACGATAACAGATATCATGACGCATTGCTATTGCATCCACTTGATTATAAGGCTCTTGTCCTGGCAATGGATTGTCGTTTTCATCTAGTTGTTGGTCTAGCGGATTGTAAGGCCCTGTATACCGATGACCTGGCAAGGTCCAACCGCCTTTTGGTTTTGGTAATTTACCAATTAGTTTATGTATATCTATACCTAACCCTATTATTTCTCTGTTGTTACAACGTTGACAGTACGTAATGATTTTATCTTGTTCTATGCAAAGATCTTTGTCACAATCACAATTGCATTTCATTTTATTTTATTTTGTTTCATAAGATTAATCGTCGATCAAGATAACTCTATCAACGCTAGATCCTACTTGTTTTTTCAAAAACATACTTTTCTTTCTACCACAGATTGCACAAATACTTTTTAACATCGTTCTATTATTTTTCGTTTTTTCCGTCATCTCATCCTTGTTCTCTGTTTTAGTTTTGCATTTGAGACAGTATGTTGACATTATTATATCAAGGAGTTTAGATAAAATTGATTGCAATATTATCATTCGCATGAGAAGGAAGCTTATCAAATTGTAAAATAAACTTTAAAAAGTTTTTACTTCCAGAGCTTTTACTCCCAGAGTTTTTACTCCCAGAGTTTTTACTCTGGTGCATTTGTCTGACAAACATGATACAATAATAACCACAAGCTGATGTTCCAATCGGCTGTAGTTGATTAGACGAATAATTTATTTTATCAAATTTTTTAAAAATATATTTTTTATGAGATCGCTTGGAGGAAGTCCGAACGAATCAAAATAATTGTTATCGTGGACAGCAACCCAGTGGGTGCCAGAGCCATCATTGAAGTTTTCAATATTTACAACACAAGAACCGCCTGTTGGTACGTCATCGAGTTCATCTTTGGAAAATACTCCTCGAAATCCAACAACGTCCTTCAATTTTTCAATGATGTCAAAATTGCTCAATAACGTCTGGTCCCTGGTAGAGTTAATCCGCGTCCGATTCCTAGTAAGTTTGGCAGCAGACTTCCCGCTAGTCCCGCCAAAAGTGGAGCGAAAGGAATAATTCCTCCTTGTTTTGTTTGTTTGCGTTTTGTTGTTTTCTTTTTTTTCGATGATTTTGTTTTTTTCGGCGACTTTTTCGTTGGCATTTTATTTTATACTGTTACATAAAATTAACGATAGATTTGTTTGATACCACGACCTTCGACTGCTTTCTTTGTTGCGCCAGAGACTGCTCCTGACGCAGCCGCAAGTCCAAGTGTACCAAGTACTGGTAAAACTTTGCTAGCTATTATTGATAACGCTGGTCCAAAAAATCCACCTTCTTTTGACATTGCAGTTACCTGAGAAACAGATAATTTCAGCACAAATGGTTTTCCTTTGTCGAGTTTATTGATTTGTTGTTGCGTTAGCATGACTTTTACTGCAATTTTATTTGAAGTTTCCGGAGAGATCATCAAAGAAACAGAGCTGCGTTTAGCAACAGCTGCTGATAATTTTTCAACTTGACCAGATGTTAGGTATATTTCTCGAGTTGTGTATTTGGTTTTCATAATGTTATATCCAAGTTGTTAGATTAAACTTGTACTGTCATTCTTCCTTTGATTGAATCGATGGTCAGAAATCGATCACTAACCAATAGCGCGTATACGTTATACTGTTCACCTGGCACAGCGCCCAGTGTCCACGTGACCTCAATATCTGCAGTCGATCCCACAACACGCTCCAAATGTTTTGATACGTCGAAGTAAAAGATGGGATAGAGCGTTCGAAACTCATCTATTGATATTTGAGATCCACTGTCCGCGTTCTGATATTTTTGCATTGCTTCCATAAGATACATGTACGGCCGAGAGATGTTTCTGGTGGCGTCTATGGTAAAATTACATTCGATTGCACGTTCGGGATACTGTTTGGAATTTACTCTCACAAATATTCGTCTAACGTCTGGGTTATCGAATATGGAGTTGTTTATTTCCTGATTGTTACGACGTGCTTGTCGTTGAAATACGACGAACAAGTGTCGCGGTAGTTGTTCGCTTGGCGTGGTCGTTACACGCCACGTGTAATCAGTCGCGTTGGGAATGGCTGTTTGATAAATCCTGTTCTGTTGGAAGTGTATCTTTTTTGTAAAGGTGGCTAGTAAAGATTCGAGCTCCATCATTTTAGCTAATGAAGGGACAACCCGAGGCATCCACAGTGCTAATCTTGTAATAGAAAACTGTCCCTCAGCCACTCCACCGGCGTGTATTATACAATCGTTTTGATCAGCTCGATCTAATATAAGCGTATGTTTTATTCCTCGAAACACTTTGTTATAATCACGGCAAAATCCAAAGATTGTACTTAACGGAAGCATCATCGTTATTTGGCGAGATTCTGCGGCAAATGCTTTTCGTTTAGCAAATCCCTCGTTATATCTTATGTTACGTGCACTAATAACACCGTTTATAAAATTTAACATCGCAACACCATCTGCGCCTGCCGCTGGTGGAGTTATACCAAGATTACGACAAGCGGCAATAAGTGAAACTCTTGTGGCGTTTGCATCAGCAGCTGCACCTGGTGCGGCTATACCAAAATTGTTAGCATTAGCAATAAGAAAATTTCTTACAATTACAACATCTGCATCGGCATTAGCTCCGTGTGCAAAAGCACCACTTGAAATAAACTCGCCAGAGGTAGTTGTCCCTAGTCCAGTATCTTTGAACCACATCATATTTGTGGCTATTGATCTGGAATAGTCATCGCTAAACGAAACGATGTTTAGTATTGTACTCGCTATGGGTAAGTGCATTGAAATATCTTCTACGGTTTGATTGGCCAGTTGGTATCGTGCACTCTTAAACAAGCTCCAACCATTATTGACGAGAGCGATTTCTGCATCAGCTGCAATATCACCACCTATCACAGTTAATATTTGACCACGCACTTCTAACATTGCCTTATGGGGTAGTAGAAACACGTCCTCGTCTCTTGTGTTAAAAGTTCTAACTCCGGTTTTATTCGGTTCGTTCGAGTTCTCATCGAGATACTCGACATACTCTAATTCTGTTACAGCATCGTCAGTATCAATTTCTTCTGCAAAGTCGAGATAGTTTTTAGCTGACATTTATTTTATAATCGTTACACAAAATTAAAAGGCAGCAGGGGTCATCGGCGCTGTTTTCTTTACAAGTTTACGTACTATTTCTTCACCACTCGGCGACAATAATTTTTTTGTTGTAGCTATCATAGCTCGTTTTGTTTCTTCTGTTGGCGCAATATCTGATATTACTCGTTTTATTTCCGACACCGTAGGTGTTGTTGAAGGTCCTTTAATCTTATCAGCAATCTTTTGCCCTACTGCAGTGCCTGCTGAAGATGCCGCCCCTGTAGCAAAAGCTTTACCGGCGTCAAGTGCAATGGGCGCTACTTTACGCGCGATTCCTGGAATATTCTCTGCAATTGTTGTAAATATATTTCCAAAAAATCCACCTACGATTTTTCTTCGATAAACTTTTCTTCGTCTCATTTTATAAAATTATGTACACAAAATCACATGCCTAGGCAGTGCGTAGGTGTAAGTAATACGTGACTATCTCATTGTTCACGTCTATTTGTCGTCCAGATTGGTCTGTGAGTTGCATTGTAATGCTTGTAATTTGATTCTCAGGTGTTATTGGATAGTAGATAATCTGTCGCGGATTGATTTGCATGAGAGAACCCGGTGGGACTTCTGGTGAGAAACTGTAGATCGTTTGCCCGCGGTTGCCTTTTGACGTATAAGATCCAGATGCGATAGAGCAATTGATGAGTATTGTATTTACTTCTGTGATATCTACTGGTAGTTCTCCATCAAATGTCAAAGACTTATCTTCACCGGTGGTATAGTATAAAACTCTAGTAAAACCTAACATCTTTCCAAAACTTCTTTCTTCAAAGAGGACTTTCATATTTCTTTTCACTGTTATCCTAGCTCGTAAGGTGTTATAATTCGCCGCTAATTCGAAATTATCAGCATTCCCACCAGCTTTTGTTAGAAGCTCTTTTATTGTTCTGTTTAGATCAGTAATGTTATAAGCTCCTTGTGGAATTTGTAGTTTGTATTGTATATCAATAAACTCTTTTTGTGATGTTGGAGATTGTTTAACATTAACGATTAAAATTTCATCATTAATCCCAGTTTTAATATTCGGCATGGCGTTCCAACAAGTACAAGAAATTAATCCAATCTCATACTGTTTTGCAGGATCTAGTTCTATTGGTGGGTTGTAATTTACTGTAAAATTCGCGCTGTTTCCTGTTATTTGTGATGAATCAAGCAATAATGTTGTTTGCATTATACTAATATTTTAGATAAGATCGCGGTGTAAAATTTCATACTCGGATGATGTTAGTAATCCACTCGATCTTAGATGATCAAGTATATCAATAATTTCGTTATCAATCTCTACACTTTCATTACCAGCTTCTTTAGAGGATATCAACAGCATTAGCCGATCGACTATGTCTGCGTTTGATGTAAAAACTTTAACTCCACCTCCATTTTTTTCCTCTGGTAATTTTTTATCTCGCATGTTTTCATATTGTTTGAGTAGTCTTTTAAAATCCCAACCTTTACTATAACCTCCTGGTTTATTTCGATATTGTTTTGATGTTTTTAGTAAAATCTCAGCAATAATTCCTTCTCTTATCTGATCTAATAATGTTGGAATATTTCTTTCATCTTTTTTATCTTTAATATCATCATCAGCATTTTCACCAACTTCTTTAATTCTTTCTAATTTTTCTATCAAATTATCATAGTTTTCTTTTGACCAATCTCGAATACTATTAATATTAGTGATATCATTTTTTTCCATAAACTCTTCATACTCAACATCTTCTATTTTAAACCTAGCTTGTCTTCTGTAAATTTTTATAGATTCTCCAAAAGGTACTATTTTTATCACACTTTCTTGTAATATTTTTTGTTTCTCAGTTAATTCTTCAGTTTGTTCTGATAATTTTTCCATCATACTTCTTATCTCATCTGGATTAACCGTCAATCTTGTTATTGCGTGTTGAAGTTCAAGAGGATTGTTCATTAGCCTGTCAAACTCAGCTTGTCGTGCAGCAGGATCAGCAATGTTTCTTACAAGTTCGTTTACAATTTTTACAGTTTCTTCTTTTGATCTTTCTCCAAGTAAACCAAACAAACCCTTTTCTTTCATTTTTGCTAGTTCTTCTGGAGATGATGTTTGTATTTCTGGCTGCTTGCCAAGCATCGCCTCAGTAACAGGTTTGAAAAATTTGGTTCTTTCTTCTTCTGCTTGAACTTGTCCACGTCGAGCTTCTTCCACCTTTTTCTTAAAAGCTGCTCGAGTTTCGAGAAACTTTTTTAGTAATTCAATTTTCTGTTGATGTTTGTCCATTATTTTTATACGCTTTACAAAATTATATCATAGAAACGTCTCAAGGCAACAACGAAACATTTTGGTTGGATCACGCGCTAGCTTGTCAAATAAAAAGAAACTATATCGATCTTTAGTTGCTCGATGATATAATTCGATAAATTTATCTTTTGTAACATCACCACATTGTTCGTTTGCAATATTTCTCACATCCACATTATCTAGTCCGGGAAATAATATGAAACAACCCGTATTTCGCCTAATAAACCTATCAACATTATAAAAACCTTGGGCAAGATAAACAGAATTGCATCTTTTATTACGTGATAGTGAAAAATATGATCTAATCTTGTTCATCTCCTCGTTGTTTAGCGGAATATCATCAAAGACGATTATCTTCTGCTCTGACGAATCGAGTTCATTCACTGGAACGAGTTCTTCTGGTTGTTTTATCAAAAATATATCATCACCAATGCCAAGTTCATCACGAAGTTTATCATTATACTCGTTTAATAACTCGTATTTGTCTTGTTGGGGGTTGATGGTGTAAATATACACCTTATCATAGTTAAAGTTATTATTGAGTAAAAGATTTAATAACAAATTTGTTTTACCAGATCCAGTTCGCCCAACAATAAGATAATGACAGTCTGGAAGTTCATTGTTATGTTTATGCTTCACCAATCGCTCGGTGTCAAAGTTTATTATCTTCGCCATCGTATAATTTTATGTTATATTAATCCAACAATTTTGTGTAGAACGGTATGTATAATGAGCTACTATACAAAATTTGGAACATTAGCAGTAGATTTATTAACAGAAGGTTACCAGGGTGACTTATCCAAGTATGCGACTCTTGATAAGCTCAAAAATGAAATCAACAATTTGTTAAACGTTGCAAGTGTAGATCCAAATGAAGTTGTAGTTTTCCAGGACAAACAAGGACGATTAAAGACGAGTAATGTACAACTATCAGATGTACTAGTACGAAATCCTACTGCAGTTGCTAATAATATTGTTACTTTTAACAATCAAGGTAAGATAGAAGATTCGGGTAGGTCAGTTAACGATTATGTTAGAAAAGCAGGTGATTTATTTACGGGAAACATTGCTATGAACCAGAATAAGATCACATACCTTGGAAACCCAACTGAGGATAATGACGCTGCTACTAAGAAATATGTTGATGATCAGGAATCAAAGTACGTGTCGGCGCATGGCGGTATAATGCGTGCATTTCTCAACATGAACAATAATGGCATCAATAATCTTAGAACACCAGAATCTGATTTTGATGCTGTAACAAAGAAATATGTTGATGATATCAACAATGAAATCACCAAGTTCAAAACTGATTTTACTAATCACATCACCACGTTTTTAAATTTTCGCAGAAACATAAACAAAACCAATAACGAATTTTTTGGAAGTCCGCCATCTGTTGATATTACACTCGATAATATTAACACAAAACTCAACGATATTATTAGTGGAATTCCTAGTATTGTTGAGAAAACGAGTATGATTAAAATTCCTCACAAGCAGATTAAAAATATTGTCTATACTGTTGCTTCTGGAATGTCTACTTGGTCGCCGCAAAATAACACTCTCAAACATACTGCAGAGGTCACTGGTGTGTATAGATTGTCCGTGTTGAGCAGTGCAAAGTTTAATATATTTACATTATTTCCATGGCGTCACTCGACTGATAATTTCTCTGGAACTGTGTCTATTGTGTTAAACAAAGATGTTGAAGAAACTTTTATGCTAATAGCTGATGACAAAAAATTAACTGCTGCGTCATATTGGTATTGTCTGGAATTTGTGGCTGAAACACCTCAACTAGTTACTTGATCAAGCCTGAGATTATGTGAACAAATATTATAATGAAAAAAAGTATAGTTGATTTCAATCATATTTCAAAAGATATTCCAGAACAGGATGTTGACGCACTAATACAATACTACAAATATTATCACAAAAAACTTTGGTGCGTAAAAAAATGTTACAAATATTATAACAAGATCCTTCGAGTAATATCATATCTACCCTTGTTAATGACTAGTTCTGGCATAATTTCAAGTGGTATATCATTAAACCCGTTTTTGTTAATCATATCCGGTGTTGGTGTTTCTCTTACAGCAGCTTGTAAAAAAGTTGAACCTAAAATTTTGATAAAAAAGCACGGCTGCTTAACATCAATTATAACTTACAAAAAACTACTTGATCAAATAAGATCTTACCTACGAGGAGTAAAATATAGTATGGACGATTTAATACGTGAATTTCGTATTATTGACAACATGTTAACAGATATTATACCCATGAGGATCAGCAAATATGAGAAAGATTATCAAAAGAAGTATGATATAACATAAAATTATATATAATACCACTTACCTTACTGGAATTCTAATGCGTAATTTAGTCCACAATCGCCACGCTCTGCTAAATCGTAATGATTTGGAAAATTGAGTCTGACATATCATTCTGCTTATTCTGGAAGATCACGTAATTAAATTTTACCTGTTACCTAGGTATTTTGCAACAGGTGTTCTATTGTATTTGTTTGGAGGTCTAGAGGGGTTGTTGAGCTCGGATTCTTAACACAATTATTGATTGCAACAGGTGATCTATTACGTTACCTAGGTATTTTGTATTTGTTGAGCTCGGATTCTTAACGCAATTATTGATTGCAATAGGTTTTCTATTACGTTACCTAGGTATTTTGTATTTGTTTGGTGGTCTGGAGGGGGTTGTTGAGCTCGGATTCTTACTTTCTCCTACTACTAAGCCATTTAGCTCACCACTAAACGTCTATGAACATCCCAAATATTCTTCGACCTCTGTCCGTCTGTTCATGCATCAGTCCGTATGGCACACTATATCTTTAGCGCAACTAGGTCAGCAGTGTTTAGTGACTTGCCATGAAACTTTGAAAATCTTATGGTGATCAAAAAGATGTGCATATCTTCAAGTCACTATTCCTGGAAAATATTATACAAATTATTATAAAATGTATTGCTCTTTTGAACTGAAATTGAGCGAAGTGTGTGCATAACCACATAAACTCAATTAATTTCGCAAATTTCAGGAGGTTTTCATAAACGCTTTGAAATAAAACAAACGTATAATGTAATAGTTTATATAAGATGGTTGTGTAAAGTTCTTATCTTACCGTCTTTGTTGAATTTGTGTTCATGATTTGCGTCAGTGTGTATATATATAAATTCGTACTCTACGGAGTTTCGAACCCAGGTCCGCGAGTATATGGCACCCATCGCCTTGCCTGCACGCACCAACCCATATACCATCACGACTAAGCACGCATCACCAAAAAAATGATGGCACTAAATCGTTGTTATATAAGCTCGTGCGTAGCAGACACACTCGCATGACGACCTAGTAATTAATTCTCAGTCGTTCCAGATTCCTTTTAAAGAAATCAAGGTATATAGGATTTTTTTAATTACAAAGAACTATAAATATGTACCAGACAGAACAGACTGTGCTATCCCTGGATTATGTAGTAGAATCTTGATAATAGTGGGCAGAAATAATAGTTTAATACAAACAACTTTTCATACAGGTTACAGAAATTAAATTAAATTCGTTCGAAACTCCGTAGAGTATATATATATATATATATATATATATATATATATATATATATATATATATATATATATATATATATATATATATATATATATATATATATATATATATTTAGCAATTGTATATATTTCAATCTTTAGCACTGGTAAATATTTTGATATTTAGCATTGGTATATATTTTGATATTTAGCAATATTGAACATTTTGAGTATTGATATTTAGCAATGATATATATTTTTATATTTAGTAATTGTATTAATTTTGATATTTAACAGTCAGGTTGCATTTGTTATGTGCCTGATTTATGTATTTTTTATCACATATATAACACATATTTGCTATATTCAAATTTGTTTGATCTTGGTCTGATAACATCCTTGTTTGCTTATATTGGTCTTATTTCGTGGTGTACCTGTTTTGCACATCGAATCGAACTCGAACACAATCTGTTCCTCTCTAAAATCGAACTCGAACACAATTTGTTCCTCTCTAAAATTGAACTCGAACACAATCTGTTCCTCTCTAAACTATTGGCTTATAAAGCTTGATGATTAGTTTTGGAGCATGAATAGCTGCCATAGAACACATTGTTTTTCATATAATTACTCAGAACCAATTTACACATTTCTTCCTATAGCTCGATTGTTGCACAATTAAACGTAATATGATAAGGATCAGTCAATAGGGGTTCACAATATTTATAAGTTTAAAACCGAACGCTATTTAGACAAATTTTAGATTGACCACACACACACACACACACACATATACACACACAAACACATACATACATACATACATACATACATACATACATACATACATACATACATACATACATACATACATACATACATACATACATACATACATACATACATACATACATACATACATACATACATACATACATACATACATACATACATATAATGAAATACTCTTTCATCTGTGTAGTCATAACTGTGTTTCTGTTTTATTTGTGCTGACGATTTCTTTGATATTGCACGGATCAACTATTTTACATATATACAGATAGATGACGTTCATTTCCATTTCTTAAAAATATGTCTTCTATTCTTACTGAACAGCTATGAAACCACATACAGTATCTATCTAAATCGTATTATAATGCTCGCTATCTATGATCCCGTGATGTGTCTGATACAGAGTCAACTCCATGAAAGAAGCACCTACCGTCCTTATTTTTCATATCAGTGCAAACCTTTTTAGATTTTGTCAGGAAATGAATAAACTTGAATATATTACTACCATGTTTGATGTGCAAACTTCGCCGCAAGCAGTGTTAATCGATTATGCAAGTCGCCAGCCACCCAGATTATAGAATAGAATTCAAACGGCTTGTAGTCCTCGTACCCAGACGTTAAATATTGGTCAAATGATCAAAAGGATGTCCGCTTGTTTTCACCAGTCATGTAGACAGACAAGCGAGAAGACATTGTCAGCTACGCTTGATTGGGATCGTCCACAGCGACATCCAATCTGAATTAAGATAGAGGGTAGGATTAAATCTTAGATCGAAATAATAATTTAAACGCTCAGAAATTTATCAGTATGCCTGGGCAGATTATGAATTAGAAATAAGGATACTCCGAGAGAAGCCACTTGTAATTTGGCAGAAATCTTATGATTAGAATTGGAAGTGAAGGAAAAGCTTCGACAAGGTCAAAAAGCTATTTGCTCGATTTTGCAAAACATTATAGCGTCTTAATTGTAAGTATTTGTAGCATGTATACATAATTACTGTGATTATTTTAGTATGTAGAATCTCCTTGTAGTGTTTCATTTAAAAGCGTATTTGAGAGATGAGTTTGTGTTTACGTAGAGAATTATATAGAATTTTAATTTGCTGGTGTGTTATTTCGTAGTATCCCGTTTTTATAGTTAAGCGTCATGTTAGAGTTTACGCATGTTTGAATTGGAGTTTAGGAAAATGATTGATGTAGTTACAATAGATGTTTGAATATATCAGAACATGGATATTTGAAGTTTGTATATTTGGAATGAGTAATGATGTAAAGACATGCGTATGGTTGTTTATTTGTTTGTGTAATGAAATTATGAGTATGTGCTGATGTGAAGCAATTTATTGTTGTATGTATAAAAGTAATTAATACCATGCTTTTATGATGTTGTGTTATTATGTTGTGTTTTACCATACAAGAATGTATGCGTATTTCGGTGTGAATGATACGTGTCCAGTGAAATTTAATAACCATATCTGATGATAGGCTGTGTGTAGTGTGAGATATGAGAGCTGAGTGAAATATTGTGCCATCTTTGTGTTTTCACATGAAGCTTTTCGGGGACAGAACTTCCTGTGCAAATTCGTATTTCCGAGTCTCTAAGAAGTAAACGGAAGTGCGATTGACAGTGCAGTCGGAATCGACAACGTGTAGTCGACATAGAAAAGAAGGATAGAAGGGGAGGAGGAGTAAACAAAAAAGTAGTCAGGAGGAAGAAATAGAGTAGTACACAAGGACGGGTGGAATTTTTTTCACACTACGAATTAAATGATGCGATAGGCTAGAAAACGGTCAAGCGGAAGAAGTGTATTTTAGAAATTCGAATTATTGATCTTGTAATTGCTATTCAAGTGTTGCTATTAAAGTTCACCCATTTCGTATCTTTAATCATTTAACCGTCTGCATTGCTAATTGGGGGCTCAAAGATTTATTAGCTTTAACTAAATCAACTTCCACATCAACAATAACAGTTCATCGACTCTATTGATTTAATTTCTAATCCGTATGTTAAAAGGTCTGTTTGTATAGTATGAAGTATATACAATCAGCTTGTTCGCTTTTGTGGACATGTCAGTTAAATCTAATGCATCCTTCTCGGAACCATAGTTTCATATTTTCGAATCATTATCTTCTAAAAATTTGGTACAATATCATTAAAAATATATACGTCTTTCTTGTTTTCACGGGAAAACCAATTCTCAATTAAATTTATCTTATTTTAATATCTGAGTCTTTTTGTATTAATTATATTTAAGTTTTCAATATTCGTATGTATTAATTTTTTCTAGGTTGAATGCGGGAAATTTTTGGGCGGAGATGTGGTAGTTCATTTGTTACAGCGTCGAACATGTAATCTAAAGGCCGCGTGTTTAATACCCGACTATGCCAACCAGGGTCGACGACCTCGGCGTGGCTTTGGGAAAAGCACTTAGCTCTCATTTCCTGAGAATTTTGCAAGATGTAGCCCAGAATGTGCCGTAAAGGTAAAACTAGCTTGAAGACGAACTAAATGGGACTTTGTTGTTAGTGTAGTAAGTTAGAAAGTCTTCATTTTCATTTATTTAACTTGAAATATTTCACTATTTCTTATGTTCTAATATGTTACTGTTTAGCCCATTAACCCATGGAGGGTTTTTTTTTTTTTTGTTTTGTTTTGTTTTGTCATTTTCGCCTGAAATGCGAGTAGGAAATCCATTTTGGGAGATATTTCTAAATACATCCTAATACATCGACTTATAAGACATTTGTGGTTAACGTAATGCTTATGTGATTCAAAAACATCAATTTTCATTGGCTCCTTCGCCATAGCATGAGCAGAAGGGTAAAGAATGGAGGGGTTTTTTTTCGCTAAACGGACCTATCATTTTCGTGTCGAGACCACTCTTCATTCTAAATGTCCATCTTATCCTACTTTTTGCAAAGGTTCACTTGTCTGTGTCAGCAATCAGGACACAATTAATAATTCCGGTTCAGTATTTAGTCTCTTTAAAGATCGTATTTTTTTTTTTCTGTCTCCGTTTGGTGGTGATACAAGAGTTAGATTTAGGCATTCTTTGGTTAAGGATTTAAAGGCAATTGTTTATTCTTTAGAATGTGAGCTTATGGTGTGGTTGCCTGTGTGTGTTTCGGCGACAGTGCACAGTGAGTAATAAGGCCACAGTGATTTTCCCCAAGTGAAATCTGTGCTCCGCTGCATAGTGTTTTGTTCACTCAGCCTCTCAAAAAATGCACGTCAACCCTTGACAAGAATTTTACCGTAAAGTCATCTTTGAAGGCATTTTAGATTAACATATGATTTGTATTGATTGTCACAGACAAGAACGTTCAGTACTGAGAAACAGATGTAGAGACTATATAGTAAAATTAATTGTTCTAAGGCCGTGTACAATTCAGACTGGTCTTTCTTTGATCTTAGGCCAAAAAGTCGAAATCTGGACACAAAACCGGATCACGACCTCAGGCGAATTTTGGCTGAAAAAAAAAAAAAAAACAAACAAACTCGGGTCCAAAAAGTAACGTTTTTTTTTTCCTCTGTATTTTGTATTGCAACTAGAACATCCATATTATTTAGTAGCATCGTAAAGCGACATATGTCTACCTTTCTATAATACCACCCACTTTATTGTGTCGCACATGACCGTAACGCTACAGAGCTCAGAAGTAGGCTACAACCTCCTGCCCCATAAACGCGGCGCTAGGGGCTAGCGAGTTAATCTGTAAAACTAAGTCATTATTTTACTAGCTTCGTGTTTATTGAATGATATGCTATGACGTAATACACCATTCGAATTCATGGCATAGTGTTAACTTAAGTATTACAGTGTAGTTTCTATGTTCTGACACGTAGAACGTAATTTTATATGATTTTAGTCGTGATTGATAAACGTTTTAAGATGTGATGTTATCCACGCCACACAAAAATGTTCACATCTGCCGAGTTTCAAACAAAACACCCCAGTGAACCTAGTTGTCTAAAGCGCTATCCTTTGTGTTTAACGATCGCTGCCTTCTCGCCTATGACGTCAGCGTGGGGGTTGAGTCTTGAGCTCGGCAAAAAGTAGTTTCCTGTGTGTCGGCGGTTTTTACCGACATTTAACTTGGTTCTTCCTCTAGTAGTTATGCTGGACGACATGTATAGGCTATTTTGTGCCGATAATAGCGCTAAACCCCAAAAACACAACTTTGCGAGATTTTAAAAATGATTTACGGCTGCGTCATGTAATAGAAGACATTTCTTTTTATTTAGTTAATACCTTCATAATCTGACTCGTCTGGCGGTTTCTTAATGTATAAAATATACACAAGTCAGACTCGTCTAACCGGTCAAGGAACTCTAAGAGTAGTTAATATATTGTTACAATTAGAATTTTATTGTTTAACATTTCTCAAAGTTTTTATTTACATCAAAATCCCAGAACTGTTTGATTTAATTAAAGTGTGTGTGTGTGTGTGTGTGTGTGTGTGTGTGTGTATATATATATATATATATATATATATATATATATATATATATATATATATATTACTTTGGCTATATAATGTTTTTCAGTCCATTTATTTTGTTGTTTTTATTGTACTGCCAGCACCAACATCATCTATTATAGATGCAGTCTTTGTGGTTTCTCTATTTGTCGTAATTGCTAACCTCGAAACAAGAAACAGTCGTAAATATTATCAGCTGTTTGTAGTTCTATCAGCATCTTTCCTCGAACTTCAAAACTTTTGCTAGGGCGATTAACAGTCAAATAACTTAACACTTTATCAATATTTTTCATCATTTGCTTTCCGCCTTGTGCAAAAATTGTAACCATCAAACTGTACTTGTTGAGGAGTTTGACGACATGAGAAAATCCTATCATGAAAATAAATATTGTTGAGGAGTTTGACGACATGACAAAATCCTATCACGAAAATAAATATTGTTGAGGAAATTGACGACATGAGAAAATCCTATCACGAAAATAAATATTGTTGAGGAGTTTGACGACATGACAAAATCCTATCACGAAAATAAATATTGTTGAGGATTTTGACGACATGAGAAAATCCTATCACGAAAATAAATATTGTTGAGGAGCTTGACGACATGAGAAAATCCTATCAGGAAAATAAATATTGTTGAGGAGTTTGACGACATGAGATAATTCTATCACGAAAATAAATATTGTTGAGGAGTTTGACGACATGAGAAAATCCTATCACGAAAATAAATATTGTTGAGGAGTTTGACGACATGAGAAAATCCTATCACGAAAATAAATATTGTTGAGGAGTTTGACGACATGAGATAATCCTATCACGAAAATAAATATTGTTGAGGAGATTGACGACATGAGAAAATCCTATCACGAAAATAAATATTGTGCTGCATTTTTCATGTAGTTGTTAAAGGTCTTCAACTACCTGCTTCACAACTTTCTTTAATCTGAACTCTCTGCTTGTAGTATTTGCAAAAGTGATACTGCTTTCATCATTGAATTGCTTGGCAATCGAAACCACCGTATTAAACTCGGGCACACTTTTTAGCTCTTGGAATTCCATCCGTAGGAGTGTATCTCAACGTTGTAAAAATATCAGCTCAAATAAAGGCCACTTTGCAACTGACCATTCTGAGACGATTTTGATCAAGTCCTATTCAATGTCAGGAATTAGCACTGCTCTTCTGTATGACGACTACGGCATGAAACTTCATAAATGTCACAATTTTCATCGTTCAACCTACTTTAATTAAAACAATGACTCTAGAAATTATCAGAAATTGGAACAGTAGCCTGTGTGCATGTATCGAACAATGATGTTCCTTTTCTTGTCAAACAGTTTAGTTTATTATTTATTTCCTCATACTACTTAATATCACGTGCTTGTGTGTAACATTCGAGTTGGGCCTGTTTAAATGTTGTTTTAGATTTAGGAATCATAACTTTTAAGATCTGTTTCAAATCTCCTAACGTATTCTTTGTATATAACTTCAGCCTGCACTATTATTGTTTCTAATTAGGCTACTTATGTCGCATGCTTTTAATTTGCCAGGCTGGTTTACGCTGCACTTTTCAACTGTTTGCTTGAAGGCATGTAAAGTTTGTAAGGTGTATTCTAGATTTGATATTTTGATGTTTATGCGTGTATGACAATTAATTAATATATGTACGGATGGTTTTGTCGTATGTGCACTGTATGAAACACGTGCATTTTATGATGTATGATGTACATTTCAGATAGATTAAAGCTTGCATTTTCTGGACATCGGTTGTTGTTTACGTATTTGGTATTTTAACCTTTGTACGTAGCTGTTATCTCCTAATCAGCTACTTTACTCATGTCATCTATTCACTTATATTATTGTATTATTAGTAGATAAACAAGCACAAATGCCGACTCTTTTTCAACTCTACTTTGATTTCATTTATTAGGGAACCGATCCTGTGGCCTAGTGGTTAGAGGGTCCGCCTCAGATGCGGGAGGTCGTGGGGTTCGATCCCGGTCTAGTCATACCGAAGTCATAAAAAATAGCACTAATAGTTGCAGTTGCCTCGCTTGGCGCTCAGCATTAAGAGGTTAGTGTTAGGACTGGTCGGCCTGGTGTCATGATAATGTGAGTGGGTGATAACATCATGCTACATGTCTGCGGTATGATGCCCCAGTGCTAGACATCACTATAAACTGCAACACTGCAGACATCGTAGTGATATGACTAAACATAGTTGAAAGATACGTTTAAAATTATAATCACATCACATCACATTTATTAGGGTACGGACAGGAGGTCAGAACTCGGTAGAATTGTTTGTCTTCTGAATTGTTTGTTTTCGCAATACGAAAGTTTTTAGAGTCATTGTACTTCCATTAAGATAGTGAACACGTGTCTGTCTTTACGTATGTCAAAACGCACTACACAGTACTCAACGCATGTTAGCTACAGTACATATTACAGTTAACAACACCCCAACATGGGGTGAAAAACTATACGTATCAACGTGCCTATCTCGGGACGGATTGTCTAACAAGGAGTTTCATTGCCATCAATAGTGCATACATAAGTCATAAATACCGATTGTCTAGCACTGACATTTATTGTCATAGAAGTTGACTACATAAGTCATAACTACGACCATACGGTACAGGGGCACCTTATCTCGAACATTCTAAAGTTACGTTTGACCTTTGAAGTAATATCCAATAACGTATTTCGTCTGTGAGCGCAATTTAGGCAAACACACAGGTTGTAAATACAGTACCGACTCATTACAACGATGTCAACCTAGTATACCGCTTTTTAATGAGACCGCCTTGTAATGAAGCATATACATGTAATTTTACTACTACATATTTTCTTTTTCTGGCATACATGAGACTTTAATATTTTAATTTTTTTTTTTTTTTTTTTTTTTTTTTTTTTTTTTTTTACTCTTTTGCCTCTATATCTTCATTTTGTATGTCTTTACATGCCTAAACGTACTTGGTACTATATAGCCAGAATACTGCTGATGTGCTATTAAACCATTTACGTCATATGCAGAATCTGATTCAGATAATATACCCAGAAATTCACAGACTAGAAACATTTTCAAGAATCTGATATAAATTTCTGAATTAAGCTACATATTCTCCCAATAATAGAAAAGCGATTTTTTTTATCAGAGCGACACGTTGTGAATAATTAAATATGATTTTTCTATATAAATATTAAAAACAGTTTTGTCAACATAAAATTAGATGTTCCCAAACTAGATTATAATTATTTTATATATATATATATATATATATATATATATATATATATATATATATATATATATATATATATATATATATATATATATATATATATATATATATATATAGATATATATATATATATATATATATATATATATATATATATATATATATATATATATATATATATATATATATATATATATATATATATTGCTCAACTATAAATTGTTAGTCGTCCTTTAATAGAAAAGACTGACTTTTCCGGCAAGGGCTTCCTCTAAAAAATGATTTACTTAACGCATATACCTAAATACATCCAACTGTTGTTGGTTTGTTGTGTTTTTTTGTTCTAAACGCCCACCACAGATATAGTCGTCTACTTTTTATAGCCAACTATTCACACAGTTATGACGTCAAACATGCCTTTTCGGTTTTTACGTACCCTGTGAGCCTAGTATATCGAGATTCATTCACAATAACAAAAATATTTGAATGGGACTTAGGAAGGAAGGAAATCTTGGATCATACTCTGCTATAATTCCTGTCTTCTCAATGCGCATTATTTATTGTATGACTATTAGAAATGATTGCAATTGCACTACAGAGAGAGAGAGAGAGAGAGAGAGAGAGAGAGAGAGAGAGAGAGAGAGAGAGAGAGAGAGAGAGAGAGAGAGAGAGAGAGAGAGAGAGAGAGAGAGAGAGAGAGAGAGAGAGTTAGTTTGGTGGCGTGTTATGAAACATCAACATGGCGTGTTATGAAACATCAACACATGAAAGATTATACACTCCACGACGGCTGGAAAAGCTCGATCATTTTGATTACATTTCTTTCTGGTTGGTGAGTCAGAGCCCGCTATACTACCTGATGAGATGTGTGTGTGTGTGTGTGTGTGTATGTGTGTGTGTGTTTGTTTGTTTTCACACACACACACAATGATCAGTTCATTGGGTGTGTTTGTGTATGCATGCGTGTCTGAGAGATAGTTGTCTATAAATGGTGTCTGTGTGCGTAAATGATTCACACACAAACACACACACACACACACACACACATATATATATATATATATATATATATATATATATATATATATATATATATATATATATATATATATATTTTTTGTTTAATATATATATATATATATATATATACATATATATATATATATATACATATATATATACATACATATACACATACACATACACATTTATATACATACATACATACATACATACATACATACATACATACATACATACATACATACATACACACACACACACACACACACACATACATACATACATACATACATACATACATACATACATACATACATACATACATACATACATACATACATACATACATACATATAATCCTTTGTTTATTCCACAATTTTTAATAAGACGTTTTCTTCAGAGTCGGATGCATTAACAACTTCTTTGGTGTTGTCTACACACGGAGCATTCCATTAGGAACACTCGTCTTTTTTCGAGTCTAATAATGTTAACGCTGTGAAACAAACTCGAAGGTATTCATAGGGATGCTTTCCAAATTGGTCCAACATCCGGGTACGTGTGCAGACGCATAGGTTTTGGCGAACCATAGATGTTACATACTTTTGACCGAGTGAGTTGTTTTAGGTTGTGTTGTTTGGATCCGCAGCATGCACAGTGGAGAGATTGTCTGCTTAACTCTATGCTACTTTCATGAATTGTCTAAAATTTATGTAGATGTTTTAAGTGTGGAAATTGTACACAATATACGCACAGCGGGTCAACTTATTTTACTCCTATATGCACCATAAGTCAGCCTGAACTATTCCGAAGAACAATAACTTTAGCAATTATTAAAATAAGCAAAACGAATTTTTCGAGGGTAATTGACGCTATCACACGAAAGCTCAACGAATTACAAAATATATAAAATGTATAAAGATTGATTTTTCAACAATAAACCTTTGAAGTCTATAAAGAGGAAATGCCAAGTGGCGGTAGCAGTTTTTTGATCGGTGAATATCTGAAAGAATGCCAAGCAGTTTTTTTTTTTTTTTTTGTTCGGCGGATATCTGAAGTAAAGACACGCTGTTTCTTGATTGTTGGATATCTTAAGTAAGGCCAAGTTGTATATTCATTAAGCCAACATACACTCAGTCAAAAAGTAAAACAAAGGAAAGTGAAAGTTATTTTAACAATACCTAAGATGTTGAATGTTTCCTTTAAATGAACAGGACAACCAGCATGGAACAACGAAAATTCTTTGTTCCTTTCAAGTTCAAACCCAAGCAATGTACAAGACTAAAGAGTGCAATCTTTATATGTCTAAAATGGAAAACGGCTTTTCAATAATCAAAGAAATATCTGCACGTTTCAATTTCAGTGTTATTCGTGCAACTTTATATTCAACAAAACTAAGAAATTATTCGGTTTCGAATAATTTCATCCAGTCACTACGACAAAACCATCCAGTCACTACGACTATAATGAAGATGCTAAGACATAACAACCATCGGCAAGAGGGTAGGTCAAAAGGGACAAATTTTACATATGATTATTTTTCTAACATGCGATGAAAAAGACCAAGGACATTTCTACTGGATCCCAAACCAGGAACTTATTTGGGATTTTTAAAAAATTTTAAATCTGAGGTATTCTGAAGAGAATTCCAGTATTTAGCTGCTGCGCGCCTAAACAAATGTAGCCAACACATGGATATTCCTACAATATTTTTGCACATCTACAATATTTTTGTAAATATAAGATCAATGAATTTTACTGTACATTTATGTTTTTCTTCGTTAATATGAAAACTTCAGGTGCAAAAATTTTCATCCGTCGGGAATGGAGATCAGAAAGATTTATCACATCAAAGAGTTCAGAATAACATTACCTGAATTCGTTCAAGATAAATCTTAGAACTTTTTATGGAGATGACTCACTACCTGCAAATGCCATATTGAGAGGGAAATACATATATACTCGTGCTTCATGCACAGTCTATTGTCCATTTGGCATGACCATATTTCGTTTGAACAGGTTACCTTTGAACAAATTTGTATATTTAGATGCTTTTGGACAGATCTCAGTGGTTAGTTGATCAAAGGTAAATAAACGTTCAATGTGACCTCAGGTAGTTTTACTAATCTTCACGATATACACCTTAGTTTTGTTGGAGAAGACAGTCTCAATACTTTCGTTAATTTTCTTTTCAGGTGAGATATATTTGAACCTGTCAGGGTTTGCTTTGATTTAATTGCCTGAAAACAACCTAATACGATGCGTATACTTCGTTTCCAAATATACTTCTTATGATTAAATTTGTGGCGAGCAAGTGCAAGTGTGTCATAGCCTTCGTGCAAGTGTGTCATAGCCTTCCTTGATTAGAATTAATAAAAATAGTAAAAACATGGGCCCGAGTACATATAGGACTGAGGTACACCTTTATGTATGTATGTATGTATGTATGTATGTATGTATGTATGTATGTATGTATGTATGTATGTATGTATGTATGTATGTATGTATGTATGTATGTATGTATGTATGTATGTATGTATGTATGTATGTGTGTGTGTGTGTGTGTGTGTGTAGGTAGGTAGGTAGGTAGGTAGGTACGTGTGTGTGTGTGCCCATGAGCCAGCTGTTTCCAATTTTGGCACACTGTGGTCTGTTAATATGCCATCATGTTTACATCAAATCTAAAACTCCACTGGTAATTTATACATACGGGATACAACAGGCTTGTGACCCGTATTCGGTTGGTGAAGCTATTTGGTCTACTCAGGTCCTCATCTTTTCTTTCAATAGTCTTATTTCGTCATTATACAATTTCTCAATATGATTGTGGTAAAATAATGGGAATACTTTTAAGCATGTTATTGCTTATAATTATTAAGTTTTAAAACAAAAATAGCAGACTAGAAAGATTTTCTTCGCTATAAACGACAAAAAGACTTCATTAATAAAAGACAGTCAATCATCTTTTAGAATATACAGTCACATTTGTCTTTCCGTGTGTCACGCCTCCCAAACAAGACGTCGCGGATTTGAAACTCGCGGCTTCATCCAAATTTGTAAAAAAAAAATATATAATATTTTGGTATATTATTAGGTTCAAACTCACTTTTAAACTCACTTATTCCAAATTTTGTATACATTGCTATTTTTATCTTGAAACATTTATTTTCACTTCCATCCTAGAATGAGCATTAGCTATAATGACATCTGTATTCAGTGTTTTTTAGTTATAAAGCATTGTTTTCTACATACGGCAGTGAAACTCGACGTTATGCTAAATCAAGGGAAGCAACCTACTAATTATGCAATACGCAGGAATTGAACCGGAAGCAATTCTATTCATGTTCTCCATTTCCTGTGACGTCATTGGCATTCTGCGGTTCAGCTGCCATCTTCGGTACAAACATCCTAGAGCCAATTCTTGGAGAAGAAATTTCCTCAGAACTATATAAAATAGTTAACAGACAAGATTATCTACCGTACGTATGATATAGATTTAATATTTAATCTTCCATCTCAATGCTTACTTTTGATGCGGTAACCCAGAAAGATAGGAGCCGGTTTCATTTCAGTAGGTCAGTGCTTTAACATTTTAGTATTTTTTTTTTCTTTTTCATCGACATTGCAATCACTTATGTACGACTGTAAATATGTCCGTACACGCCTTTGAATCACATGAGTATTGAAATGTATTTCTTAAGTGGTACATTTATAGGACTATTGGTAATGCACAAATTTCAGTAGGTGTGGGTGGGGAATATTCTGACTGTAATAGTTATCAATTTTGGTAAGCTTGATCTCCTGTTTCCATCAGTATTACAGTATTCTGTAACACGTTGTAGTTAGTTATCAAAAAAAGCTTAACACCCTTTTCAATCAGTATACTTTAAATTAGTGTACATCAATATGGAGATTGTAATGTCACTGATGCTGACCATGGTGTTGTAATACCGTGTTAGACCTCGATTCTGATATTTATGTTTTGGGCGTCAAGATCTTGCTGCCTGAATAATTATATTGTGTAGCGTGTTTTGACTAACAACGTTACAAAAGTAAAATTTTCAGGAATATCTAGCACGCTTGGCAACCCATAACGACACTTAGCTACAAATTAAGGTCATAATATTTTAGTCACACTACTTATTCTGATGTCTTTTTTTTTCTAATAAATTTAAATTCTAATACAAGCAAATGGAACTATTTTCAAGTTTTGTTGGCCTACATTTCAGTTGACTGGAATGAGATGTAAGCAGGAAAGCCAAAATCAGGTTTAGCTCAATATAGTTAGGTTTAGTTCAATTAGTTCTTTCACAAAACAAATAAAAGTATTAATATTGAAGAAAGTGTTTTGATAGCTTCGTTTCATTCCAAATTCTTATCATCCTTTTAACCTGAACATGTCCATTTGCTTATGTGGGAATTTGGATTTAGTAGGAAAAAGTCATGGAGTAAGTAAAGTCTAACACATAACTTTAATTTGTAGAAAAGTGCTGATATGGGTTGCCAAGTGTGTAAGATATTCCTGAAAGAGTGACTTATTGTAACAATTTTAATCAGCATTGAAACAGCATATTTGGATGCAAATATTTTATTTGAGACACAGAAAATCACCCACACAGGAATCCTCCATACCCACATTTTTGTTTGAAGGAGGAAACTTTTGCAGCAAAATAAATGTTCTAATCACTATGAAAACTGAATCAATGCTTTTAGTTTGTTGCTGACTTTTTGATCAAAGGTTCCTGGCTTGCTTTGATGTAGGTGCATGTGTTATCAAAGGTGCCACTAAAGGTTCCCTTTGAAGGACAAAACAAATACCCGTTTGTTGTTGTGGCAATATCAAATGAACTGTAAAACATTGACACAATTTAAAAAAAGAATTCCTTAGTATATATTGGTGCTTCAGAAGTAATCAATTTTCATTGAAGTTGCAGCAAATTTTTTTTTGTTTTAAATTGCTGTCCTGTGATTGACTAGTCATTTTACCTTTTTACCTTCAGAGGATGTCCATTGTATCTTGTCAGTTACAGGACTAGTTTGATTATATTACAGCATACATTATCAAGGCTTATCAGCATAAGTAGATTATTACATAACAATTAACTGTTGTTGGTCCCTATGAAATAGGGATTTTTTTTTATGTAACAATTGATTCCAGTGCATTTTGCATTTTTATATCCAAGTTTGCAGCTTCCTGTCATGGTGCCTTTGAATTTCTCCATTCCAAACTCAAGACTACATATACTGTTTTTATCAGCCAAAAATGTTGTAGCCAAAAATATCACCAGATGGTTTATTTTGTCCCCAATATGTAAAACAAAATTGTAATTTTGCGATATTGGCAAAGCCCAGCGCAATCGTTATTAATTTTTCCGATTGTTTGAGTGTAAATATCTCCTGTGAATTCGAAATCAAGGGACTTGTATAAAATGCCTTTTGCAAACTTTGACAAGTGTTTTGTAACAAAGTGCGTGATTTCTGTTTTAGTAAGGTCTGCAACTTTTGCTGGTGGGAATGCAACTTTTGCTGGAGGGACTCCTATTTTTACCAAATTAGGAGTTCTGGACTCCTAGTTTTAAAATCCTAGCGAAACCTCTGGTAAGACCGTGATGCCAAAAATATAAATATCAGGGCCAAAGTCTTACATTGTAGTACTAATCATATTTGTTTCATTAAAGAAACAAACTTCAACTTATTCCTGATTATGTATTTTTAGCTGCAGATACCTGTCCTGTACTCACTTATGTTAAGGTGGAATCTAATTGGAATTTAATGCTTATGGTCCGTAACTGCCACACAACACTGATGGACTGGTGCTTTCTTTTAGGAACAAACACTCTTTTGTTTACTAGCTTTGTTATCTGTAAGAGATCACAAGATTCACACATTTTATGTTGGCACATGAGGATCTCCTCTGTAATGGCAATTACTATTCTGTTTCCATCCATTGTCAACCATTGTCAATAAATGTAATATTATTTGTGTATATTCTGCTTTTTGTCTTTGTTCTTTTGAGTGACACTATCTGCTGTCCAAATATATTCACCTTCACCTATTTTAAGTATTTGAATGTATGGGAGTTTGAGACCTATCATTATTGTTGAATGCCTCCCAACCCCTCTGATGTCCTAGCATACTTGTTGTCTAAAAGATTTTTTTTTTCTGTGTGAGCAAGGTGAACAAGTGTATCATGTTTTGTTGACAATTCTCTTCCTTGGGAAAGATGTATTCATATAAATGGATGAGATTTTACTACTCAACAAAGTAATCACCTGTACAGTTGTGATTGGTAAGTACTAAATAATTAAAATAATTATTCCCCACTTCCCATAGAAAAACACCCCAGATCTATGTAAAAATAAATATGAGCATTATTCAACTTCAAATCCTGTTTGTGAAATACAGTTGTTGTTTTGATGTGTACATAAAACAGTGATGTGTACTGACTGATATGTATATTTGATTGCCTATTATCATGTTTTTTATTATTTGCTATGAGTTTGTAAATTTAGTAAATTTATTTTGATTTTATCCAAAATCTTGTTTATTGTCCACCGGAGCAGAATTATTAATTTTTTTAAATTTATTCTGGAAACAAATAGCTAATATTCTCTATTAGAGTGAGGACCATTATGAACAGAAGTAATCACATTCATCTTGGCCATTACCATGTCCTTTATTCAGGAAACAAATAGCTAATATTCTCTATTAGAGTGAGGACCATTATGAACAGAAGTAATCACATTCACCTTGGTCATTACCATGTCCTTTATTCAGGAAACAAATAGCTAATATTCTCTATTAGAGTGAGGACCATTATGAACAGAAGTAATCACATTCATCTTGGTCATTACCATGTCCTTTATTCAGGAAACAAATAGCTAATATTCTCTATTAGAGTGAGGACCATTATGAACAGAAGTAATCACATTCATCTTGGTCATTACCATGTCCTTTATTCAGGAAACAAATAGCTAATATTCCCTATGAGAGTGAGGACCATTATGAACAGAAGTAATCACATTCATCTTGGTCATTACCATGTCCTTTATTCAGGAAACAAATAACTAATATTCTCTATTAGAGTGAGGACCATTATGAACAGAAGTAATCACATTCATCTTGGTCATTACCATGTCCTTTATTATGGAAACAAATAGCTAATATTCTCTATGAGAGTGAGGAGCATTATGAACAGAAGTAATCACATTCATCTTGGTCATTACCATGTCCTTTATTATGGAAACAAATAGCTAATATTCTCTATGAGAGTGAGGACCATTATGAACAGAAGTAATCACATTCATCTTGGTCATTACCATGTCCTTTATTATGGAAACAAATAGCTAATATTCTCTATGAGAGTGAGAATCATTATGAACAGAAGTAATCACATTCATCTTGGTCATTACCATGTCCTTTATTATGGAAACAAATAGCTAATATTCTCTATTAGAGTGAGGACCATTATGAACAGAAGTAATCACATTCATCTTGGTCATTACCATGTCCTTTATTCAGGAAATAAATAGCTAATATTCTTTATTAGAGTGAGGACCATTATGAACAGAAGTAATCACATTCATCTTGGTCATTACCATGTCCTTTATTCAGGAAACAAATAGCTAATATTCTCTATTAGAGTGAGGACCAATAGGAACAGAAGTAATCACAAAAACATCCTGCTTACCATGTGTGAAAATTATGATTTTGTTCAGGCAAACCATATGAGTAAAATAGATTGATGATGGTCTTAGTTGATCTGTATTCAGATTTGTATTATTACCATTCTTTCTGAACATGTAACAGTTGTGCTGGTTGTGCCTTGCATAGTCGAATGCATGTACCATTTCAAAAAGATTACCTCAGTTTGTAACATCGCTTATATCAATGAAAAGAGTAACTCTTGAGCACGTTGATCATTGTAAATGAAAATGAAAATGATATTACTGACTAGCTGAAGTTTTATGTTAAAGAATGGAATTTGGTAAAAAAAAAAAATGAATAAGGCAAAATCTGCATCCCATCTGTTTTGGGAATAAACAAGGATTAAAGAGAGGCATAAAGTGCATTGAGTAAGTACTATAGATTATAGTAAACAGCTTGGCCTTCCAGATAAACTCTTAACTGAATTGTCAAGTCTTTATTTAAATAATAACAAAAGCAATCATAGTAGTTTA
The DNA here is from genome assembly GCA_016746295.1 of Potamilus streckersoni. Classification (NCBI taxonomy): domain Eukaryota; kingdom Metazoa; phylum Mollusca; class Bivalvia; order Unionida; family Unionidae; genus Potamilus; species Potamilus streckersoni. The sequence continues at coordinate 807,777 of JAEAOA010000750.1, forward strand.
TAAGAGTTTAGTAAGAGTTGGCACACAGAGAATGTAATTTTTTCAATTGCATGGTAGTCAACAAAGAAATCTTACAAGTTTGTACCATGGCCTACAAATTTGCCGACCCCACCCTCCATTCTTTCAGGCCATTATTTTTTCCTTAAATTATTCTGCTTGTACATGAGTATATACATTACTTAATGGACTTTCAATGAACATGGCGTTGGCCTGGTGTCAGAAATGTAATGAGTACTAGATACATATCAACATTGTGATATTTTCCCCATACTGAAATTATTTCTGTACAACTGGAATATCCTAAAATATGTTGCTTCAGAAGTAAGACATTAATTTAGTAGCACTTGGTGGTCTGTCACAAAGTACATGATTTGAATTTAATTAAAGGCTATTATCAATCTTTATTTCTCTTCAATATGTGTATTAAAGATTTAAGCACTGTTTGGTTATATATTATCCCTCTCCTAGATGGCAAGAGAATCAGCTGGAATTGTTTATTTAGCTATTCAGGTTAGGCAAAATGACATTTCTGTTTTTATTTAGATTCATGATGGAAAGATAGCATGTAAAATTCATGTGGTATGGAAAACATTGGTTCCTGTAATACTTTAATAAAGACAACAGAACTGGGACATAAGCCTCTTGGCTGAATTTAAGGCTTTGTTCTGGATAAAATTCAGGGTAATGGGACATAATTACATTGTACACATATTCACAAAATCAGAATGGGACATAATTACATTGTACACATATTCACAAAATCAGAATGGGACATAATTACATTGTACACATATTCACAAAATCAGAATGAGACATAATGACATTATACAAATATTCACAAAATCAGAATGGGACATAATTACATTGTACACATATTCACAAAATCAGAATCTTTAAACATTGTAATGATGTATTCAAGCAGTGCTGCACCTTGAGCAAGTGAAAGAAACAATAAATACGTGACACTACCAATGTCCATCTAATTTTAAAATTCTGAATTAAATATTATAAAGGGACAGAACCAAAGTGCAACACAGTCACTATAGAGAAATAAAAGTAACCTGGCTTACAGTTCCAACTTTGTTGATTGAAATTAAACTTGGTATGCAATAATATATTTAAAAGTTATATTTTCACAATTTGTGTGATTCAAGGTCTTTTTTCGACTTTGCACTGTGCCATCGAACCAACCTTGTTTCAGTTTCATCTATTGGTGTCGGTATAATGTTTTTCATTATTTCCATAAAATAGAATGTAAGATTTGTTGTCATGACAACTTTTGTTGAGTTGCCATTTAAAGCATGGTACATTTATACGTTGGCATTAGAATCTGGAATTTTACGTTGGCATTTGAAATTGAAAACATCAGTAAAGGCTGAATTAGCCAGTAATTCCAGAAATTACTGTGGAAGGTAAGATAGCTAATGTTTATTGATTATATATCACTCAAAAGATGCACAATGCTGAATTATCTAACAGTAATTTTTTGACATCTTCATGTCATAGATCTGAACAGTATTTTTTCATGTACAATTCCATAATGTATCATATTTTGGAAATATGTTATCCAAGTGAAATCATATTTGTAGAGTGTATATCAATGTCTGATCTTGAGTTTTAATGTAGTGAATTATTGGGCCTGGCATTGCAGGGGTATAGCCTGCTTGCTTGTTAAACAAATATACTAATAAATGTGTTGATGGGCATGTTTGTCCTGTCAAGTAAATATTTTTCAAGTGATTCCAGTTAGAAAAGGAATTGCACAATTATTCAAAATTAACTACTATTATCAACTAAATTTGACAACGTTGGTGGCCTAGTGGTTAGAGCATCTGCCTCTGATGCGGGAGGTCACTGGTTTGAACCCTGGCTATGTCATACAAAAGACATAAAAATGGTACTAACAGCTGCCTCGCTTGGCACTCTGCAATAAAAAATTTGTGTTAGGACTGGTCTACCTGGTGTTAGGATAATGTGACTGGGTGGGACATTGTGCTATATGTCTGTGGTATGATGCCCCAGTGCTATACATAATTAAAAACTGCCACACTGCACACATCATAGAGATATGGCTGAAAAATTATTAAAGCTATGTTAAAAATCCAAATCACACACACACACACACAAAGTCCATCTATGTAAAATATAGGAGAAAGCTCTAACATGTATGTTTTTTAATTTAACTATAGTGGGAAGTGAGGTTTAGCAGTCAATTTTCTGGTGGTGCTGGCATAGTCAGCATCATCATCACAGTCAACAGCTACAGTTTTTTTAGTTAGTTTTTTTAATTTGCATATATACCACTCCCTCAATAACTCGCACAGAATGGGGTCCAAACATCCACCACATTATAAGCCAGGGCATGAGTTATCAAGGGACCTATAACAAACAATAAAACAAAGGATTGTCATACATGACTTCCATTCGCTTAACACATGTACAACTTTGTGTTGAATTAGATAAATCATAGTTTTATTGTTTGAACCAGAGTAGATTTTTTTATACAAAAGATTGATGCTTATTGAAAAAAAACAATGTTGATCAAATGTTATGTAGATTTGATTGTGTTAGAATTAAAATGAATTTATTTCACAAGGGTTAGCCATTACCAACATCAATTTAATGGGTCTACAAATTTAAAATAACGTAAATCATAGCACGATAATACTTGCAGTTTGTAACACGTTTGACAAATATCACTTCACATTTTGAAAACATTTGTTCATTTTTTTTTACTATGAGTTTTCTGCTACCTCTATATTTGGTCATGGATGATTTTCACTATGACTTGATATGGATAATTACATGTGGCTTCCTGATTCGATGAGCGTATTTCTCCTGACAATTAATTTTGTTTAATTCTCTGTCATCGATGGAATCTTTAAAACCATCCATGACTTGCCCTAAAACGATTTTCATTCTCCATACTTTTTGCCATTTTTTTCTGCTTAGGCTTTGAGAATCGTTCCAGAGATAGGAACACTTTGATCAAGTTGCTGTGTGATCCATGCATACATGCATCATCTAATTCAGTATCGTTTTCTGTCCATGATCGTTTTTGTTTGATCCTATTATCTGAATCAACATCAAGTAAATAATACTGAAGTTTCTGCTCATGCTTAAGCCAGCCTCTAAATGTCGATTCTGCAATTGTTTAATTCATTGCAAAAGTTGGATTTAGCTTCACCATTATGAACCCTATCAATGATACACAGCTTTTCATTCACTGAGAACACCTTTCCCTAACTTTTGCTTTCCATGGTTACATTTACAAATGATTAGGATACATTATTGATATTATATACTTTAGTGATGTTAGGTACATAAAAATGTGAAACCATTTTCTACTGGTCAAATAAAATGAATTTTGAGAATGGTAATAACCTCAAGAACTTATGCTGCAATTAGCATGCGTTTGATTTTTTTTTATTGTACTTCCCCTTGCTTGATTTGATACAAGACATATTCAAAGTGATAAAACAACACAGGTCTCTTTTAATTGAATTTTTTAAAATGCAACAAACTCTTCCCCAAGTTGTTGAGCAAAACCAAACTGACATTTAATTAGGTTTAGCAGCGGGGGGAGGGTGTGAACCCTACAAATTTTTGCGACGAAATAGATTAAAGCCTCAGGTAGCCCAATAGAGCCTTCCTACGAAATCTCATATTTCAACCAAAAAAATAAAATAAAGACCCCATTTTACAAATGGAGCCTTAGCGATTTTGTTGTAAATATGTTGTTATAACCACCCTCAAATTGCTGCCAATAATTGCTATCATTGTTGTCATAACCCTCCCTGCTGCTGGAAGGATTTCAGGGTTAATACAAATGATTTAACCGAATATTTGTTAGATTTTCATAAAACAGACTAATCCATAATACTTCACCACGTAGATCAATTAAATTATTTGACTGATTGGTGAGTGTAAAATTAATTCTAGTTAGCAAATCATTTTGACATTGCATATATACTGGATTAGTCGGATTCTCAACAATTAAAAATCCTGGAGGAGCTGTTGGTGCAAATGAATAAAGAATGTAACCTTGTTGGGCTTGATTTGATTGCTCGAGTTTAATTTGATAGCTTCCTTCAATTACATCACACGTTAAATTAAGCACTATCACCGATGAAATGTCCACATTGTTCATTGTTCGGTGTGATATGTCTAGGTGTGATATGTCTACCGTTGCTGTTGGGAAAATTATTATGAGTGAGGATAATAGGCTTCGGCTGTTTATCTTTCCATGATTGATAAATTTTATTAAATCCTTCGTCAATGGCAGTTCTGAGTTTTTTCTTTAATTCAGGTATGTTATATCCGGTAGTTTATAATTTGGATTTTCCTTTATTTTTTTCTTATATTCTTTGGCGGAAAAGGTTTTTGAAATGGGTGAATTTTTATTGGTAAAAACACTAATAATCCTCGAATTAAATATTTCCATATCATCGATGATTTTATTACCTGCATTGACTACACTAGTAAATTCAGCTTGTGTGAAAAGGCCAGATCTTAATGAGGGTAATAGCAACGAAAAATCATTATTCATTCTATCAAGGATGTGCTTTTCAATATCTACGAGTGTTGGGCTTGTTTCATGCGTTTCCAAAATTTCACCTTCCTGTGGGATATAATCATTAAAAAGTGGAATTATCCACGCATCCTCACCATATTGATCCTTATATCAATATCTCTTTGTGAAGTTTATATCCTCGAATTTTTTATAAGTTTTTGATGGATTTTCAGGTCCTATTTCATCAGTGACGTAATCAGATTTTACAGGCTCGGGCGTGGAAGTGCTAGCACTTCTAGGTGGATCTTCGGGCCATCCTGATACTGTTCTTATTGAACTGTTATAAATATCTACAACATACCCAGGAGAGCTTATTTCAATTGTAGATGATAGTGTTGGTTCATGAACTGTTATCGCAATTTTTGATTCTCTTCTAGTAATGGATTTTATTCTACGTTGTAATTCATTATTAATTTGCTCAATTTGATAGGACCCAGTTGGTATTGAAACAACGTTCCAATCTGGAGTGTCATCTTTTTTATTCCTATACGCAAACACCAGAGAATTATTAGGTCTCTGACCACCAAATGTAACCGATCTGATATTAGGCCAACTATGATATACTCGTAATTTTGCCAACGTGATTTCCTTTACTGAAACAGGGGAAGGGAAATTTCACACTGAATTTAGGGTTTGTTGACGATATTGATATCATGCTTGTTTTCCCTGGAGTGGTATTTTCTGCTATCCGCTGAAGTAGTTGAATCTCTTGCGACATTATTATTATTTACAATTTCTAATTTCGCGATAGATGAAAAAATGCTAGCGTTTTCAATCGCAGTATCATAAATACGTATCATCGCTGAGAACTCGTCTTCGGTAATTATCGTATCATCAATCGATGATGACATCAACGAGGATAATTGTGAGTAACCGTTAGATACTGTTTGATGTTTTACTATATAGTCGTTAAGTTTTTCTTGAGAACACGATGATATTTTTTTAGTAATAGCATTTGCAATTCCAGCAAATGTTGTCACCGCGGAAATAGCAATTGGGACAGCAATCGGAGCTACCATTGTTACTGAAGATAGTATAATACCAGCACCAGCCATTATACCAGATACCAAGTATACTGTAACATCAATTGCGGTAATTCTTCTGCGATATTTTAAAATTTTTATTTCATACTCATCAATGAGTGTTTTGAGTTTTTGTTAAAAACTCTTTGACGGTATCATAGTGATATTGCGATGACGGAGTCATATTATTTTAAAATCTCAAGAGGTTTCTAATTGTTAAAAATTCTAATTCAGATCAGCTACAAACTCCATGTACCATACAAATGATGTCTTATTTAAATTAGGATCAGTGCTTGTTATTGTAAACCGTTTGTATTCACCCACGTCAATAGTCGTTGAAATCACGTTGTTGTATCCATATGAAGTCGATGATGATATATTAAACTGGTTCAGTGACACTATTGTTAATCGATAAATACCCGGGTTTGACACAGTGAGAGTTATTGTATTCTTATTAGGTTCCCAATCTAATGATCCAGAGAAAACTGTATACCATATTTATGATATTCCTCTCATGAGGAATCTATTTTTTCAAGTAGCGGAAGATTGTTTTTGAATGTTGTAATATCCGTGTTGATTGCTTCCAATTGCCGATTAATCGCTGGTATTTCTTCGATGGATTTTTTAATATCCGGAAGTTTGATATCTAGTTTATCAAGTGGACTTCCCAAAAATTTATCAACAATGTTTTTACGAAATGTTGAAAACTGTTTTACGTGTTCTTCATATCTTGATTGAAATGTTGAAATTTCCAACATAGATGCTTTTATCTCTGCAATATTCGGTGTGGTTACCAGTGGATTTCCAAGGAATTCTAGCAGCTGTTTGTCGATTTTGTCTACGATTGACTTTTGTAATTCATACAATTTATTGAATTCAGCTTTATGATTGTTATATTCATCATTGAGTGATTTTAACGCGTTTGCTGTGCTATCTGCTGTTAGTTTATCCGTGATCGTCGAAACAAATACCTCCGGTTTGAGTTTTCCATCGTTTGAATAGAACGCTATTGTATTTTCAACGACGTCACGTCTTCGTATTAAGATATCCAATGACACATTACTAGATATTAATTTGGCCTGGCGATCTTGAAATACAACTATTTCCCCAGAATCTACACTTGACAAGTTTAATATCTCAGCGATTTCATCTTCGATTATTTTTTTTACATCTTCGACAGCGAATTTACTATCGGTTTCTGTTTTTTTTACTCTGATAGAGGTCGTCCCCAAATATCAATCATTATATGAAAACGTTAATGTTTTTCTAAATATTTTCTAATTGGTGAAAACGCTAGCGTTTTTGCCATTGCCCGCTGGTATATTCATTAACAACAGCTTGTGGTGGTTTCCTTGGAAATCTAGATATCTCTGCAAGGACGTTTAATACTTCACGACCGCATAGTGGTGGATCATTTAACTGTTGTGTTGGTAGCGTGGAAAAAAAAATTGGAGCCAACGATGACTTTGTCATTGTAGATACATATTGCATAAATTCTTTTGGTGGAGCTAATCCATATGAATCAAAATAGACAATTCCACGTGGATCAATTGCATATGCGACCCAATGAGTTCCTTCTCCGCTGCTGTTATCAAGATTGATAATACCAGTTTCATTTTTCATTGGTTTTGACGGTAATTGATCTCTCATGAAAACTCCTCTAAAGTTTTTTATTGATAATGATTTTACTGCATCAATTAAATGAAAATTGGACATTGGTGAAAATCCAAGGGATTTTTCCACTAATAAGCCGTTCCTGGTATTCTTAGGCCCGCGCCCTTGTACCAATTGTGTGGGGTTCCTGGTAGTCTTAGACCCTTTCCCTTTTTTTTATAGCCATTCCCAGTAGCTTTTTTCAGAGCCATTCTTGCAGCAGTACCAACGGCTCCTAACGCTGCCGCCTTCGCAACCGCTGGGGCAGCCGCTGCAATCAATGCTGGAATAGCAGCTAACAGCAGAAATATACCACCTGATTTTATCATACTGGCGATTGCTGCTTTCGAAAAATTAATTTGAACTCCTCGTTTGTTTTTTATTGCATCATTGAAATGTTTTATTTGACGATCTGTCAATGATAATTTATGCACACCACCGGACATTTGAGTGGGATTCAGCGTTATTGTGGTTCCACATTCTTTACCCGACTTTGATTTCAATTTCTTGACCTGACCATCAGTCAACTGGACATTAACAATACTATATGTCATTCTATTCTAAAACATAATTTACACTTTTAATTGATATTATTGTGAAAATCCTATGGATTTTATAACTACATGTTTTCCACTAGTGCATCAATAAGTCTCATTTGTCCGCCAACTCCTTCTAACAACATTGATTTATCACTGAGAATGACAGCAACTGCTCTATAATCAGCTATACCACCAGGGCGTTGTACCCAGCTTGAAAGTATATATCAACAACAGATTGTCTCATCATGTCATGATGTTCCAATGAAAAGTAATAAATCGGATAGTGTTTTTCAAAATCAATTTGCGATATTTGCAAACCAGTATCAACATTTTGATCACGACCCATAAACGACAATATTTTATGATATACACGTGCTACGTTGTTGTTTCATAATCAAGCTGTACAATCTCTGCTGGCTCTTGTTGTCCATTTATTCTCAATGAAACTTCACTTACTCCTAATTTATCAAATATCATATGACTAGATAATTGACGACCCACTCGATTTGCATCCTGTAAAGCTATAAAGATATGACGTGGAGCTGAAACACCTTGTTTTGATGCTAAGTGCCATGTAAATTTGCCATTTACATTATCCTGCTTCATATCAGTCGTTGTTGTTAGCCAACTTAGCAATGATTTTCCTCCTGTGTCCATAAACGATAGTAATTGTTGCTCTATTGCGACTGATGGAGTCAAGACTGGCATCCATAGAACCAATTTATTTAAAATGACTTTACCATCATCAACACCATTAGCACGCCAGATTGCATCATGGTCATTCTCCTTTTGAACTAACACGACTGTATGCTTTGCTCCATAGATGACTTTTCTGACATTTCTACAGAATCCGAATATGTGATGTAACGGAATTGCACATGAAAACCGTTGATGCTGTCCTTTCAATGCTCCCTTTCGTGTTGCAAATCCTAGATTAAAATTATCATTGACCCTTTTTAAAATGTTGAATTCAGCGGCTGGTCTATCTTCACGGTCTAGATTATCTGCGAGTTGTTGATCAGCTTCTGCAGTAGCTCTCGCAGTTCGTACTTTAATAAACTGACTATGGTCAGCATGATTAGAAGTATCCTTAGCAAACATCATAGATGGACCAGCCGACCTTGTATAATCATCAGAATATCTCGCAAGTCTGATTATTGTTGTTGCAATATCAACATCTTGTTCTATTGATTCAATTTCTTTTCCATCAATGATATATCTTGCACTGTTAAATAGCGCCATAATGCCATTATTTACGAAACCAACTCGGATATTTAGGTCATTCTCATATGGTGTATCAGCTGCAACATTTGTTACAAGCTCTCCTTCTACTTCAATAAACGCCTCACACTGCAAAAAGTATCTACTTGTATCTTGAACTTGAAGTTCAACTTTCCCCCGTTAATTAGGCTCTCTTGCAGGATAGGCATAATACTGATAGTTAATTTTAGAATCATCTTTATTCACCGGTGCTGCCATATCAAACGCTGGATCAGCAATTTTTTTAAATGCCATTTATACTAAAACGTTATCGTTTTTCTAAATGTAGTAATGCTATCATTTTCTTTTTCGTCTGACATTTTTACGATTTCCTCCAAGACCGCTTCCCGCTATCATACTTGCAATATTACTACTATCTGGTGAAGTCATTGCCAGTGATGCTAGTTTTTGTTCCACTGCGTTATTTATCACTTTACTGACATTTGCAGGCATCATTGTTGTTGAAGGTAGCTGTGTTGAAACCATTTGTGGTGGTTTTCGTTCGAATCTAGATTTCACCAATGACGTTATTCTATTCTTTGCGGTAGAAAAGGCCGTTCCTGCAAGATCTCCAACAGCGTTAATTCCCTTATTACGAATAACATCAATGGCTTTCATCGGTAATTGTTTAACAACTGGTGCTACTTTTGGGGGTATTCTTGTGAATAAACCCGTTATGGTATTTCCAAGGCCGTGTCCATAGTATGCCCTATAGACGGGCAATCTTGAGTTTACCACATACACGTTTGTTGGTTTATCGTGATTATAGTGTACTATCATCTTATTTAAAATTACTTTGTAATTTCTAAATGCAAGCATTTCAGAAATTTCAATCGCTATAATAACCACTAAATTCCCCTGGAATTCCGTCCATTAACTCATCTAAGAGTTCTCGATTCGTATGAACATCAATTATCCCCCCTTGGAATAATTGTCTGCAAATATCAAATGCCTCATTAGTTATTTCGACTGAGTTATTCCCAGCTCGCTTTCCTCCCATAAGAACCTCAAGTCGTGATATATCATTAATGATATTACTAGGACACATATGAGAATCATGATGAGAACTTCCATGACCCTTTCCTAAAGCACTTGCTGGTTGAGTTTCTGGAGATTGTTGACCTCGTCCTCGACCTCGACCTTGTCATTGTTCTTTTCGTTGTTCTTTTTGTCGTTCTTTTAGTTGTTGTTGATGTATACCATACGTATCAACTCCTATTTTAAAAGTTCTGTAATTCAATGTATCCTTTTTTAAATTGCCGGAGATTTCTTTATTAATTTTAAATATCTAATCCACCTAGTCATCTCGTTTTATTGTGTTTTTTTTTATACTCTTTTAAAAATTCCCCCCTGTTATAATAACTTTTGATAGCGAAGTCACCAAATGACGCATAGTCTTCAGATTTCAGCAATTGAATTTGTCTGATTTCTGCTATAGCTTCATCGGTGAATTTCTCGTTAAAAGGAACACCTTTTTTAGTGGAAACTTTTTCAATAGAATCACTAGCAGCTTCAACGGGGTTATCATCAGTATCAATATTACCCATTTGTTGTATTTCTCGCTGAGTTTGTAACTCACCTGAAAGCTGTTTTATTCCCTCCTGAGTTTTTTCAGTCTCTAACAATCTTTCCCAGTGTTCCTTCTTTAGGGATGTCGCCATATATAGCACGTTCTGTTGCAATTTTCATATCTTTAGTGGCTTTAGTTACAGGGGCAAAAAGCTGTTCACTCCCAATAGAAAAGTCAGTCTGCGCTGCTTGCTGTCTAAGTTGTAGTGTATAAACTTTTTCAGTAATGCTAACCTCTCGTGGGTTAGTCTGGTAGTTAATGATTCTGATGTCATTATTGGAAAGGTTAACGTTTTTTCAATTGTGGATTTTCAGTGGGTTTCAATGCTTGCATTTCCAGACTCATCAATCAAATGTCTTATAGATTTCACTTTTTAAGCAATCTCTGACCGAACTTGGTACTGTTCCCCTAGTTTCTTTCTAATTGCTTCAACTATACTAAATAGCCGAATGAATAAATTGATATCATTGTTATACAAAGAAACATTTTTTCAGCTTTTTGGATTCTTTTTATCAGTGAATACATTTTAGGTAGGACATATCTTCCATGTTTCAATTTTATATTAATTTGTTCAAATTCATTCAAAAGTCTGTCTTCATTCAAAAATACAGAAAGTACGATTCCTTGATTTCTTAAATTTGATATTTCTGTGATGATAGATGTAATATCTTGAAATTCCATTTATTGAATATTATTAATAATATATTTTCTTTATCTTTAAAATATTATTTAATATTATTAATACCCAATCCAACATACAAAAAAAAAAAAAGGGACATATACAATGCTTGGTCAAGCATACATTAAAGACTTATACAATACATGGTATTAGACTCAGAGTCATTTCAAAGAGGACCAGAGGGGGCACAGCACATTCTTGGAACTCTTTTAGTGCCTTCACATTCAAATAAGCCCAAGGGCCACAAACATAGATCTCCAGTGGAAGCTTGTGTGTGGGGGGGACAGTACATTACATATAGGATGGTATATATACAATGAGATTATAGGATGGTTATATATACAATGCATATAAAATGCAATTATATAGGATGATATATATACAATGCAATGCCATTATATAGAATGGTATATATACAATGCATTATATAGGATGGTCTATATACAATGAGATGATAGGATGGTATATATACAATGAGATGATAGGGACAGTACAGGATGATACAAACATGAAACGACTTTGTAAACACCCAATCTACCAATCAAAAGCAACCCATGAAATTAACCATGGTTGCAGTTGAAAAAATTCAACCACACCATGACAATGGTGTGGGTAGTTTTGATTGGCAAATTTGGGCTTGCTTAAAGCCCCAAGCTTATACAGCTCATATTATATATAAGGTGATAATAAGACCAGTGTGGATAAATGAGTGTGTATTTATTTCCCTAGATACCTAATAAATGACATTTCATAGTGAAAATTGTGTAGTAATTTCAATGGAAACTAAATATTTAAATAAAACATTAAAAAAAGGAATACAACTGTTAAATAATAGCAAAATTTTTATTAATTTCTATAATATTACTTGTTTATTTAATTGTAATAATAATGGATTTACATGACCAGATAACTGTCATGGGACCTGTCAATTCAGGATTACCTGCTATTTCTTGAAGCTATTTCTTGTAGCTACCACACTAAAAAACTGAATTACATGTAATGTGCTTTACTATTTTGACATCACATACAATCTATTTTAATTTGTAATTACAAAGTAATTTCATTTTCATCCAAAATCTAAACAGCTGTTAACATGCATAATTGGGATTTTTAAAAAAATCTATTAATAGAACCTTGACCTAGTGTTTTGTGTTACACGCTGTGTGGCTGTTCCAGCTACTGACCTTGGCTGTTTGTGTGGCTGTTCCAGCTACTGATCTCGGCTGTTCCAGCTACTGTCATTTACTTTTTAATACATGTCTGAATTGTAATAAAATACCATAAAATTATGCAAAAATGACACAAAAATTGGCTAAAATAGCATCAAATAGCATAAAAAAAGATCATTAAAATTTTTTTTATTTATAATTAAAACTCACTATTGAGAGTTATCTTGTAAATAGGAAAACTTTATTCTATGTCCATTTTTCTTGGAGATGGCTGTTTGATAAATCCCTTCAGCAACTTTTCGTACTGAAGGCATACATATTCCAAAATATTTCCCTGCAGCATTTATTGATTGAAAAATTCTTTTTTCATTCGTTGCTGTATCAAATGACTGTACTGGTTTCTTTCCAACTGACTTACAAGTCCCTGTCTTTCCCTTTCTTGTATTATCACTTTGAGAAATGCATTGCAAATTTTCAAGAGAATTATTTTGAATATCAGAATCAATGTGATCAATAACACAGCCATCTTTGATCGGTCCCATATAACACTCAAAGACTGCCCTATGACAGAGATATACCTTTCTTCCAGCAGTAAAACACAAATATCCCTGATTATTAACAAACCCCACAGACTTCTTTAGTCTACAGTGTCTAACAACACCTTTACGAGATATTTCATAATTAACAAGTTCTGGGTGAAGTCTGAATTCTTGCTCCATTTATATACAATAATACTATTTGTCTAATTCATCATTTGCTTTATTTATAAATCTATTAATGTAGTCTTGAGGGGTTTTTATGATTTTTTCTTTGACAGAGTCATGGTTAGGGTCAATGATAGCGTTTTTTATTCGTTTGTCATAATAACGTTTCAATTCTCTAAACCGCTTACCTCCACAATTGATACATAATTGTGATTTTCCTCTCACACCCACCCCACAATTTATGCATGGGGATGGGCCTGTCGAATTATTTCTGACGCTCTGTAAGTGATGTCCACAGAATTCACTTCTACACTATTGCATGGGGTTACTGATCCAATCATAAGCCATTTGCAGTGATTCATTATTTATAAACAAAATTTTCTATTTAAATGTTTGCTTTATTTATATGAATGAAGAATTCAAGAGATTATCGCCAATTAAGCCTTATAAAAATATTAAATTCAATCTTGATAGAACACTCGAAGACGTACCAAAAGAGAGAATAAATAATAGAAGTCTGATTAGAAAAATATGAGATTGTGTTAATGAGTTTAAACAGGACGGTGTATCACACACCTGGTCAACATTTAAAATTGATGGTGTTGTTGATGCTAGAATGAATGATGAAACAGCAGCTATGATACTATCACAACTTGACAATAAAAGGTATTTTCTCAGAGTGAAATTCATTATCAATTTAGAATCAGGCGATTGTATCATACCGGACAAATTTGATCCAATTCTCAAAGATAGGACAACAGTCATTGTTAGCCGTGATTCCAGACCAGGGCTGTTAACTGGAATTGATAAACCATACTATGAAAAAGCATATCCTGAAACAGCAATTGTTTATGGGATGTATCCGTTAAATAAGAAACCTGACATTGGAAAACTAGCACCAATGAAACAGTCAACGTCAGTGGAAAAACCACTCAATTGTGTAGCAGAACGTGTCATAGAACACTTTACAAATGCACTCCGTGGGAATAAATTAACCGATCTAAGACGTAAAAAAATAGATCAATGGGAGCTAACAGTGAAGGAGAACGGAGCAACTATTTCCGATATAGCTAGATTGGAAAAGTTGCTGAGATTTCCGATAACCGTTTCAACGATAACCGGCGAAGTATTATACGAATCAAAATACAATAAAAACGGAGCTCCAATCAAAATTATTGATCATAACAAACACGCATGGACAACCGCGGTTACAATATTCCCGCGAGACAGAACAGTGAAGTATATCCCAGAAGAATTCTCCAAGGATGGTATTCTCACTGAAGAAAGATTATTCGATGCTATTGCTAGTTTGTGTAAAAACGACCCTGTATCAGTATGGCTTCTTCATAGTTTTGAAGATGAAGAATGTCAATTCAATCAATTTGTGAGACCTAACGGTGAATTATATCGTACTGAAAGTCTACATAATAGGATGAAAAATCTAGCAATAAGTCTCAGTGAAAACGCTAGCGTTTTTAATGGAAAATCCGACGATTACGAACAGTTATTTACAAATTGTTTTACAATTCCATCGGTTGCAGCTCATTTTGCAAGAAAGAAAAATAATTGGAAACCAACACGAAAAGAGTTTTTGCAGGATGTTCAATCCAGCTGTCTGGAATATTATCATGGCGGTCTATGGAACGTTAAGTACAATCGTAAAAGTATGATATCAGTTGATATCGTTGCCTGTTATCCAGGAAGTTTTCTAGGATATGGATTCGCTGGTGAGTATTTTAAACGGTTTGGACATCCCACACATGAAATGACTCGCGTTGCTATTAATGGACCACTGCCTGATTTTGATTTGACCGGTTTTGCTCGCGTAGGTAGTATCATTTGAATTCGCTGAAGGACTTCATCCGTGTTGTTATGTTTGGATTGGTAGACACATGGCTGAAAGGATGTGGTTACCAATAGTGTTATTGCGATTGATTGTAAAATGTTAGTTTCGTTGATTGTCAGCGAAGCGATTATCTCATATCGAAAACAAACCAATGTCTGGTTACCAGAACCAGAATGTCTTGATAGTATAATCGATAAGTCTAGAAAACATATTGATGCTGACAAGGAGTACATCATTGAATGGTCAACAAAGATATTTAATCAACGAAATAGTGAAGCAAAGGATCTCGGCAGAAGAATAATTGGTAAATTTACACAAGGTGAAAAAAACTTCAACTTTAAAAGACAATCCTCACGATTGATTATAGATGATGCCGAATACGACTTCGTTATTAAAGATGCAGTAGAGAAAAATAGATACGCTAATTGTAAAACAGCCTTCTAGTCCAATAGAACAAAGTTAGGTAGAATTGTTACTTACAGTGATTGAGAAAGCTCTGCATATCTACATTTGAGAGCTTCTATGCTGGTTATGCATCTATCAATTTATTTGCAATGATAAATAGATTTCCTAGTATAGCAGTTAGAGTTGCAATTGATTCAATGTATGTCGATAAAAAATATATCAAAGAAGTAACTAAATTTACTAATAGCGAAGAGACTTGGGGAACATGGCGAATTAAACGTGAAATACAATGTGATTATTCTAAATCAGCAGACGTTGAGATTAAAAGCAGTTACCTGAAAAACGATAATTCTATCAGTGAAAAATCCGAAGGATTTTCTATGTCTAAAGCACCATCGATATCAGATCCAATTTGTAGATATAAAACAGTTTATTTAAACGGTTGTGGTGGGTCTGGAAAGACAACACATGTGATAGAATTATATCGAGAGAGAACGTCCATGATTGTACTCACACTAACCCATAGACTAGCGAGAGAGATAAAACAACGAAATGTTGAAGCTTGCACGTATCATAGTTTTTTTCGATACAAGGGCGATGCTTGGACTCCTGAGCGAATGGATGAGAAATTTATTCCTGCGGTTATTATTTGGGATGAAGCATGTACTGTTTCAGAAGATGTATTAAAAATGTTTCTTGATTGGTTATTGCAAAATAATACAAAAGTTATATTGTGCGGCGATCATGGTCAACCACCACCATTTGTTGGTAGAAGTCCACATAATTGGTTAAAAGGATTTGTTGATTATTACGAAGAAATTGATACTGACTATAGAGCACTCGATGAGCAGTTACGTGAGTTTAAAAAACTAATTAGATTACAACCCGATAGAATTCAATGTGAAGTAGCAAATGAAATAATTTCTGAAACACCTATGAATGATTTTTTGGAAACATGGAGACCAAATGACTTTGTAGTAGCAAGTAGAAAGATAGTCAGAGACGCACTTCAGAAAAAGTTGTTTGAGCTACACAAGAAAAATTCCCGTTTCCAGTACCGTTGTGTTATAGACCATCGGATACACGAAAGCAGAATATTGAAGTTGAAATTCCAGGCCAGACGAAGAAACAGATTCTAGTGTTAAATGATATTGTGCTAGTTGATATCAATGCTGTAGAAGATGCATTATGTGCTGATAAATCACCATGGACGCTTGGTTATGTAACAACAATACACTCCTCACAAGGATTGACCATCATGGATACAATTGTTTGGATAGTTGATAATCGCATTGAATGGTCAAATTTAGTCTATCTCGCAGTGTCCAGAGTACAACGAATAAATCAACTACGAAGGGTTGTTTTCGATGATGATTTTAATGCAAACGATGATAGCACTGATATTAGCATCATTATTAAAAAAACTCTCTGGTTACAAACAGCAGGACAAAAAAAAACGACGAGAATTTGATATTGATGCTGAAGTAATAATCGCATTAAAAGAACAACAGAATAATCACTGCGCCAGTTGCAATTGTATAATGCACTGGCAGTATTCGGATAAAGACCCTCGACAATTCACCGTAGACAGAAAAAATAACAGTCTTGGTCATGTCAGAAACAATGTGATGTTGACCTGTCTTGAGTGTAATAGACGTAACGGAGCTAGTTAAGACCATGTGGTGGTAATTGAGTATCGTCCGGAATGACTTGTAGTTGTTCGCGTGTAAAACCACGCAGAGGTGCAGTTGAATCCAATCTGTAGATTGGAGGTCTACCAGTTGATAGCGTTATGGTTGAAATTTTATGCGTAGTAACACTCCATATAGGATCAGTAGCTCTTCTTTTACCACCTTCAAGTTCTCCTGGTTCGTATAAATATCTCACAGTAATATCACTGAGAAGTGGCTGAGTGCTAACCCGCTGTGGTTGTTCGGGTATATAATTTTTTTTATTGCAATATTTGGTTTCATATTAATAGTTCGAGTAATCTCGTAATTTAACGCTGCAACTACACTCGGTAACCTTTGGATCCATTCACGAGATAATTTTTCTTGGATGAATTCTTTTGCATATTGATATCCAAATAACCGTTCTGCAAGAGTTCGATTAAATCGTTCTACAATTGCCTGATCACGATGTAACGCAGTATGTCCCCGTCGTATTGTAACATTATGAGTTTTCATTGTTGATAGAACAGCACCTTGAAACTCTTTGCCAGGATCAACTTGTAATAGATTTGGCCATCTTAGAGGACCTCGTCGATAAATCCTTTCAAATGCAGAAGCGACTTCAGAAGCTGACTTTGTTTTCAATGGTTCTGCTTGTTTAAATCGACTTGCAATATCAACAACAGTTAGCACGTATTTGTAACCATGGTGATGTGGTAAAAACAATAAATCAGCCAGATGAACTTTATTGGGTACGGTAACATCAAAATGAGAATAATTAATTTGTTTAGGCGGTGGTAGATAAATTTGCCATATAGCTTGTTGGATAACCAATCTTCCGCAGTGAACTTTTTCACTTTTGCAGCGTTAGCGAGTTTACTAATTGCTGCTTTACCCCTCCAGTATCCTTTCGGAGAATAATAAATAGATTTCATACTATAAAAACACTAGTGTTTTCAATTTCCAGCACCTAACACCAATTTGCCTTTCATAGCTGATTTGACCAACCATGAAGCCAATTTTTCTTTGAAGGATTTATCGGGAATAGCATTTAACGCATGAATTAATTTTACATCCGCGAGATGTCTTTGTTGCAAATTATTGCTTTTATATGCAACATCATGAGCATGACATGCCTTATCAATAGCATTTATCGGATACTCACCAGGCCGGGGCTGATTTTGATCATCAAGTCTGAGATCTAATCTCGTTCCAGGACCACAGTAGGTATATCTTGGAAAGTGTTTTTCTCCAGGGTATTTTGCCCATGGGGTTCCGGGGAGTTTTCCCAATTTGGCTGCGATATCACCTCTGTGTTGCTTTTTTTTAAAGAAATAAATCAAAATTTTTTTGTACCACATGTTACACACTGACCAGTAAGTGCCGATCTGTTATTTTTAGTTGTAATCGTCGTCGCATCATTTGTACTAGTATGCTTTTTACATTTAACACAATATAGATCCATAATTTATATATAGCATTATGAATATAATTGATTTTTCAGTGACTAAAAGAAGAGAACCGGTGAAGCACAACGCAGCGCTTCCGAATTCTGTCCGTGCCATTATAATCGGACCATCTGGATCGGGTAAAACACAATTGCTGCTTAATTTGATAATGCGATTTATAAAGTGGGATAAATTATATTTAGTTGCTCCATCCGTAGATGATCAACGGTGCTATGAAGTGCTAAAAGATTATAATGAGAATGCATCAGAAATTAAAGGTGAAAGTGTATAACAGATATTGATGATTCGCCTAGCGTAGATGACCTCGATGGAGACATAATCTTGTAGTGTATGATGATGTGATGTTAGATAATCAAAAGAACCCTGCTAGAATATTTTCCCGAGGTAGGCATAAAAACACTGACGTGATATATGTCACTCAACGATACACTCAGATTCCAAAAGTGATTCGAGATAACTGCAATATTCTTGCTGTATTCAACAGCGTTGATACACATACGATACGAAATATTTGGCAGACATGGTGTTCCGATATGGACTTCAATGGATTCAAAAATTACTTGAGTCATGCTCAGTCAGTCCCACATGGATTTATAACAATAAATTTACATGACCCTCGGTCACGATATCATATTGGACTTGATCAAATATTCGGTTAAATCATTTGTATTAACCCTGAAATCCTTCCAGCAGCAGGGAGGGCTATGACAACAATGATAGCAATTATTGGCAGGAATTTGAGGGTGGTTATGACAACATATTTACGACAAAATCGCTAAGGCTCCATTTGTAAAATGGGGTCTTTATTTTTTTTTGGGTTGAAATATGAGATTTCGTAGGAAGGCTCTATTGGGCATTCTGAGGCTTTAATCGATTTCGTCGCAAAAATTTGTAGGGTTCACCCCCCTGCTGCTGGTTTTCACAGAAGTACTCACTGGTTTTGATGTGATGGCCGATTGACACTTTTCATGCTTTGTTGCGATTCTGGTGTTTACACTGAAGCAAAATTAAAGGATTAGAACATGAATTTCACATAGCAAGACATTTAACCCTTTCCCTCATAGTGTATGGCTTTTTCGACCTTCAATACGCTTGTAGCAAGGTTACCCAGTGCAGTCCGCAACAAATAGGCTTGTTAAGCAGTGAAGTGTATGTTGCGTTTAACAGCAATTTTAACCATTTTAGGTTTCTGTTACACATGTATTAGGTATGGAAAGATTTAAGAGTAAAATACGGTTGCTATAGCTGTGTAATTATTTTTAACAAATGAATTTTGTATGTGCTTTAAAATCTTGAGATAACTTGTTCACTATCAAGTCAGTGAAGCTGCATGATTAACCGAAGCAGCAATTTTTTCTACTCAAAATTGACAAGTTTTTTGTCTGTGTCTACATCACTAAATCAGTTGAATTTGATTATTTATAAAACTAAGGGCTTTCTGCCTCAGTATCAGAGCCTTTACTTAAGTTATTGCAGCTAAAAATGTGCTGAACGTGAAAAAAAAATATTAATCATTTATTTTAGTAAAAACAAAATGGGAATACAGTAATTTTAATCTTTTTGCAATCTTCTTTGTGGAAATTTTATGTCCGATAATTTAACCAATTTTTCAAATAATACAAAGTGATATGTACAAATAATTATGATACATGTGATGTGTCGAATTTTGAAAACTCTTAGTTGTTGTTGTTGTTGTTGTGGGGTTTAACGCCATTTTTCAGCACAGGAAAGGCTATACATGGCGGCCAGTATTAATGGTGGAGGAAGAAACCGGGAAATCACAGGAAAGAACCACCGACCCACCAGAAGCTACTGGCAAGCTCTCTCACATATCCACATTCGCCAGTCTAAGACTCGAACCCACGCAGATAGAGGTGAGATGGCAGTGATCCGTAACAGACAACGCTTTAGACCACTCGGCCACTCAGGGCCCCTTAAAAAAACCCCACCAACCCACAAGAAGCTACTGGCAAGCTACTGTACAATCTTTTCAGCTGAATATGTTTTTTTTCACTGCAAGTATCTAATACTGAACTATTAATTATGTTTTAGAACTTTACACTAGCAGTTTATGATATTTTTTACACCTTACTGAAAACTGGCTAAACTTAAGGAAAAAATTTAACTGCCTTACTGAGACGGACTTATCAGGGTTGGCAGGTCTGGTATATGATCTCACTAGTTGGTTTAGTATGTTCACTTAGGTGTATGGTCTCATTAATTTGTCAACACAGCAGATCACACTCAATACATGCACAGTCATGAAACTAGTTTCATTTTGGAGGGAACTAAATGCTCACCATGGTCCAGAGTAACCTATATTCCAGCAGGAGCTTATGGGATGGTCTGTTTATCATCTGATCATCCATTAGCACAAGTTTATTATTGCTACTCATAAACTACTTTGAGGAGTGTATTGTTGTTGTTGTTGGGCTTAATGCCATTTTTCAGTACATGATTGGTTATTATTCATGGAGGCCAGTATTAATGGTGGAGGAAAAAACTGGAAATCACCGGAAAGAACCACAGACCCAGGAAAGAACCACAGACCCACGAGAAGCTACTGGCAAGCTTTTTCACATATCCACATTCGCCAAAGACAGAGGTGAAATGACAGTGATTTGTAATGGACAGGCATTAGATCACGCGGCATTAGATCACGCGGCCACTTGGGGCCCCCTGAGGAGTGTATTAAAACACTCATGTATCATCCCATGGTCTAGTTCTAAATGAAAATGGTGCTATTCTGCCACCAAGGCAGGCATCTTGTTATCTCTGCTCTACTCTTGCTGAATGGCTGGTTAAATCAATGTTTTTTTTTTTTATAAAATGACTTCTTATAAAGTCTAATTGGTCCTGAAAACTTGTGCCATTCAAACCACCACCCCTGCAGTCATCTTGATAATTTCATCATTGCTATTCCTTCTGAATAGATGGTCATATTAGAATTTGTTTTTCACAAAAACGAAGACTTATGTTGTCTGGTTATAAATCTGTGGGTGCCATGGCAGCAGTCTGAAAAATTTTGTTATAGCAAATCTACTTGAACATAAAGTAATTTTAAAATGGGATTTTACTAGAAAATTTCTTATGATATCAGTTGCTCTTGAATGAAAATGTTGCCAACTTGATATCCAATATGGCTGCCACAGCAGGCATATTGAAAATATTGTTTTGGCTATTCCTTCTGAAAGTGAAAGTCATTTTGAAAATATTCTTATCCCTTCTTATTTTATTTTTTTCTCCATATGGATGGGACTGCTCTAGTAGCCTAGTGGTTAGAACAACTGCCTCTGATATTGGGAGGTTGCTAGTTCAAATCCAGGCTGAGTCATACCAAAGATTGAAATAATGGTATTATCAGTTAGGACTGATTGGCATGGTGTCAGGATAATGTAACTTTGTTGAACATCATATTAAGATCTAATGATTGTTGAATAAAGTACAGATTGAAAACATAAATAATTAGGTGAGAAAATTAAAGTCTGTTAATTGTTGAACACAGTTTGGGTTGGAACTGGCAGTTGGTCCACATAAATGATATGGCTGCAAGATCAAATAATTGTTGAACAAAGTATGGGTTGGAATTGGGAGCTTGTGACCTAAATGATTAGAAAGCAAAGGATTTGTTCAAGTGGGGGACCAATGGTTTCTGTTGACATGTACATTTATTTTTATATTTGAGATCCACATAAGTATGACAATTTTGGTAGTATTAGTAGGCCAAAGGACCCAAACTTTGCTTTTTTTTTTTTTTGAAATAGGCCTCTTGTTGACATAAGTGATGTAGGACTGTACTACACTTTAATTGCTCTGAAATCTTTGGAAAATCTTTTTTTTTTCTTCCAAAAGGTTTTGAGAGTGGAATTACTGATATTAATTTGATACCTGCAGTATATTATAGGAATAAGGACACTATTGCTCTTGCACCCATGGCTATCTGTCTAATGCTGTCATATTGAGGATTCCGTCAGTACCCTCAGTGTCTTAACAATTTATTCTGTCTACCAGTTTCTGAGATTTACATACTGACCTGCAATCTTTCTATTCAACTGTTTTCACTGATTTCAACAGGTTTTGTGGTAGTATATTAACAAGTAAATTGTTCTATAAGTGTACACATTTGTTTTTGAGAGAGAGAAAGAACAAGAGAAAAATGCAATACCAGTGAACTCAGCATAATACTGTTCCTTGATTTGTGATATAAGGTCATAAATTCATGACATGTGAAAGATATTTGCATGTTGTGACCTTATAACTTTCAGATGGCCTTAAGGCAAGAGAGAATTAGCCAGTCAGGTAAGAATTAACTTGGGCAAGTTCTTTTTTTTATTAGTGCATGTATTAGTAAATTAGTGTTTCAAAGGGGTGTGTAGGAGAAATAGGCATTAATATATATAATTTCATTCATGTAAATGAAAAGTGGTTATCTGTATTATAGCCTGGTGTAATTACAAACAGTCTTACATGCCATAACATGGCCAGACAGGCATAAATATTTTAGGAAACTCCAGCAACACACACAAACATGCACATTTAAGAGTTGTTTGCACTTCATAGCTGTGACTGTTCCTTGTTTGTGAGGCGAACTGATGCTAAAGATTTCATCCAACTTTTAGATTTATTCTCATTTTCCTCAAATTGTTATCAACTTTAATTTTCTTAGAGTAGAGGATATACACATATACATATATTACCTACCTTAGATATTTGTCTAAAAACAGCTTGAACAATACAATAACAGTTATTATGTTTCTGCCAAAATATTTGTACCTCCTATTAACTGATTTTTATTAAATGATTTTTATTAAATGATTTGAAAACCATTACCACCTTTGATTGCTTCCTTACTTATTATACCTTCATAAAACATTAAGTATTTAGCTTTAAACTCTAAAAATTATAACAGTAATGTAACCAATCAATAGCTTGTTCTGTGTACATTTTAGTGTTTGTAGTCTGATTACTCAGCCAACACTACCAGTATAGGTTTAAGATTTCCTGAATTAATTTGGTGATGAAAACCAAAAAATATGGGTCTATTGGTTTTATAATAATAATAATAATAATAATAATAATAATAATAATAATAATAATAATAATAATAATTTTCAGAAGTATTTGGGTAGATTTCAGATTGACAGGGTATATATGGCAGATGGCTTTTAAGTATTTTATCCTACTGCTGGTAGAATCATGTGTATGGTGACAGACACCCAACCTAACTGTGGTATTGGATGAAATGTTAATCAAATCAAGTCCTAACGATTCCATCTTCATCACTTTGTGATAAAGGTCAAAAGATAATCTCAAAACAACCAGGTTATGCTGACCTAAGCATGACATTGGTGACCTGTTAGCCATGCTAATTTTGCACATGAGTGATATTCTAGCTTGTAAGATACAAATGGTAGTGTACAACAAACATAAATTTGTTGTTGACATCACATGCTCAATAGGAAATTATGCCAAAGGCAAATCAAAGGTTATTAGGACAGTGTGGTTTATAAAAACTGGAGCTGCTTTTGCTCAGTGGTCAGCCAGACCATTAAGTAAATATATATAAATAGGAAATTGTAGGTCACTGAGTCATGTGCAGGTTTGCTTACAATGTTACAATTTTGTAAATGTTGACAGACAAACCAAATTAGGCTGTTTACTTGTGTAAATGTTACAGAGTTAGTTGACATGAATGCCATGAAATCTAGGGCTATAAATATTTTTGTTGGTTTTAATCTTGAGATTAAATGCTTTTGGTCCATTTGAGTCAGTTCCACAGGTTCAGGGATGTGGAATAGCCTTGACATGGTTTGTTTTTGTAAGGCAATTAATGTAAGAAGAGACCTCTCTGGCACCCAGAATACCTTGCCCTACTTGTGATTGAATCCCATGATTGAATCAGTCTGGGTTGGATATGGTAGTGGGCTTATGCAAGGTGCTTTACTCCAGCTGTTAATTAACCTACTTGTGTTGCTGTGCTGTAATACACCAAATCAAACCACTCCCTCCCCCAAATTTTTATACATGTACTTAACTGTGGGCTTATGCAAGGTGCTTTACTCCAGTTGTTAATTAACCTACTTGTGTTGCTGTGCTGTAAATACACCAAATCAAGCCCCTCCCTCCCTCCCCCAAATTTTTATACATGTACTTAACTGTAGAGGTCTGCTTGATTGCAGAGCAGTCAGTTAGGTTTACATATCCTTCTTTACCTTTATTTAGGGCACTGGTTATGACCATTATTTTTGGGGTGGGGTTAGAAAAATATGTACAAAAAATGTTTGACTACCTCTAGCTTGAAACAAATACTCCTACTCTGATATATTGATATTAAATAAACAAATTACTGTATATCAGTTAATTAAGCATTGTCTTGAGATAAATAGCTTCCATTAAATCATATGTCCCATTTAGTAATCATATTTATGTTATGCAAGATTGACAGCCCCACCTTTGGTGAAGAGTTTTACTGTTGTCCTGTCTAATTTATGAGTCATATTTATAAAAGATCACTAATAAATGACAATACCTTGACAGTACATCTGATGGAAGATATCATTTTGACCTAAGATATGTGCTTATAAATAGAACTTAAACCTATAGTGTACATCATGATTATAAAGACAGTGCACACTTTGAATAAAAATGATATCTTTTATATGCAATGGTACATTGAGAACTAGTCTTTTTCATGTGTGTATCCTTCAATTTGTTGTTTTTACAACCTGAACACTACATCTCTAATGAATAAGAGAGTTGATCATATTTAGTATTGTGTTCCATGAGTGGGACTAGAGGACAGCCCCTTCCCCCATCTTATTTAAGAAATGTCTATATAATCATGATAGTGGGTTGGGAGAACAGCTCAACCAATTTGCAACACTGCTGTGGTGCTACAATTGGATGAGTAGAAACATTATGGGTCTGTTGCCTGGGTGTTGTGGAATGGATAGGAAGAATTGGACTTACCTGTTTCTTTTTTTCCCCCAGATGACCTGTACTTGTTATTGCCTGACATCCCCCATGAAAAAAATCAAGAACTGTTTATGAATTGTTCTTAAACTAGTTCAAAAATTAGTATTTGAACAGAAAATGGCAAATTCATGAATCTTCAGTTCATGAACAAATCTAAGAACTGTTCATGAATTGTTCTTGAACTAGTTCATGGACAGAAAATGGTCACCAGTTCTTGAACAGAAAATGACTAATGAATCTGTAGTTCATAAACTAATGTTATTGTTCATGAACTCTTTTGTTCTTTACAGTTCATGGAAGTAAATGTCATGAAATTCAAAAACATCACCTCCCTCTTTCTGTGAATTACAAGCTTAGATAGAAGATTTTGATTATAAAAAGATACTCAGGAAAATTATGAAACATTTCATAGTTCTCCTATCAAAATAACTTTCTCTTCGACTGCTAACATTTTTAGTAACACTTGGCTATAGATTTTCCATCATATTCCATGAAAACAGCAATGCAAGGTTTTGGCAAGCTTGTTTTGTAATTTTATACAATGTTAATTACCTCCATTTTTCTAGCTCTTGAAGTGCGAAAAGTATGTAATATCAAATATTAAAATGAAAATGTTAATATATGGTGAACATCAACTAGAATGAGATCTTACTGCCACAATAAAAAGAGAATGTCAAGTCAAAAAATCATTTAATATTATTTCATTAGATAAAAATAAGAGCATATGAATGGGATCTGTGTGAGCAAACTCTTTATACTTTTGTTATGTATTCTTTGGAAATGTTACACTAATTTACTTCCATGTAGAAATCCATTTGGGACAGGATGGTCATCTGTCACAATGATAAACTTTTATGATAAACTTTTAGATGAAAACAATAATGTCAATTAGAATTATTCTGAATCACTTCTGCCAAACAAAATCCTCAGAATAAAATTCTGCATTGTCCTCTGTTTTAGGTGTGATTCAGGTATTGTCCACTGAAATGGATTTCAACATGTACTATGTAATCAGAAAAAAAAAAGTATTTACCTCATTGGTAAAAGCATTTCATTTTTAGTTCATTATTCAAAAATCATTTATCAAGTCCAGGAAATATCAGTAAATGTTATTCAAGATCATCCTTGGATGAGCATTACATTTTAGTTGTACTAATTATTTTGAAAGGTCTACCACACATCCAATGAAGTACACCTGAGAGTTTTGAACAACAAAAATCCGATGAAATAGAGTTCATACCTATGACATTTTGAAATAAAATAACGGCCATCTTCATATTTTGACATATTTAAATTGTAAAAAAGTGAAATAGCCACACTTCACCTCTTCACCTTCACATAGCTCAATTATTTATAGAATGCTGGCAGAATGGGATGCATCTCTCTCACTCAAAGAAAAGCAGAAACTATATATTTGTAAATTTTATTTAGCAATTAAATAACTGACAATTATTTTTTTTTCTTCTCCTGGCAGTAGATTATCATTGAAACAAATATATGACAGTTCTTTCATAAACTTAATGCCATAGAAATAAAGACATATACCTTACCTCAAGGTCCAGTTCTTACATTTTTTTCTAAAGCAGCTGATATGAAATCCAATGAATGGTCCCCATGGTACTTGTGATGAAAATTAAAGCTATTTCTCATGAATGGAAAGTTAAAGTGACATGGGATTTTCACCAAAAGATTTCCTAGTTTATTGGAACAAAGTGGTTCTGCTTGGATGTCTAATATAGCAACAAAGCAGCCTTCTTGAATATCTAAATATGGTGTTATTAGCATGTAGGCTTAAAATAAGTTTCATGTGATATCTATCTGGTCATAAATAAAAATAGTGCTGATCTGACATTCATTATGGCCATTTTGAAGAACATGTTGCTTCTCCTGAATTAATTTCATATTGACATCAGGCTTTTGCCAGAAGACATGATATCTAGTTGATTCTTACTGAAAATGGTTTAACTGATTGTGTTAAATAACTGATCAAACCAAAATAGGGGGTAGAGGACTTTTATAATGTCTGTTAGACTGAAATTAAATTGGTGCTGATGTCCAATATGGCTGCCATTGCAGCATTTTGTATGTTTTATCTCTGCAACATCTGAACGGAAAGTCAAATTGGCATAGAATTTTCACAAGAATTCTATTATGAGGTTAAGTTAGACAAAATGAAAATGTTGATCTGACCTCAAATATAATTGCCAAGAGGAACTTACTGAAAATCTTGTCCCTAATTCTTTAAATGGATTGTCATATCTGCTTCTATTTATTTTTTCTTCACTGAAAGTATTTTTATGAAGTCAAATTTGCTTTTAATAAAATTGGTACCAGTCTTATTTTCAGCATGGCTGCCAGTGGGTAATTTGAAAATCTTGTTGCACAAGAATAGGATTGATGGTTTAAATGCTGCTTTTAAAAAGAATAAATGGTCATGTCTTGAATTTCATGTATGCTCTTTTGAAGTCCTCCAGGTGACTTTTGATTCTGTTTATTTGTTATTAAAACACTTCAAGCCTATTTGTTTTATCTCTGTTATATTCTAGGAGAGCTAATGGAAGCGTAACCCCCAGGGGGTGTAAAAATTTTATTAGTTTGTTTTTCTTTTAGTTTTAAAGTAATACTTTTAAGTCTCGGTAGCAGTATTATAGACAAGCACATTACAGGTAAGCCAATATAAAAAGCTAAATAAATCTTTTTAATCAAATGGCAGTTAATTTACTGCCTATCATAAAATGTGTACTATCATTGGTTTCATTGTACTTTGTTGGAAAACACATCCAAAAAATCAAAGAAGCTAATGATTCATTTTCTCTTTAACAAGTTACACTTGAACTTTTAGATCTTTTGTTGCAGCAAAGTTAACAAAATCTGCAATGACCTGCAGAATTTGTATTCTAAATAATTGATTTGTCTTTGCAAGTTTACTTACTTCTTTGGTCTGAAAGAATGTCTAGGCAAAATGTGTTCAAAAGATATCTTGTGGTGAATGAGGGCAGATTTTTAAAAATTCTTAAACCTGTTACGACAGGATTATTCACTTGCACAGTCTTAGCAATCATGAGATCAAAAGTCACATTGGTAATCCCAATGGATGTGCCATATTCTGGTCAAAGGAATATTTTCTCCATTTTTCATTAAAGTTCAATGAAAAGGATGCTACTTGAACATACAGAATGGCCACTAAAGCAGCCATATTGAAAATATGTATGCCACTCCTGATAAATTGAGGGTGATACCAAAATTTGGGCTTTCAGTACAAAAATAAATTTTTTAAAACCCTCAACAAACTAACCACCACCACCACCCTCAAATTAAAAATTGAAGAAAAAAACTCAATAAAGATTCCATGTTGATTTCCCTTCACTTTGCAGAAAATGCTCACAATTTTTAGTATTTTGCCACCAAAATAATAGTGTCTATTAGAAAATGATACTTGTTGCATGTGCTTCAGCTTGGTTACACCCAGGATTAATTGGCAAATGTTGGCATGGCTCTCTAATGTTAAACTTTAAAGGACAACAGTTGATACCCATGGGAATATTTTATAATTTGATTTTATTCAGAAATGTGGAAAGATCAGTCGACGCCCTGGACTGAATGATCTTTTTAAGGGTATAGATCAAGCAAATGATAAACAAAAGTGATGGAGTTTGAACTACTTCAGTCTGTTGGACAAGCTGTGGATTTTCATAGGTAAAGTGGAATCCATATATTACATGGTATTTTATGGACATAAATGAAGACAGTGTTATGTACTGAACTGTGGCACAGCGAAAGTGATTGAAAATTTAGCTAATGTGCATAACAATATGGGTGTGTGGATGAGATGTTAAACAAAACGCCAGTGTAACTTAGTATACAAAACTTTTGTTTTTGGCCAATTTATATCACAATTGGAATTAAGATATAAAATATTTTAAGCTCAATGAAATAAAACCATGCTGTGTACGAACATTAATTATTTTCTGTACACTTTCTAAAAATATTCTGAATTATTAGCTCTGTTTATCATATATCAAATAGGTTAATGTCTGGTCTTTTGCCTGTCCTCGTTATAGTCCACCCGTTATAGTCCACCCGTCTGTTAGAACAAGTCTCTTATTGCTCCTCCTGCTAAACTACATGGAGAATAGCCATGAAACTTGACTATATTTTCACTCCAAGGATGGGGCCCTGCATGCTGCTTGGCAGAGTGTCTAAAGCACTCATTGTTCTGGATCATTTTCATATGACTTTACATGGGATGGAGTCTCAGGTCTGGCCAATGTGGGTATGTGAGAAAGCTTACCAGTAGCTTGTAATGGGTTGGTGGTTCTTTCCAGGGTTTTCGGATGTTCTTCATCATTTATACTGGTTGCCATCTGAAAGAAAAATGGTGTTAAACCCTACAACAAGGACAACACCCCAAGGTCATGTGTGTGGAAGTGAAAATTACACTTCTCAGATATCATATATTTATCACAGTCTTGGTTGTTTTCCTACAGTGTGTGCAGGTTCATTTTTTTGATATTATAACTGAGCATATCACTTTATGTGATTCTGATTGGTCCAGATGAGATCATGAAATTATTGTGCATTGATGTCTCTAATGAATGGCTGCGCCCATGTGAAAACATTTTTAATGGAATGTTTTGATTAGAATGAACATTTTTTGGCAGCCATTTTTAAAACTTGACTCACAAATGGAAATTGAGGAAATATATCGGTTGTCTCAATATGGATATGCTACTCCAACAGGAGTTCATTATGTCATTTTTAACAATATCATCATAAGAAAAATGGCATAAAACTACAAGACATGAACGACAATAACAAATAAAACTAAGGGATAGTGGGGTGGTTGTGTGGGGTGCCTATTTCAGTAATATAGATATAGAAGTAAACAAACTCACCTCTGTTCAGAATAATTTGGACATGGATGGGTCTCCTTACTGACAGATCTTTATCCAACCACATCATTTTTACATAGCACATATGGGATATAAATCTGACACAAAAATAAATTTGTTGACATTTTCTGTACAGTATCAAACACTACAAATATTAGGTCACAAATGCATTGCAGTAAATGTGGGACTTTTTGCATCCAATAATCCTATTTCACATGAAAATCACAACAATGTAACTTTTTAAACACACTTTTTACAATACACATATATTCTGTTGGCCTGCAGTACTGTGCACCGTTTCAAACAATGTGGCAGCATTACATTGCATTTATAATTCTGTTTTGAAAAATGATTTTGTGGTTCTAAAATGGTCTGTTTATTCTGATGGAAGCTTTTTCTTTGAATTATAGTTTGTAAAACAGTTAAATCTATTTTTCACCAGTTCTGCTTTGTTTGGGACTATATTTTATGCACAACAAATAAAATGTACCCCATCTGTCAGAATGAACGAAATTATTCTTTCTTCTATGTATCTGAATAATTTCCACTGAAATAAAAAATATGTGATAAAAAGAATCTCAAATGGGTAACAATTTAATATTAAATTTATGAAACTCGTTGAATAATGTCCAGCTTTTGTGAGCCAAGGCTTGCAAAAGCTGGACATTATTCAACTTGTTAAATTCAATATTAAATCGTTACCCATTTGAGATCCTCTATATAAGTAGCTACCACAGCAGCCATCTTGAAATCATGTTATTGCTATTTCTCCAGAGTGAATGGTTACATCAGTGTTGGGTTTTCACTAAGAGTCCTTTTATGATGTTTAGTTGCTGATTTAACATAATATGGCCAACACAGCAGTCATCTTGAAGACACAAGTTACAATTATCAAATATGAGAAATGTATGAACTGACAATCTCCTTTAGCTTAACCTCTCAAATCTTGGGATTGCACACTTCAAATTAAATGATATTTTGATTAGTCTTGGTGTAAAGTAGTAGGTGCTGAGTCCACTATCATGTCATGATATTGGACTTGCAGTTTGCATAATTAGTGTGTGTTGTCACAGAAGAGATAGATGCTGATTTTAGTGGATGACATTATTTTGTGTTGGTCTCATATCTTTTGCATTGACTACAACCTACTGGTGCTGTTTATGGGTTGTTCAAGGTTTGTAAAAAGTGTTCTGTATGTGTTAACATAATCAGTCCATATTAGTAACAGCCACGTGCAATAGCTGTAAGATGGGCTACATGGAGATGAGTGTCATGCATGATTGTCTTTCTATTTACAGCCACACCTCATATCAAGTATCAGTGACAACTATTTAGTTTGCAGGGGAAGTAAGTACCTTCATCTACATTGAAATTGCATTTTGCTGTTATCTGTTGTCCTCAAATTTCATCAGTCAAAGCAGCTCTTGGTGTGTTTCTCTGCAGTGTAATACAAAGCCATTTCAGCTGTATGGTCAGGTTTCTGTCTCTGTGCAAGATGGCAGTTTCATCTTGATCTGTATGTTCATGTCTCTCAGGGTAAGCAAGACCAAGTGGTTTCACCTTGGTAGATATGTTCATGTCTCAGTATGTGCAAGACCAAGTAGTATCACCTTGATAGATATGTTCATGTTTCTCAGTGTGAGCAAGACCAAGTAGTTTCACCTTGGTAGATATGTTTATGTCTCTCAGTGTGTGCAAGACCAAATAGTTTCACCTTGGTAGATATGTTCATGTCTCTGTGTGCAAGACCAAGTAGTTTCACCTTGGTAGATATGTTCATGTTTCTCAGAATTGCAGAGCCCCGAGTAGCCTAGCTGAGTGGTCTAAAGTGCTCACTGCCATCTCACCTCTGTCTGTGTGGGTTTGAGTCTACGATAGGTGAATTAGGTGAATGTTGATATGTGAGAAAGCTTGCCAATAGCTTCTCCTTTCTTCGATTTCTTCCTCCACCATTAATACTGGCTGACATGTACAGTAGTCCCCCTCTTATACAGCCACCTCTACTGCACAGGGAAAGTGGCCATATAAAGCGGGTGACCTTTCCAAAGAGGGACTCCTTTTTTTGATAGGTATTTGTAATGAACCTAGTAAGAAAGCTTCCTTTTAAAAGCATTTAATATCTTCGTTTAAAAGCAACATTAATTATTGAATGATTCTTGTTATAATAGTTGACTTATTTCAACTGAATATGTATTAATAGTTATTATTCTTGACATAAGGGTGATGTGATGTGCTGATGTGATGTGCGAGTGTTGTTGTCAAGCACATTGCAAAACCATTCAAAAACCTTATTTAAATTTTGGTACATGTGCAATTCTCTTTCCATTTGCTCCATTTTCCCACTGCTGCTGAATAAATTCCTTATTGGTTACAATGTTGTTTATTCGTCTTTTCAACATAAAATTGTTTTATTCGAGTCTTTTCCACATAAAATTTTTCGACACCCCCCTCACCCGATGTCATAGACTATAATAACCAACCTTTTTTTTAAATAAATAATCGTCTCCATTTATATGATGTCATGTTAATTTTGTAATGATTTATTCAGATGTTGCTATCTGTATGTGATTTAGTTATGCAGATGAAACATTTGTTGAGCGATGAAAAGCCCGTGGTAAAGGAGTAAAGGAGTGTGTGTGTGTTGTCACATGCTTTTCTGTCTTTGGTACCCTGATTTGTTCTATTTGTAGCCAATGCTGACCCTGTGATCTTGACAATTACAACTGGTTACAATCATCAATGTTGCAACTGAAAGACTGAAAAATATTTTTTTTTCTGCATTTAAACCAGTTGCCATGTGTTTTTTAAAGGCAGCCATTGTCGATTGTCACCTGATTCATTACCCACAGTCTGGTACCCTATTGGTTTGACATTTATTAACACTTAGAGAAGATACATATGCTTATTTGACATGAATAATAGGACCTGGAGGTTAGGATTTGTTAACTTGACAATTATTGCCAATAGTAATATTCACTAATCAAAGAAAGTAAACAAATTCAACCTCTTACAAAGGGAAGCCATAAAGGCTATCAAACCATTTTCCCACTGATTTTTGTATTGCACATCAATATTGCCACTCCTCGGCTGTTACTACTATTAATAAGTGTAATCTTAACAATTATCAGTGGCTAAATCAGACATTTTACCATAGCACCCAGAATCCATAAACTTAACGCACACTAGGAATAAACTTTGTTCTGGATACATATTACAAAATAAAATGTGGCTGCTTGTGAGGGGTAAATTGTATTTTTTTTTTGCACAAATATGCTGGTCACCTTACCTGGGTGGCTTTTCGTGAGGGGTAATTTTGAACACAAATTCGTTGGTGCCTTCGGATTCCGGCCATAAGTAGAGGGGGGCCGTTCAAGAGGGAGACCTCTGTATAGCCTATCGTGTGCTGAAAAATGGCTTTAAGCCCCAACATAACATAACTCTCAGTATGTGCAAGACCAAGTAGTTTCACCTTTTCATGTATCTCAGTATGTGCAAGACCAAGTAGTTTCACCTTGATAGATATGTTCATGTCTCTCAGTATGTGCAAGACCAAGTAGTTTCACCTTGATAGATATGTTCATGTCTCTGTGTGCAAGACCAAGTAGTTTCACCTTGGTAGAAATGTTCATGTCTCTCAGTGTGTGCAAGACCAAGTAGTTTCACCTTGGTAGATATGTTCATGTCTCTCAGTGTGTGCAAGACCAAGTAGTTTCACCTTGGTAGATATGTTCATGTCTCTCAGTGTGTGCAAGACCAAGTAGTTTCACCTTGATAGATTCGTCATTTTTCTGTCACTGTGTAAGACCAAACAGTTTCATCATGATCAGTTTGGTCATGATTCTGTCACAGTATGTAAGACCATGCAGTTTCATCTTGATTGTTTGCATGGAAAAGAAACTTGAGTCATTTAAAAGTCCATTTTAAAATATCAGAAATACCCGGCTGTAGATTTTCCATCATATTCCATGAAAAACGATGGAAAACGCTGGAAAATTCTAGCATGGAAAAGGCTGGAGTATTTGGACTAATATTCCAGCCCCTGTCAAGGTAGGCTGGAAAACCCTGGACAAATTCTAGCATGGAAAATGCTGGAAAATTCTACCATGGAAAACGCTGGAGTATTTGGACTAATATTCCAGGCTTTGTACAGGATGGGCTGGAAAACACTAGACAATTTCAAGCATGGAAAACACTGGAATATTTGGTCTAATATTCCAGCCTCTTTCCTGAGTTACGGCTGGATAACTCTAGCATGGAAAACATTGGAGTATTTGGACTAATATTCCAAGCTTTGTCCAGGGTAGGCTGGAAAACGACAATTTCAAGCATGGAAAACACTGGAATATTTGTCTAATCTTCCAGCCTCTGTCCAGGGTACACTGGAAAACCCTGAACAACACTAAGATTTAGCGGAAAAACCCAGAAATTCATGAAAACAAGAGATTTTAACAGCAATGCAAGGTTGCAGCAAGCTTGTTTTGTAATTCTATGCAAAGTTACATACCTCCATTTTTCTAGCTTTTGATGTGCGAAAAGTATGTATTATCAAATTTTAAAATGAAAATGTTAATATATGGAGAACATCAATTAGAATGAGATCTTACTGTCACAATAAAAAGAGAATGAAGTCAACAAATCATTTAATATTTAATCAGATAAAAAATAAGAGCCTATGAATGGGATCTGTGTGAGCAAACTATTCTTTTGCTATGTGTTGCCTTGGAAATGTTACACTAATTTACTTCCTTGTAGAAATCCATTTGGGTGAGGATGGTGTCAAATAGTTAGGTTCCCTCTCATCTGTCACAATGATAAACAATTAGGTGAAAGCATTAGAATTACTCTGAATCACTTATGCTAAACAAAATCCTCGAAATAAAATTCTGCATCCTCCTCTGCTTCTGGTGTAATCCAGGTATCATCCACTGAAATGGATTTCAGCAATATGTACTATGTAATCATGAAAAAAACTAGTATTTACTTCATTGTCAAAAGCATTTCACTTTTAGTTTATTATTCCAAAATCACTTATCAAGTCCAGGAATTATAAGTGTTGTTCAAGATCAAACTTTAATTAGCCCTAAATTTCAGTTTTACTATTCATTATGAAAGGTCTATGATGCATGTCAAATGAATGACACCTGAGAGTTTTGAACAAGAATCCGATAAAACTAATTATGTACTTTAAGACATTTTGAAATAAAATAACGGTCATCTTCTGTGAGGATGTAAAGAATTAAATGCAATAACCTTTTAACAACTGTTGATTTGATATTCGAGAGGAAAAATACCCTAAGAATAATGGAAATGGGATTTCCAAGCGTGCGTTTAACCATATTGTCGATAGCTGATAGCATATGCATTGATTTTGCAAGTGTAACAATAAATAATAATGATCTGCAGCGTTACCATCTCAACCATTGGGTGAAGCAACATTACAAATTCATATTTTGACATTTAAATTGTAAGTGTGAAACAAAGTAAGGGCAAAACTAAAGTCACGAAAACTGGCAAAATACGACACAATCTAGAGTTTATAACTCTATGATTGCAGATTTGTTTGTTGTCTTCCGTTAGTCTTGAGAGATTATCTCTCCAATTATATGATAACTGCACATATACTAGTTCAGATAGCAATGTAATTTACCAAATTAACATTGTAAATTGTGACGATTCATCCTTGAAAATTGCGCCTTAACGCGATACTACAATGGTTATAATATGTTCTTTTTACTCAAATTTATTTCGTGTACATTTACATTTTGTAAACCAGTCTGCTAACCGTAAACAGGGGACGTAACTGCTTTTAATGACTCAATACCGATTTAAGTATCAGTCGCAGAAAGCCACACTACACCTTGCATGCTTTTATTTGATTTCTTTTTAAAGAAGAAAAATTCACAAAGCTCAATTATTTATAGCATGCTGGCAGAATGGGATGCTTCTCCATCTCAAAGAAAAACTAAAATTATATATTTGAAAATTTTATTTAGTAATTAAATAACTGAAAATTATTTTTTTCTCCTGGCAGCAGATTGTCATTGAAACAAATATATGACAGTTTTTTCATTAACTTAATGCCAGAAGTTAATATTACAAGATTTACTGAGACTATATTTGATTGTGCATACATTATTGGCAAATAGATTGAAAAGTACTTGCCATCAAATATCTTACTGCATTAAGTTAGTCTACAATGTAATTAACTTTGCAATCGGCACTTAATTTTTAAAGGGGCCCCGAGTGGCCGAGTGGTCTAAAGCGCTGTCCGTTAGGAATCACTGCCATCTCACCTCTATCTGCGTGGGTTCGGCGAATGTGGATATGTGAGAGAGCTTGCCAGTAGCTTCTCGTGGGTCGGTGGTTCTTTCTGGTGATTTCCCGGTTTCTTCCTCCACCATTAATACTGGCCGCCATGTATAGCCTTTCCTGTGCTGAAAAATGGCGTTAAACCCCACAACAACAACAACTTAATTTTTAACAGGATTTTTCTAAATGGAATCTTTACACATTCTTCCATTACCTGACAAACTGACTACATAGATAATTGAGTGTTCAATCACTTAAAGAATTTCCTTTATGCTAAAAAGCTCAATTTTTCTCTAACATATATTTGTCAAAATTGAAAATGATAAAAAAGATATTTGTAGAAAAAGTAATATTTCATATTTTGCCTTGCTCAAGCAATAATTCAGTTTATTTTGACATATATTAATAATGTTCATAGTTAATTCAAACATAGAGAAATGTTGTAATAATATATTTTATTTATGTACCAGCTTAAAGTACTAGTAATTCAAGTTCTTAGCATTTTGCAACACTGAAAATGTATATTATTTAACTCAAATGCATTATCAGATACTATAAATAAAAACTAGATTACAAGTAACATCTTTTAATTTGATAGTGTAGTTTATAATCATGAGTATATAATCTGGTCACAACATGTATTTAACATTTCAAGAAGTACTGATCTCAGACAGAACTGCCCTTTCACAACTGATTATTTTAATTTGCTTGTGCAAGCTGCATTAAGTACTTTAGATTTTGCTCCAAACCGAAATTGAAATCTGATTACTTAACACAATTAGAAGAAAAAAAAATTGTTCTAGATACCTATTTCAAAATAAAATGTGGCCACTTGTGAGGGGTAAATTTTATGTTTTTGCAAAAATATGCTGGCCGATGGACGCGTTAGCCGGGTGGCCTTTCGTGAGGGGTAATTTTGAACACAAATTCGTAGGTGCCTTTAGATTCTGGCCCTAAGGAGCGGGTGGCCGCTGGTGAGTGGGGCCATTCAAGAGGGGGACTACTGTATATCACACCAACATCAGAATGTGTTGCTTGGTAGCCAGTGCATATATCACACCAACATGTGAATGGGTTGGTTGGTAGTCAGTGCATGTATCACACCAACATCTGAATGGGTTGGTTGGTAGTCATTGCATATATCACTCCAACATCTGAATGGGTTGGTTGGTAGTCAGTGCATATATCACACCAACATCTGAATGGGTTGGTTGGTAGTCATTGCATATATCACTCCAACATCTGAATGGGTTGGTTGGTAGTCATTGCATATATCACACCAACATCTGAATGGGTTGGTTGGTAGTCATTGCATATATCACACCAACATCTGAATGGGTTGGTTGGTAGTCATTGCATATATCACACCAACATCTAAATGGGTTGGTTGGTAGTCAGTGCATATATCACACCAACATCTGAATGGGTTGGTTGTCAGTACATATAATAAATACACCATCTGAATGGATTTGTTAGTAATCAGTGCATATATCACAGAACATGAGAATGGGTTGGTTGGTAGTCATTGCATATATCACACCAACATCTGAGTGGGTTGGTTGGTAGTCATTGCAAATATCACACCAACATCTGAATGGGTTGGTTGGTAGTCATTGCATATATCACAGAACATGAGAATGGGTTGGTTGGTAGTCATTGCATATATCACACCAACATCTGAGTGGGTTGGTTGGTAGTCATTGCAAATATCACACCAACATCTGAGTGGGTTGGTTGGTAGTCAGTGCATATATCACACCAACATCTGAGTGGGTTGGTTGGTAGTCAGTGCATATATCACACCAAAATCTGAGTGGGTTGGTTGTTAGTCATTTCATATATCACACCAAAATCTGAGTGGGTTGGTTGGTAGTCAGTGCATATATCACACCAACATCTGAATGGGTTGGTTGGTAGTCATTGCATATATCACACCAACATCTGAGTGGGTTGGTTGGTAGTCAGTGCATATATCACACCAACATCTGAGTTCTCGTGGGTCGGTGGTTCTTTCCGGTGATTTCCGGTTTCTTCCTCCACCATTAATATTGGCCGCCATGTATAGCCTTTCCTGTGCTGAAAAATGGCGTTAAACCCCACAACAACAACAACAACAACCAACATCTGAGTGGGTTGGTTGGTTGTCAGCAAGAGGGTATATTATTATTATCTGAGCATCATGGGTATTCTCTCTTGCATTTTATCAGTGAAAAAAAAAATGTATTTTTCAGAGTAGGTGTATATTAACAAAATTCAAAATTTTAGGCATGTATAAAGTTAATAATACAGTGTAGATTTTATGCCAGTGTATTAGTCTACAAAGCCAAGTTTTTCAATAAGTATGTGTGGTTCTGGTTACCTGTCCAAGCTTATTTTTACAGTAAAACCTGTCTTGAGAGACCTGTTATGTGAAACCACCTGTCTTGAGAGACCTTATTCTGAATGCACATATTTATTGAATATATAGTATTATGACCTGTTATTAGGGACTACCTGCCTTTAGAGACCATAATTTTCCTGTAGAAGGGGTGGTCTTTCAAGACGGTTCTACTGTACTGCCAATTCTTCATAATTTGTATTAAAAAATGAACCAAAATTTGCAACAAAACTCAAATGATTTAGAGGAAAAATTTACAAAGCGAT
The DNA here is from genome assembly GCA_016746295.1 of Potamilus streckersoni. Taxonomy (NCBI): domain Eukaryota; kingdom Metazoa; phylum Mollusca; class Bivalvia; order Unionida; family Unionidae; genus Potamilus; species Potamilus streckersoni. The sequence continues at coordinate 847,155 of JAEAOA010000750.1, forward strand.
GTAACTAAGACTTTTTTCTTTCATTTAAATCTTGTGTTGCCAGCATACCAGCACACACAAAAAGTGTACCAACCTATCTACTTTAAAACATTTTTCAAATGTAACTGGAACCACACACATTGTTAACTTACTCAAATTATCATTTTGATTAATTGAAGGTCTTGATAATAGGCCACAATTTAAATGGCAAATACATGTATGCTCTACAAATAATAAATTCCCTAAATGAAGTAAGCCAAGAGCTGGTTAAAATTAATGATTAAGGAGAACAAAAAAAAACTTTCATTATGAGACAGTTATTTAATGAATTACTTTGTTTACTGTGAAAACAAAAAAGAGGTGCATTGCATTGAGTAATTGCAGATATTTATATTTACCCTGGAGTGTATGCAATGGGAGACAGGCAGTGATGCACATCAATTCCTGAAGTAGATTAACTTGGTTGACATAACATCATTAAATATGTGTATTGTTTGTCTTTGTTTTTCTTTTTTTCAATAAGCTGGCCTGGGTTTGCATTTATTTCTGATAAAATTACAAAATTACAAATTGTCTGGACAGAGAGACAGTTACTTAATTTTTTGATTGGTTTGTTTTGGGATAACTGGGTTGGTGACAGTATATATTAGATAATTTGGCAAATATATTTAAGGTATGCTTTTTATGATAGAGATTTTATGATTTAAATAGTTCAACAATGTGAGTGTTTTCATTTTCTCAAGTTGGTCTTGTTTATGGAGTTACATAACTTGGAACATCTAATATTCTAGTCATCAGTGAAAACTAGGTCATTGTGATCTATATTACTTGGTTTGCACTTAAGCTATACTGATTTTGGCAAATTCCTTATCTATTTTTATTGTAGAATTGCAACCTTAAAATCTCATTTGGTTCCAGTTGGAAATCATTGTTGCAGTTAGGATCCTGAGGGCAGAGGACACTTTCCCTTGACCTACAAAATTGAGGGACAAAGCTCCAAAATTGAGGGACAAAGTAACAAAGGAAAATTGTTAATTTGCTTTGTTACCTTAACTTTGTTATCTGCACTAGACCATCATCTTTTCATTTGACATTGAAATTATTGTAATAAGTGTTTTATCAAGCACTCAAGTGCAGGAACTGATGAAAACATTAATATGTTTGAATATCTGGTTAAATTGAAATGAACTTTAATAATGAATTTTACATTTCAAATCTTCCTCTCCATTAGCTGTAGTGTTCTCATCATCAACTTGTATTTTTCTTTCCATCTGGTAGCTGACAAATATTTACATTGCAACTTGGCAAATGAATGCAAACCAGTAATTTTCCAATTTATCGTTTTAAAATGGATGCTAGTTGCATTCATAGTTTGAATGGCTTTTAGCAATACTGGCCATTGCTAATGTCATAGATGTAGATGCCTAGGTGTATATAAAAAATACAATGACTCTGACATTGTTCTTTGCCAATCATTTTGAGCTCAATAACTTTAATATCAATTTTGTTTGATATGTAGATTTATATTAGAAAATTTATGTAAGGTATGATTTTTATTGTATCCCTGCAGAATTACATTGTGGATCTGATTTACACAGCATCTTTGCCCTTCACTTACTAATTAATGTTGATTAGTGCACTCCATAATTCAGAGCTAGGCTTTCTTTATTTAGCTTAGGTCTGTCAACCAAAGATAATATCTAATAGTTTATTTACACCTGTTTTGTGAATTATATGCAAGCCTTGAGTCAAGTGGGTTTTAAAAAATTAGTCACCTATGACATTTATCTGACAACTTAAGTTGTTAGTTATATTATTAACTGATTATTTCCAAATTCTACATTTCAGCAGCAGTACATTGAGTATACAGGAATACAAAATTAATGAAACAAAAATTAATTATAATTGCCAAGAATAATTGAGTTTCTCTTCTGTAAGAGGAATAGATGAATTAGTTTGGAGAAAAGGACAAATTAAATTTGGAAATAAAACTTTATCAAAGTAAATATGCACAACTTGATGAAAGAAAAATTAAAGAGCTCATATGTGCAGACCAGGATTTTGGCCACACCCTTTATGATTGACTTGTACAAAACTATCCTAGTGGCCACACCCTTTATGATTGACTTGTACAATGTCATCTTAGTGGAGACACTTTTTATGATTGACTTAATTGTACAAAGCCAATATAGTGGATATACCATTTATGATTGCCTTACAAACCCATCGTAGGGGACACACCCATTATAATTGACTTGTACAAAGCCATGGTAGTGGACACACCCATTATGTTTGACTTGTACAAGGTCATCATAGTGGACATACTCTTTATGACTGACTTGTACTAGACATCATATTGGACATGCTGTTTTTGATTGGGGGTTCCCAAGTGGCCAAGTGGTCTAGAGCATTTGTTACAGATAACTGCCATCTCACCTCCGTCTGCTTGGGTACAAGTATTGGATTCAGCTAAGGTGGGTATGTGAGAAAGGTGCCAATAACTTCTCATGCTTCAGTGGTTCTTTCTGGGGTTTTCCCCGGGTTCCTCCACCAACATTAATACTGGCTGCCATGTATAGCCTATCATGTGCTAAAAGATGGCAAAAAACCCTACAACAACCCTCTTTGATTGACTTGTACAAAGCCATCATATTTGACAGATCCTCTTTGACTTGTACAAAGTCATCATATTGGACATACCCTCTTTGACTTATACAAAGCTATCATATTGGACATATCCTCTTTGACTTGTACAAAGTCATCATATTGGACATACCCTCTTTGACTTGTACAAAGCCATCATATTGGACAAATCCTCTTTGACTTGTACAAAGCCTTCATATTGGACATATCCTCTTTGACTTGTACAAAGTGATCATATTGGACATGTCCTCTTTGACTTGTACAAAGCCATCATATTCATGCTGCATATACTTGTATATTAATTGAAAACTACATTGACCTTGTACAGGGTCAATGCATTTTACTTGGAGTAATCCTTTCTATTTGTACACTACATAATGACAGATCAGGGTCTGTGTTTTTTCCAGTTGGAAAACTATGCAGGTATATATGGTAATAAAAAGCCAAGACATTCTTGATATTTCATGCCTTGGCGTCTTGAGAACCTGCTTATTACATGGGTTCATGCAATCATTGGATCCTATTTTTTAATGTAGAAGATGACACCAAATTTACCCCTTTTTTGAATGTGAAGATATAAGTTTTGTCAAGTAAGTGCAATTCATGTTTTAGCTCCATCTTTTAGTTTCAGTTTAAGTATTCCATTTTTTCCATATATAGTGGTACACGCTAAAATTTTTTTTCCTTTTCCAGAACTTAAGGTGAAACATTTTTGACCTAGATCATATGTCTCAAGACTTAAGTAATAAAATAAAAATTTGTATTGAAGCTGTGCCTTTCTCCTTGCAATTTGTGATAAAATAAATTTAAAAAAATTATTTGATAATAAAAAGAAACTAACCTTGTATTATTATCATTTATATATTTTTTCAACATGAGCATTAAATAACAAAATATATCAACGAAATCTGTATATGTAGCCTAGGCTTCTGATAACATGTGACATGGTCATTTGCATGAACTTTGAGAAATAAATCATTTTTGGTTGTTCTGAAAGGTTTGAATATGTTATCCCACTGAAAACTGCATCCAACAAAATTGCAAATGAGTGGGAAAATAATCAACCAATATCTTGAATACAACTGTCATTCACACATCAGTGTTTGCTGCAAAAAAAACCCAAAAAAACATTGAATTATATCCAGTCATCTGTATGACATTATCTCATCAATTAAAATCATTATTTGAAAACACCTTTCCTTAAGTGCAAGTGACTATGTTTTTGCTAGCATGGATTACAAAAGTATCATTAAAGCAAGTTATAACCCACAGACATCAATGCCCCTTTGTTTTAATTAAAACTACTGATGCCAAGCACATAATTAAAAGAAGCCAAGCACATAGAAGCAGTGAGCAGTAAAGTCACTCTTTGAACTTATGGAGGTGACATCAAAGACTAAGATTATTTTTATTACAAAGCAAGCTGACCTAGGAAACCAACTTTGGTTACTTTAAAGCAGATTTTTTTTTTTTTTCTTAAGAGAAAATCATACAGCAAAGCAGGCTGACAAAGAAAGCAGACTTGATTCTTTTGTGTCAGTTTTTTTTTTTAACTTACAAAAACAGCCAAAATATGGAAGATAACTTTGGTTCCTTTTCATTAGTATTCACAAGAATTTTGAAAATAAATTGAAACAATGGATCAAATTGTATAGTGACACAACATAGTACTTCTCAAATGTACAGGTGTGACCCAGCATGTCCCAGAATACTTGGAGAAAATAAAATCATGTGATGGATTCATGAAGGGCAGAAGAGAAGCAGATGATTTTGCAGACAATATGATCATTAACACATGACTTTCTAGTGTACTTTAATCAGGATTGACTGATGATGATCATCAGGGTCAAAAGTGTGAAAATTAGCAAGACTGGTGCAGATTTTTAAAAATCTTACTTGAGTCCTTGCAGTTTCTGCTTCGGGTGATGTGTTGCCTCTAATAAAATTTTATGGTATGGAACAACAAAAAAAAATATTCATGCATTGAAAGAATGGATTGTACACATGTAGGAGCAGGATTGTATTGATACTGCTGCAGTTAAGGAGTGTTATCTCAAATGCACAGTTTTATCATTTTTAAAATATTTCGGTTGGAGTACATGTAATTTCTGAATGATTTAAATTTAAAGTGTCACACAACTCACTCTCGAAAAAAAAAAAACGTCCCAGAACATACATTGCACAAAAAAATTACTTTTAAAATTAATATATGATGTCTCAACATAAAAGGTATTTCGGTGAAAATTGCAATGTGCTCAAACATAGAATATATCAGTTGACTGTAACAGTTAGGAGCAAGTGTAATTACATGCCAACCAGGTTTTGAAATTGTACTTGCTGTAGTATCAGTTGTAATGCTGCACTGAATTAGATTCAGACCCTCTTTGTATTATGTTAATTGTGTCTTTTGTATCAAATAAAATAAAGGGGGTGGAATAAAATGATAAAAAGGCATGCAAATCCTACCTGCATTAAAGTTAATTACCCTGGTTATTGTTTCAGTTGATTAATTTAAACATGTTTGTAAATATTATTGTGTATGTTATGTAATTAATCTACTTAAAATTAGCATACTCAGTCACTACTGGGATCAAAGATAGCAATGCAAAAAAGTAAAACAAGTACATAGTGGGAAAAAAAGCCATTTTGCAGGTACTCTTCATTGTGAAGAAGTGAATTTGTAGTTTGCTTGAAATTACTGAATTGGTCTTCAGAGTTAATGAAGGAAAAGAAGTTTCATTTTTTACTAGCAATGAAATCACTGTACCAGTATTATACGAAGACAGCAGTTAAAAAAATATAATTTTGAGGTTGGTAGTTGTTTTGAAAACTAAATGTCCTTAACTTTTGAGAAAAGGAATCTTGTGTGGTTATCAATGAATGACAATAATTGGTGATATAATACAGAGTGTTTTCATATGTATGTGAAGGTTAAATATTGCATTAATGTTAAAAATGTTTCAGAGGTTGGCCCCTGCCACCCTCTCCCCATGTTCTTGATGTCCAGAGATCATTTTGGTGAGGTCCCTCTGTAACTTGCTCCCTTCGTTATAGTGCAGTCTGTGTCTTTGGACCTGTTTGTGTGCAAATTTTCAAGAAAGGTGTATTACTAACCTCTTGCATGAATGATGGTTGTGTAACCTGAAATTGCATAACCTAACAAACCATTTTTTTTAGTCTTGACAAAACAATGAAATGAAAAAATTTAATATAAAATCATCTTAAAACATTCTCATCAGCAATAAATTAGTAAATAAATAATCTGATATGATCAGTGACTTGCAAAGGAAGAAAGGTTAATAGTAAAAGTTTGTTGATAAACAGTTTTATTAAGAAAAATGTGAACTAAAAATATATGTGAATGAACTAAATGGACGATTGTTTCATGCTTAATGTATTAGCATTTGGAAACCACTATAATGTTTATATAGCGCTGCACTGAGTCTGGCAGCAGGGTTAACTCAGACCTTTTAACACATTCTCTATATACTTCAAGCATGACCAACAGTTCTTAGCACAAAGATTGTGGAAAGGATCTGTTACATGACATCCTTGCATATGTAGACATTTCTTGTTTGATATAATTAATAAATCATGATAATTTGATATGTCATGTAACAGAAAAAGATAAGTTTTAAAGTTTATAGATTATTTATATTAGGTTTCTTTGTCAATTATAGTGGAAGAGAGTTCTTCGTTAGTCCGTTCTATCAGGTCTTTATTAGCTGACAATATTATCTGGGTTTGTTTCGATTCATTTGCATTTTTTAAGGCTGTTTTTTAATTTCTTTTTTTTCATATTAGGAAATATTGATAGGAATAACTATTTAGAAATCACTGGTGACAGCTTTAGCAATGGTATATTATCTTGTCCCTCATATTTAAATTTATTCAAAGGGTATTTTTTTTTAATGAAGGATTTGAAATTGTATCTACAGTGTATTTACAATTATTAAAACTTGAATCAATACTTTGTAGCCAGGATGTGCCACCTCCCCACCCCATTTCATATTTTGCAGGTGCAGGATTTACATGATGTCTTCTACAATGCATTGAAAATCAGCTGAATGTGCTAAGATTTTGCATGAGATTTTCATGACATTTCCATTTTTTCCCCATTAAATCCCTCCTATACTCAAACATATTTTCCTTTTTTTTTTCTTCAAATGGTGGGTGGAAACAGAACCCAAGTCTTGTTTGTTCAATCCTTCCTGCACCTCATTTCCTTTTCCTAACAAGCACTCAATGCTAAACAATGTGTAGTATCTAAAAACAATGAATACACACAATCTTATTCCCCAGTTCTTATTCAACCTGACATGTGGGAGTAAGAAAGACTTAAGTCTACATTTCATCATAGAAACCTTCCACTTAATAATGCAGTAAATGCCAATATATTACTGGCTCCACTAGGATTTGTAATTTGTCTTTCTGGTTTCTTCTGGAGCTTAATAGTAACTAGCATAGCAGATATTAAGGGTAAGTGAAGAGCCTGAAAAACAAGATGTATTTGATTTACCATTATATTAATCCTTGGTTTAAATAAATTTTCATGGGGGAGGGTAAGGATATAGTACCATCAAAATAATATACTGTTTCGAATGCATGTATTCCAGTTCAATGTACACAGTATTGTCACCTGTTTATCTTTTTCCTCAGTTGACACCACCAAGATGAATACTTAAGTACATGTAATTAGTTTTATCACCATGTTTCCCTTAAAAATATCTTCTTGGTTGGCATGGTCTTGATCAATTCCTGGAATTCTTTTGGGACAGTGAGTCCCTTCAAGTGGTAGTTTTGTCATGGCTGCATGCTGTTGAGCAATATGGGTTTTCTTTTTATGCTGTCAACACTGTTGAAATGTAGTTTTATTATTTTATCCTACCACAAGATACTATCAAACCATACAAAGCATGACCCACTGCTGACGATGAAGGGTGTTAAAAATACAGACCCACATCCACCAGAGCATTACATTCATATCTCTGAGTATTTTCATTAATATGTAATACAATTCTAGTAAGCCTGTTTCATGCATTTATATCCTATTGTGGTTTGATTTGCAACACTCTGATGAAGATTTGAACTGCTTGGTTGTTCTTGGTCCATTTTGTGCAAGACATCAATGAGTTCAGAAGTGATCATCCTGTGAATGGCCAAGTATTCCCAAAGAAAGATGGTTCGAACACAGTATTGTTGGGGAGAAAATATTTAATTTTTGGGGATGGGGTAAAAATATTCTGATGACAATTTCTGGACCACAAATAGCGTGAATATAATATACTTGCTGATTTCTTGGAGAAAGACCTAAATTTATCCATGATATTAGATGAAGAAAGAACATGATGTGGTAAAACAACCAAAATGTTCTGGTTCAGAGAAAAATCCCATCCCCCCATTTAAAAAGGCTAGTCCCATGACACTTGATTTGGTTGGAATAATGGTAGCTTAGCTTGTTAATTGAGGCTGTATTTTGTTTTTGTTAACAAAGCCAATGACCTATTAATGTATACTGCAACAAGAGATGAATTAAAGTCAGTTTTTAGATGTACAATATTACCCAGAGTAGGTCTGATGAAAAGACTGCATGTTGTTGTTCTGTAAATATAAATGTGTACAGTACTATTGTCTTCATTTTGTCATTAGATATTTTTTCAAGGTCATTTAGCATACTGAACAACAGTTACTGCCATCACCATAAGCATGTAATTAAGCAATGTTTTTGTCCTGTAATCACCTGGAAAAAATGTTTGTGGGGTATATATAAAAAATGTTCTTTGTCCATCGAACTGTCTATCCCTCTGTATGTCCAGTCCATATGGCCGAGTGGTCTAAAGCACTGACTGATACAGATCACTTCCTTCTCACCTCTGTCTGTCTTCAAGTTCTAGTCCAGACTCAGTTAACGTGGGTAAGTGAGAAAGCCTGCCAGTAGCTTCTCATGGGTCGGTGGTTCTTCCCATGGTTTTCCAGGGTACTTCCTCCACCATTAATACTGGCCGCCATGTATAACCTATCTTGTGCTGAAGAATGGCGTTAAACCCTATAACAACAACAACAACCAGTTAGTAGGGCTGTGTATTATGTTGTTTACAAAATGAATCTCACTAATCAGATAGACCCTTAACCCTTTCATCACTACGGACCGAAAAATCGGACCGAAAAATCGGTCATGGGGAAGTAAGTCCGTAAACACTATGGACTGACTTTTCGGTCTGGGGCAGTGTTCTTCTTTAATGTTATAGTACTGGACTAAATAACTTTCGGGGTACCTCTAATAACTTCCATCTTATATATAGATGTTATATTTGGATGATCTTGTGAGTGTAGCTTATATACAACTTGAAATATCGAACAAAGTAGGAACTTTTAACATGTTTTCCGAATGCTGAAATTTGTATCCAAAATGACATAGTTTGAAGAAATTTCAGAGGATTTGAATAGTTTCGACCTGGTAAATTTGGATGAAAATGAGAGAAGACGTATGGAGAGACAATGGAATGCACTTGTCCATGACAGTGATTATGATGAAGAAAACTTTGAAGGTTTTGAACCAAAGGAATTGTACGCTCCACATGATTTTGTTTGGACGAAGCTGGAAAAACCAAAGAGATTTGTTTCAGTTTTCTGACAGAGTTGGGCACACCCGAGTGTTACATGGCTCCAGGAAAGCTTAGGAATATTTTCAAATATTCTATTCAGATGAAGTTTTTGGAAAAATTGTCATCAAATGTGGCAGAGGCGTTATAGGTGTGTGGACAGATTTCACCTTGGAGTTCATTTCGGTTCATTTAATAGAATTTTATATATTATGGACACCATTAAGGTAACTTGTGTTGCTACTGTGATTATTCACTAGTACATCTAGGGTCAATTGAACAAGTTTTGAGAACTTTCTAAGTTTTCTAAGAGGTAATAAAATAATTACTTGTATTTTACCTGTTGTTTTACCTGTTTGTACCTGCATTTTAACAGTTGTAATAGATATGCACATTTTATTGAATTAGTCATAAAATTTGATTTTTAACCTTGATTTTGACACCTAATCCAGCCAGATAACTTTAACATTGACAAAGTTATGTTGTTTTAAAGTTCACAAGTCATTTTGCTTCACAACTCCAAAGTTACTGAGTTTTGAGGACTCTATGCCTACAAAGTTACTTAGTGATGAAAGGGTTAACTTGACTTTGGCCAGTTAACGAATACTGTGATACATTAACAATTGAAATTAATGTACATATCATCATGGTGTAAAGCCAATATACAATTCAAATTAATATACATATCATCATGGTGTAAAGCCAATATACAATTCAAATTAATATACATATCATCATGGTGTAAAGCCAATATACAATTCAAATTAATATACATATCATCATGGTGTAAAGCCAATATATACAATTTAAATTAATATAATGGTGTAAAGCTAATATACAATTCAAATTAATATACATATCATCATGGTATAAAGCTAATATACAATTCAAATTAATATAATGGTGTAAAGCTAATATACAATTCAAATTAATATACATATCATCATGGTGTAAAGCCAACATACAATTCAAATTAATATACATATCATCATGGTGTAAAGCCAACATACAATTCAAATTAATATACATATCATCATGGTGTAAAGCCAATATACAATTCAAATTAATATACATATCATCATGGTGTAAAGCCAATATACAATTCAAATTAATATACATATCATCATGGTGTAAAGCTAATATACAATTCAAATTAATATACATATCATCATGGTGTAAAGCCAATATACAATTCAAATTAATATACATATCATCATGGTGTAAAGCCAATATACAATTCAAATTAATATACATATCATCATGGTGTAAAGCTAATATACAATTCAAATTAATATACATATCATCATGGTGTAAAGCCAATATACAATTCAAATTAATATACATATCATCATGGTGTAAAGCTAATATACAATTCAAATTAATATACATATCATCATGGTGTAAAGCCAATATACAATTCAAATTAATATACATATCATCATGGTGTAAAGCCAATATATACAATTCAAATTAATATAATGGTGTAAAGCCAATATACAATTCAAATTAATTTAATGGTGTAAAGCCAATATACAATTCAAATTAATATACATATCATCATGGTGTAAAGCTAATATACAATTCAAATTAATATAATGGTGTAAAGCCAATATACAATTCAAATTAATATACATATATACATATGAAGCATTCCATGTCATGGTTATCAGGATTTAGGAGTAAGTGGTATTTTGATTTTTATCATAATTCATGGCATATTATGTTATTATATTGCCATCCAGCTATTAGGTTTTATTTTTACACTGTAACTAATACTGCCATCCATAGCCAGTACCATACTTTGTGGATGGCTTGTGTTCAGGATAGAGTAGTACCCTATTCATTTGGGTTCAAAAGGTCAAGGTAACTGACTGAAAGAGCAATAATGGTTTATTCATAATAATTTATCAATGATCAACAGTTACCAAACTTTGATGATGGATTGCATATAGGATAAGGAAGAATCCTTTTGGTCCTTTTTTTTACTGAAAAGTTCAAAGTTCACTGTTAGAATTACTGAAAGATGTATAATTTTTTTAACAATAACTTGAGTTCTCCTTTATCAGTAGTGACCAGACTTTGTGGTTAGCTAGCACTTGGAGAAATGAAGAACTGTATCAGTATTGTGATCCAAAGTCATGTCATTGTGACGAAAAGAAGAAAAATGGTTTGTGCACAATAACATTAGTTCATCATATTCATGGAGTATACTTTGTGGATTTTTGCAGATGGAGTAATTAAGAAGCCTTTTTTATTTGGGGTCGGAAGGTCAAAGGTTGATGTCACATTGACCTAAATAAGGAAATTGGTGTTTTCATTATTATTGCACATACAGAGTACAACTGTTATCTTGATTTGCAGTTTGTTTTAAGTACATTAAAGGCCAAGTGATTTTGGGGTGATTGGGTAAAGAGGTCAACAGGCAAAGATACTGTTTCTCTGTGAGCCATGGATTTTGCAGAACAACTTTTGTTTTTGGGGAGATGTGAATAGTTAGGATTTGGGGTAATAAAGAAACCTTTAGATTCTGAGGTTCAGAGATCATGATAATTGTAAATCCAGTATGAAAATAAAGGTTTATGCACAGAAACTTCAGTTCAAGACTAGATAATGTGGTAAAATGCCCAGGCCATTAATTTCCATTGGCCAGTGATCTCCAGCTTCTGGTGACATCAGGAGTGAGCAAAACTAAGAATAACAAGCACAGGTCCAGGCTTGTGTCATGTGACTAGTGGCTGCTCTGAATTTATCCATCATAAACCTCTGTCTACTGATCTACATTTGCAACCATTTTGCTGTGTACATCAAACAGTACTTATTTTCTATTTATAATTACTGTAATGAAACATTTTTTAGCAAATAAATTTGTTTTGTGAATTTGAGACCATGTGTCGCAGATTCATTGTAGTTTAATACTCAAGTAGCAGACCAGTCTGCATTGAAAAAAAGGGGCGCAAAATATTAACTAAAATAGACTTCATCAGTGTGACTCTTGGATGGTATATGACTGAAAAATGTTAAAAAAGATGGATTTTAATGAACTGAAGAAAAATGTTGCATCAAGAAAAGGAGAAATTAATGCATTAAAATCTATGAGTAAACTCTGCTCTGAGCAACTGCACACATTGAGGCTATACATTGGTGGACATGACAGGTTTTGGTTTTCATTGGTAATGTGCTGGCTGTTACATGAGGTTACAACACTGCAGGCCATTGTCAAAATTTGATTGCTCTCACTGTAATGATATCAAAGATAAACAACCTAGTTTTAACATTATTCCTTAGAAGTTGCCTACATTTCTTGAGGTATGTTTTATAAAGTATCTCTAAAAAGTACTATTCTCATATAAAATTGCTGCACATTAAAAAATCTCCCACTTATAAATTTGCCAGAGGGTGTGAAAATCCAGTAGAAACCACAGTATGTTCAATAAGATGTCATTAATGAAAATAAGTTTCATAACTGATTGGTGAAATCAATTGTTGAGTGGTGTTGTTGAAGAGGCTCTGGTGTTTACCTTACCAAAACTTTTAAACATGTATAAACATGTATACAGTTTTTATCATTTCTCCCATTAAGCTTAATGACAATTAAGTTTTATTATTCATTAAAATTTTTTATGATATTTGTTTCTTGAGGCTTCGGTTATGAAATAAGGTCACACTACACTCAATTGGTGATTACATGTACTTTATTAGCTGTACATATTGTATTGCTTTTTGTGACCAACTTACTATGTAAGATATATCTTTTTGGAGTACATTAGGTAGAAACATCCCAGGATCATTGTGATGTTTTCTACTGCTATCAAATATGTACATGATAAAAGAAAAATAATGCAACTAGAAATGTTGTGAATAACCAGATGGGATGCTCTGGTAGGGTATACCCTGATTTGAAGACTGTAGGGTGGCTTGAAAAAAATGTTTTTTTAAAATGTAATGTTATCAATTGAGGATTCTGTTAACAAGCATATTTTTAGAAGATAAATTACAAAATCGAAATTAACTGTTATCATCAGTATCAGTAAATCAGTCCATGTAAGATAGTCAGCAATGGAGTCTTGTGAACTTTGGCCTTGTCCTAGCAATGCCAAATTTAATGTGACAGTCGTGCATGCTTTAACAGGTGTCAAGCTAGACTTAAATTTTAGGGAGAAGTGATTTCTCCTTTTGGTCAGAATAGGGAGAAGTGGGATTTAAACAAGGAGAAGTGGAAGTTAAACTGGGAGAAGTGACCCATTCTGTTCATACTTGTAGTATATGAGTGTTTGGATTGAGATACTTGCAAATTGGCCATATGACTTAAAAGGCACAGCAGAAGCTATATATTGTAATTTTAAATGAAATCAAGAACAAGATTAGAGTCTAGTAATTGCAAGCTTGTAAAAGTGCTTAATAAACTACCACTTATTTTATTTTATTTTGTACAAGTATTGTTTAAATTGCACTCAAAAACAAATTCTAGCATTCTTTGAAACAACCCCAAAATTCACGTACATAGGAATAAATGCACAAGTGACATCAAAACATACTCTTCTTCTGATTTCCTTGTTCCCAATAAAACATTACTGTAACTATCCATAAACAACACACAGAAGCACTAAAGTAAATAAATAACTACACTAAACCCTATCCACCCCCCTCCAAAATGAAACATCAAAGAACACTATTGCACCAAGCTAGTGCATCTATTTTTAGAAAGAGGGTTTTTCTAAATACAATTCACTTTCTTGCTTTGTTACAACAAATTCATTAATAGGACTACATATTTATGGTTAAATTATTTGTCTACCTACTGGTATTAACAGTATAAATCAGTTAAATAGTATTTACTACTTTTGTAATTTTGCGAAAGAAAATGGTCTGTCAGGAAACAACCTTGACATTGCATCATTGTTTCAAATTCCACAACAGAGACTGTCAGGAGTTTTTGACCTACATTATTAAATATTTAGGTTATATCTCTTACGAAATAATATTAAAAATTTGTTTTCAGTATATTATATTTTCCTGAATCTATTTGCTCAATTATTTACAAATACAGTTTAATGATGTGGTATATTGTATATGTAGCAATGTCTGCCATTATAAGTTCAATAACTGTTTCAAACTGATTTTATTAAGAAAATATGCAAATAAGGCTGTTATAATCTTCATTTATAAAAACAAGAAATACATTAGAAAACACTCTTCAGTGATCACATTTTTTAAAAGCAAATTACTATTTACATATTGATGCATTTCACCTTGGATTACAACAGTGCCAGAACTTACTGGCTACTGTGAGGGGGCATCTCAAAAGTTATAATCTACAGTCATTTTCACTTTCTTAACAGAAGGCGTTCTCATGCGACTTTTTTTTATCTCACTTTGTCTGGTAGTGTGACCCCTGCTTTAAGAAAACAAAATTAACATTGTCCTAAACAGTCTTCCTAAGCAGAGATCTAGGAATATGTAATGTTTTATTGGAAAGGATAGTTCCTGCATCACCTGTATCCACAAGTATGTTTATACCATTACCAATTTTGCAAATTAAGGGCATTTTCCTGAAACTTTTCCTGCATACATACCAAGCATGACTTTAAACTGGAAGTAAATTGTACACCTTAAGAGGGAGCTGAAAGATGTACTTAGAGGATTTATTTTTCCTTTTCAATATCTTTTACAGGTTCAGTATGATTTGAGTTGAAAAGCGGTTATCCATTATTATTCCTATGACATTGTGGTTGTTGCACCAGTTGTTATAGAAACACTTGTTTACAAAACATGGATGTGGAGATAGTTTTCCTGGACTGACCACAATTTTGTCTCTCAGCATATGCAGTTTAAGGTAAGGATACTTAATTTCATTTCCTTGTGACATTGTTCTTCATCATGTTCTTGTTAGGCATTTACCATAATGGCACCTAAAGGGTTTGGTATTTACTGTAAGGGCACTTAAATGATTTAGCAGTTACCATGACTGCACTCAAAGGGATTGGCATTTACTGTAATGACACTCAAAAGGTTTGTCATTTACCATAATGGCACTTTAAGAGTTTGGTATTTACCATAATGGCACTTAAAGAGTTTGGTATTTACCGTAACAGCACTTAAATGGTTTAGCATTTACCATGACTGTACTTAAAGGGTTTGGCATTTACTGTAATGGCACTTAAAGGGTTTGGCATTTACCTAACAACACTTCAAGGGTTTGGCATTTACCATAATGGCACTTAAAGGGTTTGGCAGTTGCTATAATGGAACTTAAAGGGATTTACCACAATGGCACTTAAAAGGTTTGGCATTTGCTGTAATGACAGAAGGGTTTGACATTTGCTGTAAGGACACATAAATGGTTATATCATGAAGAGACAGTTTGATACATGCCATGGCTGTCAACCAATCCTGGTTTGGTCAGGATTTTAAAAATTGCTGCTTCGGGTCAATTTCATTTATTTCCAATAGCTTTTATATGCCTGTTATAAAGGCACAGTGTATTTTGTTATGATGTATATCAGCCCATTACTGATTTCATTTCTGGCCTGTAACTCTGATTCTCCACAGTACCAAACACTGTGGATGGCTTGCATTTGTAGTAAGCAAGAGCTCTGCCTGTTTTAGGATCAAAAGCTCAAAAAGGCTAGATTACTGTGATTTAAAGAAGACTTTTTTTGCAATTGTTATTCATCTTTAGTTATCAATCATTGTGGATAAGGGTAAGGAAGAACTTAATCAGTTCTGGAGTGAAATGTGAAATATTCAAGTAAATTTTTGGAAGATACAATAAATGGGGAATACAGCTTTTGCATTCATTTGAATACAACTCTGAATCCAAAAGAAAATTGAAAAGGTCCCCCCCCCCGTAACTTTCCATTACAAAATTTTTAAAATATACCTATAGCCTTTCATAAGTAGATGTTTATTTTGTCTCCATTAGTAGAGGCCAGTCATGAAAGGTGATAAAAGCTGTTAGATGGTTGCAAATATCTACTTTAAACAATGTCTTTGGCTATAAAGACGTACAAAGTATGTTGTATTCAGCTGAATTGCAGTGTAGGTATTAGACAGGCTTTTGCATAACAGGTTTTGGATGTTAAAGTAACATATTTGACAGAGAGGATTGAGTAGATACACAATTTGTCATTTAATTTATAATTTGTTAATTCTGAATGAAGAGCCTGTCGGGGGAAAAACAACAGTACATGCTAGTAGAATAATGACTAACATTTGTATACTGAAGTAAAATGAGAGCATCTGAAAAGAAATGGTACATGCTAGTAGAATAATGACTAACATTTGTACACTGAAGCTTTAATGAGAGCATCTGGAAAAAAACAATTCCATGGTACAGGTCGTTTCTGGTTAAACAGATATTGAAATCTGTCATTGTTTTCATGAGTTACTTGACAACATGATAGAACTTTCATTGCATCATAGTAGAGTGCAGATGACAAAGTTAAGGTGGTGAAAATGTCCCTGTTAGTAAGATTTTATTTTTTATAACACTAATAGTGCACTTTGTACTATTTTCCTTGACCCTTTAGAATATTATGTTTTCCAAAATTTGGTAGATGGGGGACACATTGTCCCCAGCCATTGGGATGCTGTGTGCATCACTGCATTCTACAGTATTGGAAGATTTTATTTTTTATAACACTAATAGTGCACTTTGTACTATTTTCCTTGACCCTTTAGAATATTATGTTTTCCAAAATTTGGTAGATGGGGGACACATTGTCCCCAGCCATTGGGATGCTGTGTGCATCACTGCATTCTACAGTATTGGAAGAAATTTGCACACATTTGCCCAGATTTTTGGGCCAACTTCTCTTGCATGCATCTGTTAGGAAGATGACAGGTAGTGGCATGCATGCTGAGTGCTTTTACATTCATAGAAAATCTGCAGTGTGGGTTTTGTTATTTTGTTAGTTCATTTGCTTACATTTTCTATGTTGTTTGACAGATTTTCTTTTTAATTAGGATTGATTATTATTAAGCAAAAGCAATTTATTCTGTGACTGCAGGACCTATTGGACCTGGCATCAAGGTCACAGTGTTAAGTGTCAAAGAAATACTTCGTGGGTTGAACTTTCTTTAGTATATGCAGTACTTTGTTAAAGGGGCAAAATATTTCTTACATTATTATATGCAGTACTTTGTTACAGGGACAAAATATTTTTTACATTATTATATGCAGTACTTTGTTAGAGACAAAATATTTCTTACATTATTATATGCAGTACTTTGTTACAGAGACAAAATATTTCTTACTTTATTATATGCAGTACTTTGTTACAGAGACAAAATATTTCTTACATTAAGTGTGAATTTTTCTTTTGTTACAAAAAATCCAGCACACCAAAGATTATGTAATGATAATGTGGTAACTGATTTCAGATACCACAGATGTAGACCCTTTGAATAAAATGTATGGGAAGATGTATAGTCTTTTGAAAGTTTTTGAAAGATATGCCTTAGTTTCAAACTGGGAAAGGGAGACAGTAATGTACAGGTGAACTATAGGATTACAAGCAAAATGTGTCATTGTTAAGGTTGATCATGTAATCATTTATCTTGTTCACATATTTTGCCATGTTAAAAATATTTCATTTAGAAAAGTGGTCCTGGCAGTGACTGTCATTAGTAAAGTAGGTGTACTGCTCTTAGTTGAATATCCATCTCCAAAGCAAGGATAAAATAAAGTCCAGTCAGTGACCTTCCAATATAATGGTCACATTATTTTGTGCTGATGCCATATCAGTGACCTTCCACAGTAAGCATTGTTGCAGAAGTGAATTACACCCCCCCATTTCATCTTAATTAAAACACATTAACAAGAAGAAAGTATTGGCATTTTTTATCTTCACTATATTGATAACAGTAATTATTTATTTAATTTTGAAAGTTTACATTGGATGCAGCAGGTGTGGAGATCAAATTTGACCTTGTTGAGTAGAAGAATAGACTTTACAAAGGACACTTCCTGGTTCTCATATCTGTGACAACATGACATTGGGAGTATGGTTGTTAAAGGCATTTTAGGCCATTACATGTGGCATAAAAAAAATTGATTTAATGTATGTGTCAGTTCATTTTCTGTACCAAAGTTTTTGAAATAATCATTAAGAGCAATTTTACTTATCAGCAGGACCACATTGCTTGTGAAAGAGGTAATGAATAGTAATGTAATATCCATAGTAGTCCTATTGCATGTCTTCTTTTGATAATTTTTAAATGGGTAGCTGTTGTTTTTTCATAGTAATTGATATTCATCTGTTGTGGATTATAATTGTATTTATTAGTTGCTATAGTCTGAATGGGACAAAAATATTTTGTGGAAGTTCCAGATATTGCATATGTTCCATTGCATTATGATAGAAGTGTTCTGTTTCTGGCCTTGAACACAAATACTGTGTAAACTTTCTGATTAGGAGCAAACACAATCAGAAATATTGCTTACCGTCAAGGATAAATGTTATGTGCACAGTATAACACAAATGAGAGATCTCGGTCCTCTTTGTCCTCTTGTTTTAATGAGCCATCTTGAATGTAGCATATAGTAATAACCTTGTTTATCACTGTGCATGCAGCCTTCTCATCTTTTCAGGTAGCTGTCTCTAAATTTAAATTACTAGGCCAGGTAGGTGCAAAAATTTGACTTATAAAAGTAGATGGCTCCAGAGGTAAACTAATTGAACAGGTTCAATGTCCACAATGAGGAGGTTGCATCAGAATTAGACTCAAGATTTTGAAAGTTTCAACATAATAGTTATATCTTAGTACCTTTTGAGTTTTTGGGATAACAAAATTTTGATGGGAAAGAAATTGTTGCTTACTTATGATGCATTGTTGGATATATTGCAAAAGTTTTGCATCCACAAGCAGCAAATGTAAACAAGTTTCTGCCATTATTTGTTTTGATCTGTTGGTTATTGACCAGAATTGCATGTGGCATGTTCTGGCAAATGTGGTCAGTCTGACCCTTAGCACTGGTTTGATAGTGCTACTTAATAACCAGAAAATTTAAATGTACATGCTCCAACCAGCTCCAACAGACTGAAAACCACTGAAAAGGTTGCTTCCTTGCTTAGGATGATTCATGATCATTAGCAATTTCTCATACTTAGAGCATAAAAGTTTTTAGAATTTGAAATATTTGCCAATATCACACTGCCTTCATTACTGCTTGAATTACCTCCCATCTATACCAGTCTCCTTGTATCACATGACCATTGTAGGTCACATGATCAACAGTAGTCACTAATGAAGGCAGTACAATGTTCACAAAACTTTGAATTGTGAAGATATTGATGCTCTGAGTATGAAAAATTACTAATGAATTTATATCATAGGTTGTAATGTATTTGTCAAATTGAATAGGTTGCACATTTGATTGAAGCAGATTTCAGTTAAATGTTTTTATATTTGTACTTTCTCTAATTTCTGTTGGGATTCTGTTCCAATTAATAATCCTGAATACTAAAGACATCTCTTAGTTCTTCAGTTGGTTTTGAGATAAAAAGGTGCTTCACTGAAATTGATCTTAAGTGGAGATTGTTTATTTGTTCATTGAGATATCATGACACCATATTGTGTGAATCATTTTGTGCGCAAGTCTAGCCTTGTTCACTTACTGTTAACTTTTTACTATCAGTCATTGCATTTGAGATGCTTTCAGCTTGATCAAATATGAGTCCACCAGGTCTTTATGCAGGTGGAATAATTTGTAAATATTCTTGTCAGAAATGTTTCCCCAGATATCATTAGTCTAGGAATGGTTGTATGTAACATTTGTAATGCTATGTTTACTTGATAGATCTGGCTATCATGCCAAATAACCATGAATTGAATTTCTGACCTAAATATGTTGATTCCATTGCAAATTGTTGTCAACTATAACTCCAAACATTTTTTATCGTGTATCTTCAAATCCTTAAATATATATTCTATACTCCAAAGAACATTACTAAAATCTTCCAGAAATTTGCATTCATCATAATGCTTAAGTGACCTATATGTTATGGTTTTATTAGTGTTGGATTTGCTACATATATGTAATTTAATTACTTGTGTGTTAGTTTTAAATTTTTTTGTTGTATTTTTTATTTCATTACATGTTATTGTAGTGATAACTTTATTTACTGGGTTTGACATTTTTCTTGAAAATTAGTTCAGTTTGTTTTGACTTGATAAACAGTAGTTTGAAACTTGTATCTTTTGGTGACCTAGATTCTGAGCCAGTTTTCAGCTATGTAGCAAACAACTTTATAAACAAATTTTTAAAATTTTGAATATTATGCTAAGATTTGTTCTGTAGAATTGTAATGTTCTCAAAACTTGAACAAGTTTTGAGAACTTTCTAAGTTTTATAAAAGGTAATAAAATAATTACTTGTATTTTACCTGTTGTGTTACCTGTTTGTACCTGCATTTTAACAGTTGTAATAGATATGCACATTTTATTGAATTAGTCATAAAATTTGATTTTTAACCTTGATTTGACACCTAATCCAGCCAGATATCTTTAACATTGGCAAAGTTATGTTGTTTCAAAGTCCACAAGTCATTTTGCTTTACAACTCAAAGTTACTTAGTCTATGCCTACAAAGTTACTATGTTCTGAAAGGTTTGAACCAGCAAGGAAGAATTGTTTGTGGGAGTCGATTGATAGTGTTCAAGACTTGAAATGCTTTTAATTGTTTTTTCCCCAGATGTTAAGTGATTACATCCCAATCACAAAGTTGTATAGTCTGATGTTACATACCCCTTTGTTTGTAACCCACTACTGATTTCAATAACTAAAATATTTAATGTGATAAAATGGGCTTAGAACTACATCATCTGAATGATTGATTTATAAAATCTAACCTGATTGTGACCAGAATGACACTAATACTAGCATCCTCTTCCATCTGACAACATAATGATGTAGTTCATCCTATTCAGTAACTGCCAGGTACGTTGAGTTTGGAATTATATTCCTTTGCACACATGAACAAATAAATGAAAACAATTGTTAAATTCATGTGCAAGGCAATTTTTTGTCATTCTTTTTCATTGCTTGATTCTTGCCTTAAATATCGGAAGCAGATGACATATGTATGTACATCTTTAGTCACACAAATAACCCTTTGCTGAAAATGGACTTGTCCAGGAACTTGAAATGGGTCTCAGGCATGTTGGTCTATGATACTGAAAACACATAAAATGCGCAGATAATGATGGTGTTATGGGGGGGGAGAGATTATTAAACTCCTGAATAATACAAGTTGTAAGGAATTTTTTAAAAAAATGGTAGAAAAGACATCATCATACACATTTGTCCATCTACCTACCCACTAGATGCTTAAAAAAGTTTCAACAAGTATCTGACTAGTTTTGTAATCTTCCATGTAGAATTTTGTGAGCATTTACACCCATTTGTCACAAAATTAGAATAAAATTTTGTTTAAAGATTACTATGTTCCTAAGTTTACTTAAATGTAATATTTAGTAAGAGCAGGACTTTTATTTATTGGCCACTTTGACACTGACACTCTGTCAGTTATATAATTACTTAATACCAAATCAATAATTTGGATTATCTTTCTGCAAGAGCTGGCATCACCAGAAACAAGTTTATGGCTTCATTTTTTTTAAAAGGAGAGTTCAGATTATCTGATTAGAGTAATAATTTCCATGACAGATACTCAACCTATTCTGGCCTCAAGTTGTAAAGTTTAATTGTTGTTCTCTGGTTGTGTTATGTACACATGGTCTGCTAAGTGCATGCTTCTTGCAGTTTTTTAAGATTTTGCTGTGTGCATTCGGGTGCAAGTATTGTGCTGTTGTACACTAAAGATATTAAAATAACTTACTATTATCTTTTATATGATTTACATTACTATACTTTAAACTTAACTTAATAAGATTGGGGGCTTTTTTTCATTCTTGGTAGTTTATTTCAAATTTTGTAACACATGCATATTGTAGCAGTAAGGGACATTCTGTCTTTCCCAATCAAATGTGGAAAAGGAAGGTGAAAGAGGCAAGTGAAATGAGTTCTTTTCACAGACATCAGACTATGTACACAAATACCCACAATGCAACACGTGAATGGATCCCATGTCAAACCATTGTCATCATCAGTTATCATGTATATCCAGGATAAAAATCTGATTTAATTGTCGATAAGGATATTTACCTAATAGAAATAATATGTAGACTACACTTGAAATTTAGAGCCCCTATAGCAGGAAAGACAATAAAGTCAGAAATTCCCAGGCTACTATCGAAATATGGAATATTGTATATCCAGGATAAAAATCTGATTTAATTGTCGATAAGGATATTTACCTAATAAAAATAATATGTAGACTACACTTGAAATTTAGAGCCCCTATAGCAGGAAAGACAATAAAGTCAGAAATTCCCAGGCTACTATCGAAATATGGAATATTGAAGTTGAACCTTAGTCACTGATATTACTATCAAATAGCGATAAAGGTTACTGCTGGCAGACATTGCAATCTGTTCTTTTTTTTATATTATCATCTTGAACAAGTATTTCCGGACAAATATCTTCAGGATAAATTATCAGTTATGGAATTAAAACCTAATTGCATGTTTATTATGCCAGCACTTTTATGTACAAATATGTTTCATGAAAGCAAGTGTTTGTGCTAAAGACAATTGACAATTGGTTTTAATAAGTATGGTCAAATATTTTATGGGCAGGTGGAAATTATGGATGGAAGAGGATATTGGAATGAAAGTGAGAATTGTTCCGGTATGTAGCAATATGAAATTATATATTAATGATTGACTTTTTAACTTGAACATTAAGCAGATGATTGATTTCAGTCCATGAAAATTAGAAATCATTACATGTTGCACTTATTTATGTGTCCATTTATTTATGTGTCTGTTTATAGCTGTATTTATTTGTTTATGAAAGAAAAACAAAGATGAAATGTCGTTGTTTAATTAAAGGAAATAGGGGCATGTCATGAATTAAGTCTCATGCAGTTGACATACAAAACAGATTGTGGTATATATTTGGATGTCCTTATGAACAAAATGATTATGTGCCTTCATAACTATCATAGATGTCATGTGGGTTTGTGCAGCTAGGGAATCAATATGGTGGATATGGAAGTTCACACATTTGTGAGTGGCATCATGTGAAAACAATGGATATGATAGTGGAGGCCAATACTCTACAGGGATAAGGGGCTTAAATTTCCACCCACCTCTGCCAGTCTCTCTGTAATACAAACCATTGTAGGTAAAGTGATCAACAGTAATTGCTGATGAAGGCAGTGTGATATTGCCAAAAATTTCAAACTCTTAAGATATCTATAGTATTTATAATTTGAGTAAGGGAAAATTTTATTCTGTTTTAACTTGATCTTTAGTAGCCAGTTAACACCTTAAGGCTTTTTTAACTTGATGTAAAGTTATCAGTAAACACCATCAGGATATTTTAACTTGATGTACAGTAGTCAGTCAACACATTGAGGCTATTTTAACTTGATGTACAGTAATCAGTCAACACCTTTAGGCTATTTTAACTTTATGTACAGTAGTCAGTCAAGACCTTGAGGCTATTTTGATTTGAGGTACAGTTGTCACTAACACCTTGAGGCTATTTTAACTTGATGCATAGTTGTCACTAACACCATGAGGCTTTTTAAAACTTGATGTATAGTTGTAATAAAACACATTGAGACCATTTTAACTTGATGCATAGTTGTAAGATAACACATTGAGACCATTTTAACTTGATGTATAATTGGAAGATAACATTGTGACCATTTTAACTTGATGTATAGTTGTAAGATAATACATTGAGACCATTTTAACTTGATGTATAATTGTAAGATAACATTGAGGCCATTTTAACTTGATTTATAGTTGGAAGATAACATTGAGACCATTTTAACTTCATGTATAGTTGTAAGATAACACATTGAGACCATTTTAACTTGATGTATAATTGTAAGATAACATTGAGGCCATTTTAACTTGATGTATAATTGTAAGATAACATTGAGGCTATTTTAACTTGATGTATAGTTGTAAGATAACACATTGAGACCATTTTAACTTGATGTATAATTGTAAGATAACATTGAGGCCATTTTAACTTGATTTATAGTTGGAAGATAACATTGAGACCATTTTAACTTGATGTATAGTTGAGACCATTTTAACTTGATGTATAATTGTAAGATAACATTGAGGCCATTTTAACTTGATTTATAGTTGTAAGATAACATTCAGACCATTTTAAACATCTGCGATTTTGAGCTGGTGTTCATAGTGCCATCTTCAGAAGAAAAAAAACCCATTAGATACTGCCTTCATTGGTGTGAAAGACCATTATGTCAGATCACATGGTTACTCTTTATGCTCAGGTTGAAATCTGCTATGTAAAGTAACTGGGTCCTATTCTCCACTCTCCAAATTGGAGGACATGGATTTTGTTTATTACTTACTGGAGTTTTCACAATTAGAATCATAACTGTGAAAGCTATATTAGCTTAGGTAAAGGCTCTAATACTGATGTAAGAAAACATTAGTTTTTATAAATTATCATATTCAGCTGATTTAGTGATGCAGATGCAAAGAATTTGTAAATTTTGAGTATGAGAAATGGCTGCTACAGTTGGTCACTGGTCACCCAGCTTCACATACTTGATGGTAAACAAGTTCTCTCAAGATTTTAAAGCAAATACAAAATTTTTCTGTGAAAAATAATTATACAGCTATAACAACCAAATTTTTCTCTTCCATAGATAGTGTATGTGTACCAAACACATAAAATGGTTAAAATTGCAGTTAAACCTAACATACACTTCACTGCTTAACAGGCCTATGAGTATGGAGTAGAAAAAGTAACAGATGTTCTATTTATAGCACACTGCACTTGGTAACTTTTTTTACATGCCTATGGAAGGGCTTAAAAGCCATACACTTTATGAGGTAAAGGGTTAACCCTTTAACTAGGACTACCACATCTGAGTGTCACCTGTAAATATCCCCTGAACCCCACTGACCAATATATGCAGTGTCAATAAGCCTTGTTTAAAACCCCAGTGTAGATTATGAGCTAGTTCTGCTGTACTCAAAACCCCGTGTCCCATATATGCTGACCTAACTGCTATGTTAACTAAACCTTGATTGGTTGAAAGTACAGATATATTTACTTATTTTTCATTATCATAACCAATGAGAAGACTGGTTACTGAACATTTTGATACCAGTTGGAAAGCTGAGAGGTTAAATTTAGACACTTGGGAAGGAAATTTCCGGCAATGTACAAAATGTGTAGATGAGATAAACAAATGGATTCCTAGTCAGATATTTGTGACTTTAAAGGGTTCAGTGCAAGCAATGTCAAAGAGTTTAATGGATCATTCTTAGTAAATGGATCAGATAATGATGTTAGTCCCGTTTCAACACTAGATGTATGTGATTTTGATTCAAATGACGATTTATTTTATGGGATTCAAAACAGTTTACGCGATGGGGATTTCTTGTCTGAGTGTTGTAGGAGTAAATAAAATAGAAATATATGAATAACAGACACTATACAAGGTAAGCTGCTTTTTATTTCACTGAAATCCAGCAAAAACTAATATAATAATGAATATAAACGTAACCATGTTTTTATTCTCAGTTTCTGTAGTAGTCAGCCATGACGATGCTCTAGTATTCAGCCTAGCTAACAGTATCAATAGTCTCAGTAGCTGATACGGTATCACTCAGCAATAGGTAAATTGCAAAACAGCTGTAGTAGTTAAAGGGTTAATGCCCTCTAGATTCTTAAAATTACATTTGTAGCTGACCACACCTCCACCCCTGCATCAGCATCTACACATACAATAGCATATATCTACACAAACAATGGCATATATATATATATATATATATATATATAT
This sequence comes from Potamilus streckersoni, assembly GCA_016746295.1. Taxonomy (NCBI): domain Eukaryota; kingdom Metazoa; phylum Mollusca; class Bivalvia; order Unionida; family Unionidae; genus Potamilus; species Potamilus streckersoni. Next base: position 873,288 of record JAEAOA010000750.1, read on the forward strand.
ATATATATATATATATATATATATATATATATATATATATATATATATATACACACACACACACACACATACACACACAGACAGTGGCATATATCTACAGACAATGGCATATATCAACACAATGGCATATATCAACACAGAGATATATATATATATATATATATATATATATATATAAAGAGAGAGAGAGAGACAATGGCATATAAATATAGACAATGGCATATGTCTACACAGACAATGGCATATATATATAGTATAGCATATATATACACAGACAATGGCATATATTATAGATAGTGGCATATATCTACACAGACAATGGCATATAAATATAGACAATGGCATATGTCTACACAGACAATGGCATATATATATATATATATATATATATATATATATATATATATATATATAGCATAGCATAGCATATATATATACACAGACAATGGCATATATTATAGATAATGGCATATATCTACACATACAATGGCATATATCTACACAGACAATGGCATATATATATATATATATATACACATACATACATACATACATACATACATACATACATACATACATACATACATACATACATACATACATACATACATACATACATACATACATACATACACACAGAGACAATGGCATATATCTACACACAATGGCATATATACACATGTGTCTATAAATCTTGATCATTCTTTTTTACAAGGTCCTAGGCAAAAGTTTGGAATTGATTTCATAGCATCTACTTCCATTGGGAGAGAGCTGAGGAAGCCAACTTTGTACATAGATATAAATTTATTTGTAATTCTTGGTTAAGATTTTGCATTTATCTCCTGACAGAATGGGTTTTGCAGACCTTGTGCACAGACTTGTATCTGTGTTCAGGAACTCATGAGTACTACACTGTCATCACAAAAATAGGCAACCATGACATTATGTTAGCTTCTTTGACTATTGGTAAATTTTATGTTCTAAGTTTTATTTCTTAGGCTGGCTAGAGACATCAGATTTGTTAAATGTTCCATTTTCAGGTGCATCTTGATCAGAACATTTTTACGATACAAGGTCACTGAGACCTACAGTTCACATTTTAATGGCTATATATAATTATTTTAATTTGTTGAGAAGATGAACTTTGATGATTAATACAATCTCATCACAGAAATCAATCTTATTTTATGCTGCATTCATGTGTTCATTTCAAAGCACTGTTCATTCAAGAATAATCATAAAAGATGATTGTATACAATCTCTATTAGTACTACACTTTAAACAAAAGGCCACTCAACCTATATTTCACATTTCACTGGCTTAAAAGTATTTGCATTTATTATTACATGTATTATTATTACACAAATGTTCATTTTTGTTCCTTAATAGATGCCTCTCTATAAGGTCATTAGCAGACTGCCCATTTTACCTGGACAATGGGCAGCCTGGCAGTTTTTCCTGATGTGATCACCAAAATTTACCATTTTTAACAAGGCACACTGAAGGAAAGTCATCTTATAAATGGCAAATGTAGATGCTAATGGAAAGCTTGATTTGGGTTCTATTTATGTATGTATTTTTACTTCCAAACATCCTATAAAGTCAGATAAATCTGCCAGCTGACCTCAAATATGGCAGCTGATGAGGTCATTCAGGAACTATACATATCCTTTTTTAGAACTTGTTTCTTATGAAAGGTTTAGAAAATGTAGGTCTCTAAGAATTTAAATGAATAATTTTTGGTTATAAATATACATACAAATATTTTATATGGCGGAATACAGCAGAATATGGACATAATTTCTGTATTTGCTTCACACATATTTTTCTGTAATGTAAAGATTCAACATATTTCAGAATCCTTCTCATTTATGTTTTCTGCCAAATAATGCATGTTTTGAGTAACATAATATGTACTTTTTGAATTATTTCTTGAGTCAGATTTTGTAGTCAAAAAATTTTTACTCAAGAATAATTCAGCAAAAAAAAAAATAAACTTGGAGCTATGTTGATTGGGTATGGACCCAGAGAAGAGGAACACAAACTGTAAAGTGATATTTTTCCTTGAAATGCACAGATAATATATCACACATAATTTTAGGTGCATGTATTTTCCTAGGTTATTATAATACCTTGATATACTACATACATTTGAAAACTGATTTTCTTAGATTGTGTTGATTGGTTTATACATGAAATATTTGTACAATTGGGATGCAGATGCAAACTGCATATAGCCAGAGTAGCCACTGCAAAATGTTGATCTAGTAAGTTGCAGTAAAATAGATCCCAATATTCTGGCTATTATGTGATGACATCAATTATCTCTCTTGGTTTCAGTTGGACCCAACTTAGAAGCATTTCTATTTGTTTGACATATTCATTTGTTTTTGTATTAATTGTTTGTGTTTTTGTATATGATACTTACTCCAGATACACTTTGTACATCTTCACGGTGCATATAGATGTATCAGTAATATTGATGTAAAGTGATACCTGAGCCTGATATGGCAATGGACTTAGACCCTCATTGGTGATAAAGAAAGATTAGGAGTATAATAAATAAGAAAAGAACTACCACCTAATATGACAGGGGAAATGACAGAAATTGATGTGTGGAGAAAATAGAAGGATTGTTTTCCTTATGGAAAAAGTGACATCAAGATGGGACATTTCTAAGAAAGGTGGGTGTGACATATGTCAAGTTCAGGGGGCTTCCATTTCTAAATCAAAAGAGATCAGAAATATTTAATCCAGCAAATTTCTGATTGACTTCAATGAGGCAAGAACTAAACTTGGGATAAAAGATAGGTGGAAAAAATGTCTGATGTTAGTGACAAGGAATTACATGACCATTAGTGAAAGTTAATTGCTAGGGGATGGAATAACTGCAATATTTGCATATATGTTTAATGGCATATCAGTATAGAAATGACTATTGCAATTACAGTAATACAGATTTCATTATTTCAGATGTTTTTCTAATTTAAATGCTGGGTTTTTCCATTCCATGTTTGGTCAGCGTGTCTGATACAAGCAATTGACTTTTCTAAGTGAATTAAAAGTTAATGTACAGAAGCCTTTAATATTATTATTGTACATTTCATAATGAGATATATTGATATGTAACATTGGGAGTAAATGATATTGCTACTGTACAATGGTGATAAACATACCACATTTTGAACTATTTTTTCTAATTACATATAAGAATAAGCTCTTAAAATTTGTATTTTAATTAAGTTTATTTCAAATTTTGTTTTCTTCTTATGCTCCTCCATCTGTGTCACTCTACCCTCTCTAATCAAGATGAATATATCATACAATGTGTAAAAGCTTCAGCCTTCAAAAGTGTTTTATTGACAATGGCCCTATCGGCCAGTGAACTTCCAAAATGGCCCAAACTAAATTTCACTGGCCTACAGAAAAATCTGAATATTAGAGTGACATTGACCAAATATGTACACCATACCCTGGACAACTCACGCCTGGATAACTTGCAAACCTGCTTATAACCTGGTGTCCCTCATGGCTCCCTATTTTTCCCCAAAGAAAAATATTTTAAAATGTGCTGAACATGAAAAAAAAATCACAATAAGAATTAAAATTGAACTTGATGATAATACCATTATTTAATGTTTTGTACACGAAAAAATAATTATTCACTAATTTTTATAAAAACAAAATGGGAATAAAGTATTTTTGATCTTTTTTGCAAACACAAATCTTCTTTGTGAAATTTTTATGTCCGATAATTTTACCAATTTTTCAAATAATACAAAGTGATATGTATGAAAAATTATTATACATTTAAATAAGTATTATTTTGATAACTGGATTCTGTATGAAAAATTAAAAGAGTATGAAAAAATACATGAAATACATTAGCTCATTTTTCATCGAAAAAGGTGATTATTGCCTGTAAAATAGGATTCATTTTTTTTAAATTGGCAAGTTCTAATAAGATATCACCCATTATGTTTGGAAGTTTATTTTGTATTTTGAGAGAAATATTTGTCAGTACACTGTAAATAAACAGTGGTGAAACTTCGATGAACAAAAAATTCTGGTAAATGCTAACAGGTGGCAACAGAGAATTAAATAAAAACCAATTAAATATCTAGCTATGTGAAATTCATTTCATTTCACTTCAATATAAACACTATAATCGCAACATTCTCTTCTATGTAAACAGGAAAAGAGTCTATCGACTGTCACATGGAAACCTGTGAATACTTCTGTTTGATCGACAACTTGGGGAGTTTGTTTGTTGCATTTAGAAAATAAATTAATTACCTTAATTGTTTAATTACTTTGAATATGTCTCTTGTATCAAATCAAGAATGGGAAGTACAAATAAATAAAAATTCAAAAGCATACCAATAGGAGCATAAGTTCTTGTGGTCATTATCTTTCTCAAAATTCATTTTATTTGACCAATTGGAAATGGTTTCACATTTTTATGTACTTAACATCACTAATGTAATATCAATAAGGTATCCTAATAATCTCTAATAATTTATAAATGTGACCATGGAGAGCAAAGGAACTAAGCGAAATGTGTACTTGGTGACTGAAAAGCTGTGCAGCATCGAGATCCAACATTTGGAATGAACTAAACAATTGTCAACAATTAGAAGTTGGCTTAAAGAGAGGAAACTTAAGGATTATTTACATGATGTTGATTTAGATAATGGGATCAAATGAAAACAAGCAAATGATACTGAATTTTATGATGCTGTGTAGACAAGGTTCACACATCAATGTGAACAAGGTGTTTCCATCTCTGGAACAATTCTAAAGGCCCAAGCAGAAAAAAATGGTAAAACATATTGAGAAAAATGCATTTTAGGGTAAGCCATGAATGGCTTTGTATATTCCAGCGCTGACATAGAAGTAAACAAAATTCATTGTCAGGAGATATACACTTTTATCCATACCAGCATGTAATTATCCATACCAGCTCAGAGAGATAATCATCCAGGAGGCAGAAAGATTAACATGAAAAAAATGAACATGTTTTCAAAATGTGAAGTGATATTTGTCAAATGTGTCACAAAGTGCAAGTATTATTGTGTTACAGTTTACATTGTTTTAAATTTGTAGACCCATTAAATTCATGTTGGTAATGGTTAACCCTTGTAAATTTGTCTTTTGTTTTAATTTTACTTCTACTGCAATCAAATCTACCCATCGTTTGATCAACATTGTTTCTTTTGAAATGAGTTTCAATCTTTTGTATAAAAAGTATACTTTGGATCAAACATTAAAACTATAATTTATCAACAAAAAAATTGTGATGTAGTACACAATGTGAGAAGTCCTACATGTGTTAATCGAATGGAAATCATGTGGAATAATGTTTTGATGATCTCAGTATACTGCATGTTATCCTGCCATTAATGTTACTATATTAATAAAAAAGTAGACAAAGTACACCATTATGTAGAAATAATTTTATCAGTTAATCTTAAGATGGTTATTGAGTATTCAAGACTAACATGCCGACTCACCAACCCCTTTTGCCTCTAAGTCTATTGCTTTGTTTGTTTTGTTTTTTTTTATAGGTCCCTTGAATACTCGCACCCTCACTTATAATGTGGTCAATATTTTTGGACCCAGTTGTGAGTTATCGAGGGAGTGGTGTAGTTGAAAAGGAATAAAAGCATTGTAGTTTTCTCCTTTTTGTATTCCAACCTGAAAGAATATGTCATAAAATTAACAAGCTCTTCTGACATCTAGATTTCATGATCACTATCTTCATTGCATCATAAATCATCAAATATGGATGTCTCCATCTTCTTTACTACACTTTGACAGTATTGGAATAAACATTGAGCTGTCAGACTAGTTGCCACTGGTTTAACTCTTGCTTTTAAAAAATTAAAAATGGCACTCAGTATGCATTTTAGAAGCACCATGAGTTTTGATGTCATCAAATTTGAATTTGTCCATTCTTTCCAGAAATGGTGAAGGTTCATCAACTTGCTTTTTTTACATGAAGGTACACCAGACCTTCCAACTGTCCTTTTTTGTGGGGGACTCCAGGAATCTGCAATTTTTATTTGTTCTAATTTTGTTTTGTTTAAAGCAAAAACAATCTAAAACTCCCCAGAGAGTGAGACTGGTAGTGTACAGAAGTTATTTAAAACCACAAAGATGTTGCAAGCTTTTATTGACCTATTCAACATTGTCAAATGAAAAGGAGATTTGGATGAAATTAGAAAGTTAAAAAGAATTAAATTTCCAAGCTTCTTTTAATCTTAAGTTTCCATGCCTGACTCGTATTTATCATTTTGCAAGACATGCAATTCAAGTTTCATTGTTGTCAGTGGTGTAAATGACAACATGAAGAAGGATGTAGATACATATATAATGATTATTCAAGCAGCTTGTTGTTTCATTGAAAAACAAACTTCCAACAGAAAAGGTGGATTCATTCTTGAGCTCTGTATAAGCCTTCAATAGACATATTATGGGGCCCTGAGTGGCCAAGTGGACTAAAGCACCCACTGTTCCAGATCATTGCCATCTCACCTCTGGCTGTGGATTTGAGTCTCAGACTTGGGTAACTTAAGTAGGTGAGAAAGCCTGCCAGTAGCTTTTCCTGTGTTGGTGGTTCTTCCCAGGGTTTTTCCTCCCCCAATTATACTGGCCACCAATTATAGCTGACCTGGTGCTGAAAAAGGGAAATAAACCCTATAACAACATCAATTAGACATATTACATAACCTCTTCTTACTGTTACTGGGGTAGCCTACATGACAAAGAGGCCCTTCCAAAGGATTAGCTTGGTAATGCTGGATTGATTTAGTAGATTCCAGCAATCATGCCTACAGGTGCAGATTTTCAGTATTAAGTTGAAGATCTACCACCTGGAGTGCTGGAGCCTAATTGAGCCTCAGCCAGGGACCAAACTAGGGTTTTGTTAAAAACAAACAATTTCCCCATAGGCATAAAGTCTCTCTATATCTCACACCCTTTTGAAAAGAAATGTTCCTATTAATTAATAATGCCCTGATTATATTGGTATGTTAATTCCTGACCCTTTAAGAAATAAGACTTTTGGCCTGGGGAAGAAATTAAAGATAAACTAGCCAAGAAATGGGGCAGTTTACTGTAGGTGGTTCCCCATTTACTGGGGGGGGGGGAAACACCTGATGGGATACAGTTCATCTCCTTTTGGAAAGATCCATCAAGTTTGATCCAATTTTGTATTTTATGTCACCTTTAAATTGTCGGTAACTGAAACTATGGTACAATATTTATATATTTCCTATGTTTTGTACATTGGTATTTGTTTGGTTCTTGTTTCTGCAGTAGACAGCTCCATTATTATATTGCATATGTGTGATTTGGATTTTTGATGCAGCTTTAACAATTTTTCAGTCTTATCAGTCTGATGTCTGCTATGTGGCAGTTTATAATGATGTCTAGCCTTTTGGCTTCTTGCAGCATGATGCCCCACCCAGTCACATTATTCTAATACCAGGCTGAGGAGTCCTTGCACTGACATCTTAATTATGAGATGGCCAAGTGAGGCAGCTGCTAGTGCCATTTTTTATAAGTCTTGGATATGTCTTGGCCAGGGTTTGAACCCACAACTTCTTGTGGTTGCTTTTACCAGTTAGGCGATTGGAGCACCATTGCAAATGAGATGCTGTATCCCTTGGAATGCTTGTTAGAAGCTTTGTTGATCTGTACATAAATTCCATGAAAAGAATTTTTTAAAATAATAATGGTGTGACAATGACAACAAATGGGTGGCATGACTTTTCTAAATGTGTTGTATGTGAGAAAAAGTTTTTCACTGGATTTCATTTTTTTTTTACCAAGAATGTAATATACCATCTGTTTTTTTTTTCAAGCAAGGTAAGCTTTAGACCAATATTTTGACATGTACCTTTTATTGTATTTTTGTCTTTATTTGCCAAAAAATATGATATACCATATGTTATTTACAAACAGGGTAGCTTTAGACCAATATGTTGACATGTCTTTTATTATATTTTTTTTGTCTTGCAAAATATTCCAGCCAAGTCCATCAAATTTTAAATTAGCTGTCAATATATGTGACCACAATCTGTGTTCATAAATTGAATTGTTTATACCCACACTTTTAAAAGAAGGGATTGGTGTTATATTACCCATCTATGATCACATTACAAGAAGGCAGATCTCTTGTGTTTCCAGCAGGATATGTAGAAGTAAATATAGTACCAACTATTAAGTGTATTTAATTTAATTGCTTATTAGTTTTAAAATTTCTTACATGTTATTGTAATGTAATACTGCTGTACTTGACCTTGCCCAAAATTGAGTTCATTTCTGCTTGACCTGATTGACTTTTTTTAAAATATCATTTATGTAAACAGCTCTTTGTGTGTGAACTTATTAACAGAATTTTTATTCAGGTAAATGAAGACAGTAAATATGTTGATCAGAGTCAGGGTTTGTTTTTAGAAAATGCTAATTCTGACCAGAGATTAAGCAGAAAATTATATTATCTTGTGATTGTGATGATTTTACCAGCTGTACTTGAACATCTAGCACTTTAAGTTGTATTATTAAATTCAAGTGATTATTTTCTCTGGAAATAAAAAAGTGCTTTGATAGAATTCTTGGATAAAGATATTCATTGGAATTTATACTGAATTCAAACATGGAATAGTATTTCATTGATTCAACAAAAACAAAACAAAACTGTTGACACATCAGTACTTCATAGGTTATAACAGACACATCATTGCCTTCAATTTTGGATCTATTAAGAACTTAACATAAATTTTATTCAGAACTGTTTTGTTACTAGGACTTGTTTTTAATTCTTTTTATAAAATATTTTATTTCATATGCAATACAGTAAGTTCTTTTTTTTCACTTTGTATTCTTGGGAAATAAATTATTTAAATTTTACAAAGCTTGTTGTGTTCACTCTTTTCAGTAACTTATGTTAAGAGCTTGACTTGTAACACCAACATAGCAGACAGGTTAGATCCAACTGCAAAATGAATTGACTGGTATCTCCCCTTGCATAAGGTATCAGCAGAACTGGGTCAGGGTAGTTAGGATTAATAAGTTGAACAAACAGTGTAGATTCTTATCTGCTGGCATGTTAGGTAATTGTAAAGCATGATTGTAGCTGGACTAGACTTCCCCCATCAGTATATTTTGTATGCAAAGTACAACCAAATATAGAAAGCATTTGTTATAAAATATTTAATTACATAGTTTATACAGTGGACATCACCGGATTGAAATAGATTCACTGAGAATTTATGAGGGTAACATAATTTCAAAACAGGAGATTGAGCACAAGGCTGTTGGCTCTTGATGGCCTTGAGAGCAATTGATTTAAAGGCAATCAACACAAATGCAATTATCTCATCCTAGGCATTTACTTGGCCAAGAAGTTTCAAAGACCAATCAGACAAGTCATGTCAAGGAAGACAGGAGTAACTATAGCAACACTGTTACATTGCCTCATCCAGTCTTATTGATCCTGCTTTGGTATGCAATAGATGAATGAATTACACTTATGTTGTGACCTGCAGGTCACATCTACTCCTATCAAATCAATACTGTATAATTTCAAAATGTGTAATTTTCTAATGAAATTCTGTATGATCACTCACCTAAAAGGAAATTTCAGAGTTTGTTGCTATACCATTATGTAATATTGTTCTTTCTGAATAAAAAGGTTTAGGAAGTTTGAACCAATTAGTATCAAACACTATCTTAACATAACATAGTCAAATTTTGAATGAAGGTGGATGTGTGAACCAATAGTATTTGAGATATCCCACATATTTAGGACAGATTCAGGATTCTTTGGTTGCATTTCGTTATGCTTGGCATATTGAGGAGTTGAAGTTTTAGTGATTACAATATATATATTATAGTGTATGTTATATGATACAATAGGTCTTGAAATAGGAACTTTTAGTTTTTTGTATATTTTTTTGAATATAAAAGTTGGTTTTAGAGAAACCATTTTGGATGCATTGGACTTTATGTGAGAAACCATCATTTCCATAAAGGAGGTACACTATCAACCTTTGGTAAGTAAAAAAGTAGAATTGATAATTGGATTATAAATAATTAAATGAAAGATACAACCATTTAAGTCTAATTAGCTATAGCTTCACCACTGATCTCTCAGAACATTTATCAGCTGACTGGTAACTTTGTTTAATTATGCTGACTGGTAGCTTTGACTGTTTAATTATACTGACTGGTAACTTAGACTGTTTAATTGAACTGACTGGTAGCTTGGACTGTTTAATTGAACTGTCTGGTAGCTTGGACTGTTTAATTGAACTGTCTGGTAGCTTAGACTGTTAAATTCATCTGACTGGTTACTTGGACTTAATTTAGCTAACTGGTAACTTTACTATTGCTGACAGGTAGCTTTGTGTGTTTAATTCAGCTGATTGGTAACTTTGTTTAATACAGCTGACTTGTAACTTTCTTAAAGATGACAAAGGATACCCAGATACTTGGGTACCCACCCATTGATAATAACATAGGTAATAAAATGAATAACTTGGTACCTGTTTTTTTTTAAAAGAAGTATTCCATGTTAAGATTGCAACACAATAGGATTACAGAGGTTTTTGTTGTGTGCACATTTATTAAACTGGGGCTTGTATAGTAACTTGCAATTTACTTGCCATATATGTACTATATAATAATACAAGGGAGGACACTTCTCTCCTTTCTCACATGACCTATTTAAGAATCATCACTGATATTTAAAGCTTGACTATCCAAACTTTGTGCCAGTCCATGGGTCATACACCATTTTTGGGTGACAAAAATGTTCTTACCTTGAAATCCTGATGACATTAACTAGGTTAATAACTAGGTCAATACATTTCTTCAACAATGACAGTAAGTACTGATTAAGAAATATTCAATGAAATTAAATTTAAATATGTGGTGCAATTCGAAAATAAAAGAAAGCACAATATAAATGTCTGGTTAAATTAATGCCTTTTTTGCTTTTGTTTGTGGCCCTGGAGCATATATTACCTGTTTGACTTAGAGCTACTGTTTACAGGTTTATTTGATGGACCCTATTTATTAACAAAAAACTCAAGAAAGATATTTTTGTCAAAAGAAACAAAAACTTGATTACCATAATATGCACTACTAATACCATGTTAGGAATATATGAATGAAATGGGCAACTATACAGAATTAAATTTTTTACAGATATTAAAATGAGAGAAAATTTCTTATTTAATAAGACTGAAGAAACTAATAAAAATGTATAAATATGGTAATTTTTGCAATAGTTTTATATGAAATTGTTGCAAGAAAACTGACTTGATTCTTGAATGAAACAAATGTCATAGATTCATTCTGTTTTGATACTACAGTGTTGTGGACCAGTCTAAATTGGAAAAATATGACATCAGATTTTAAAAAAAAACCCAAATAAAAATGGACTTTATCAATGTGACTGTTGGATCTTATGCGACTGTTGTTATGGGACAAATCATGGCAGGCCAAATATACAACAGTCATCATTTGTGGACTTTATGACTACATATTCCTGAAAGTTACTGTAGACATGTAGACTAAATAAAGTGAGTGTTATGCATAAATAATTTATCAATTTCTTTTGTGTCTATACCATTGTTTTAACTACTAATCCACATGGATTTAGCCAATTTGTGACAAAAATTTAAACTGTAGATCCAGGTAAGTAGCAAAAATAAGTGTACCTTTTCAATGAAGTTTTCTGTAATTATGGCATGCAATATATAGATTGCTCCTTGCATGCTTAGATTATGCTTTTTTTGCCATTCATATTGGTAATAAATTATGCTTATACCTCTCAGGGGGTCTGGCATGTATATGTTAATCTACCACAGAACAGTTCAGGTTCACATTTGGCACAATTCTCCTTTGACCTGTACCCAGGTAACTGAGTGTTATGATTGTCTGAGGATACCTAGTTGAAATTTCCCAGACTTTGACATCTCTAAACTTTGTTGAATTCATCTGATTGATTTGACAGTTTAATTTAGCTGACTGGTAACTTTGTTTAGTTCAGCTGACTGGTTACTTGGACTGTTTAATTCAGCTGACTGGTAACATTGACAGTTTAATTAAGCCAACCACAGCAGTGCAGCATTGTTTAATTCTCCTGACTAGTAGCTTTCATTGTTTAATTTTATGTATGCATCTTGAACAATTAGGATTGTTCCTAACATTAAATCAAGACATAAGTACTGATCATTTATTTACTGGCAAGCCATTAAATAATGGATTTAATTTACATCCATCTTGACAGTGCATTCAGATATATAGGAACAGTTTACACCAGATAGTCAATATTGTGCTCATGTGCTATTAAGCTATTTATATTCTATTCTTAAACCTGTATGGAGATAAAGTTATGGTGGTATGTGCTATTGTTTAAAAAAAAATTTTGTCCCAGTACAGGAAAAAAATGACTCCATATTCATGTCCTGACAAACCATAAAATGAAGTTTTAAGTCATGAAATTTAACAATCATGATGTAAAAGTCTGTCTGAAGCTGAGCTTTTTTCCCCCTACAGTTGTCATTCCATATCTTAGCTGACTTTGATCAGCAATAACTCAGCATCAGAAGAAGAGGCAGTGCATATGTGTAGTAGCTGTGCTGTGCTGTGCTGTGTACGTAGTCATGGTACTGTTGTGTGTTGGTGGCAGCTACTTTGGAGAATTAGCTGGTAGAGCAAACAAAACAAATGTCTATGCTACATATTTTCTTTAATGATTACTTTCTATTGTCTCCACATTCCAACCTCCTGGTTCAAATTAAAAACTCAAAATATATCTATTGTTAGGGGATTTCACAGAAGACTACTGATATTTCTATAAACGGCTTGATTGTTTCTGGTACACAGAATCTGTTTCTGGTACACAGAATCCGGATTTCCTACATTAAACTAAACATTTGATATCTCACTAATGAGTTGTCCAGAAGTTGATTTTAAAACATATAAATGATTATAATATATCTGATCAGATTCACACACTTTCAACTTCTACTTCAAAATATAATTCTTAAATAAATAACATTTATAGGTAAGTGTTGGCAAAGACTGTCAGAATTCAAGTATAAAATATCTATTTCTTTGAAAACAATGTACACATTATTTTGCTAGTTAAACAAACTTAATCTACTATCTTGTCTCCAATATCATCTACATTTTCAAAGTCTAAATTAATTAATAAGTCATAAATAATCAATTAATTGGCACAAACACAACATCTGTTCTTGCTAGGCCCCAGTTAAGCACAATGATTAATGTCTGGAGGCCAAGAGGTAAACTTGCTGTAAAGATTCTACTTGTATTGTTTTTAGACTGCAGAAGCAGAACATTTCTTGAAAAGTGGATTCTCTCCAATAAAATGGTTGAATCATATCTTATGTCCCAACTACATTTATCTCTTTGAATAATCAAGTTGGCATAACAGTATATTCCTATGGTATAATCCTGCCCTGCTATTGTGCCCCACAACCTTTGTTATCTCTCAGGACACTTTGGGACCCCTGTAATTTTGCAGGCCTCAGGATACCACTTGGCAGGCTGCATGTTTGAGACCCCAGATATAATCCAGTTTTAGTGGTGAGACTGCTAGTTTCTGAAAATCTATCCTGTCCTATATTGTGAACCATTGAAGTTCTGTAAACAATACATTTGAGGGATGGTCAATAGATGCATCTAAAATTATGTGTGCTGCTCATTTGTTAAGTTTGTAAATCCCGTCAAGCTCAGATTTAGCAAATTTCCCCATACATTTGAACAATAATCCATTGTTGGTAGAATGTTGCTGTTACCATGCTTATGAATAAATTGTTGAACATTTCCACAAAGTTTTGTACAGATGTTGCTATATCCTCATTTTACTTAAGTCTATGATTTTGGTAGTGGTCACTTAGTGCATACACTGGCACAATAATTTTGCTTATGTTTTTAGGTCTATTAGTATAAACATGATCAATGATAGTAACAGTTTTCAGGTCTATTAGTAGAAACATGATCAATGATAGTAACACTTTAATCTGTTACTCTACTTGGGGTGTTAATTAATTGAGTAAAGTTGTAAGTTTCAAAGTTACTTATCCATATTAATGGTGGAGTTTTCATGTAGTCAATGCTAAAATCACCTAATATGATAGTTTCTAAATCTTCCTTTAGTAATGCTTTTTGAATTTGCACCTCAAATCTATTAATCCAATTAGCTGTGGAACTAGGTGGCCAGTAATCTGAACACAAGTATTGGCTTTGATTGGGCAAGAATTAACTTGGATTCAGATACTCTCTACCCCATTAGTCTCTGGATCAACAGGTCTGTTAAAACTAATGGAACTGTCTACATAGAGAAGAATACCCTACCAAAAATTTCCCCGTCTTTTCTTTCAAAATTGAACCCCTGTATTTTTGCCTAATCATCAGTATCATCAGAAAGAAAGGTTTCACATAGACCTAGAATATCACTAATCTAGTTTGCTGTAACATTAACTCATGTGTTTAATATTTAGGTTGATTACTTGCAGACATCTCTAGAGGAAGGCAAAAGGCATGACAATTTTAATCCAAGATTGAGTTTCAAAGTAGTATGCAATGTATTGTTTTTAGACTTGACAGATTTATTTTCATCACCTTGATTATTTACATAAACACATGAAGAAGATAACATACAAGATCCATCAGTTGTATCATGACCACATGTAGTGGGTACATGAGAATGTTCATTCACATTTGTACAAGAAGACAATGATATATTAGACACTTAAGGAGCCTCAGAGGGAGAAGTAACTTGAACAACATCACATGGTTGTTTACATGTTAACAAGTTGCACTTTGTACATAAATCAGATAGTGCCTGAAACCTGTTTATAGAATTATAATTGTTACATTGAAAAGTATACACATATTGCAATGCATTTTGTTGATGGATATGTGTTGTATAGGCCTGTACATCTTTGCCTTTTACCTATTGGTATATGCACAACTTTGCTTATGTCCTAGGTTTGGTTATGTCCTAATTCCTTACAAACATGGCAACAAATCTGTTTTCCATGCAGACACCACTGTGTTATATGACTGCTCTCCACAATACAAGCAGTTTTCTGACAAATGCCTAATCCCTTTTATAAGTCTTTAGGTACTGGTCTATATTCTTTACAAGCAAGGCAGTACCTCTGGTGGATTTGGTCTCCCTGGTATCATTGTTGGTTCACTCAATTATCTTTGAAGAAGGTTCCCTATTGCAGAACAAAGAGTATTTGGAAATTCTCTCACAAAGTACTTAGGGTATCATTTAGTGGAGTCATAAGAACAATCCCTTCTTTGCAGTAGACCTGAGATTATTTTACACTGCATTTTTGGACCTGATGGCATACAAGCTTTCATAATCATCCTCAGTACTTTCATAATCATCCTCAGTACTCTTTAACTCATTAACTCACTCGACCCATTAACTTGTCTCACTTTTCCTCCCTTATCTCCCTAGCCCCTTGATAGCAAGGCAATTTTCCTAGCTTGTATCCTGGCCCCCCCCCTGGAGTTTGAGTGGCTGTATTTAGCATTCGCAAACCATTAACTAATTTCAAGCGATTTCCTAATTATGCAGGCTGTTGAACCAAGAAAATTTTAGCTTACATAGAGTCAACACTGCTGAACACAGAAAAAAATTTGATTTCATAGCGGCAGAAATAGAGTGAAGATATTTAGATCCAAAAATGATGCAAATTGACAGGAATCAACCAGTTGGAGCAGACTTTTACTTGACAAACTGACCGAAAATCGAAAATCGAAAATCGAAATCGGTTGAGATTGATAGTGACATCAAAATAGCCATGATAAATTATCAATGTTTGATAATTTTACCGCTGCCCGCTGAGGGGAGACGATTGTTTATATTTTAGATTGTTTTGATTTAATAATTTTAATTTAATTGTATTCAAACATGCCTTCAAAATAAAATACAGTTACAGCAAAAAATGAATATAAAGTTATTTAACATTTTAACTCACTAGAATGCTAAATCAATGAGAACAACGTGAATTTGTTTCTTTGCAATGAGATGGTTCCATCTGGAATTTGTTTCTTTGCAATGAGATGGTTCCATCTGGGGGCAATACCACCTGAAGTGTGTTGCCTGTGTCCAATGTATTCGTACTTGGTTGTTTTGTTTTGTTTGATGTCTCTGCAGAAAACCCCACTTCACACAGATAGGATGTTGGAAATGGCAATAGGGATTTAAGTGCTGAGATGGCAATCTCATGGTATTCCACCATGACTTCAATCAAAACCACCTGCAGAGTTGTTGTCTCAAAGGCAGTTTTAAGGACACGGTCATTTGCAAGCTTCAGCAGTTTATCTTCTTCTTGCACAGACATGCTGGATTCAATGAATGCTCAGGCTCAGTCTTGCCTAAAATCTCCACTAATCTCTGAAACATGTCCAAAATGCCTCTGTTCACTGCCATCCCCACAAATAAAGTTTGGCTTTAAATGCAGCTACTGTGTCTGCCAACAGGAAAACAGTTGTCATTTTCTCCTGAAGGGACAGACTGAGTTCATTGAGCAGGCTGAGTATGTCACACAGGCAAGTCAGTTTTGCAACCCAAACATTGTTACTGAAATCTGCTGTGAGTGGTGACTTTTCTGAGAGAAATCTTTGCAAGGGCTCTCGAAATTCAAATACTCTGGTTAAGGATTTTCCTCTGGATAAAAATCTTATTTATGTGTATAAGAGAAGGAATCTGTGCTCTGCTTCCATCTCCTCACACAGCTGCTGAAAAAGCCATGAGTTAAGGGCATGTGCTTTGATGTGGTTAATAACTTTAACCACATAAAACAATATGATGTTAAATTCTGGTGACATTTTTTGGCTTGCCAGCATTTCCTTGTGGATGATACAATGCGTAGATTTACATCAGGTGCAACTTCCTTAATCAAAGTAGTTAAACTTGACAGTCTGCCGGTAATATCATCAGCTCAGTATGTGCATATGCATCTGTGCATATGCCGACACAAAAGAACAATTTTAATTGCCCTAATATATAACCATCCAGTGACTTGAACAGTTCTGCTCCTGTGATGTTGGTTGGCAAAGATAGTGCACATAACAAATCCTCATAAACAGAATTCTGATATAGATATCGCACATAAACAAGTAGTATTGCATTGTTTAGATATCTGTAGATTTGTCAACCTTTCGCTATTTTCTCAATGCGCCTAGTCACAGTGCTAGCCAACAAAGGCACATATGCTATCTTTTCCACAGCACCATCTCCTATAAGTTCACAGCAAATGTCTTTAGTGGAGGGCAAAATCAATTCTTTACCGATAGTGAATGTCTTTTTAGCCTAGCAATACAGTTAGCCATCAAATATGATTCTCTCAGTGCATTCTCCTTTAGTTTTATGGTGGACCTCATAAATTTCTTCTGTCCTTCGTGGTGTTCTCGTTTTTTTTTCTTTCAAAATACTCCAAGGGCTTGTCTTCTAATCCAGGGTGCTTGGAGTTCAAGTGTCAAGCAGTTTTGAAGGTTTCATTGCTTCATTAGAGATTTTTAGCCTCAAACTATGCAGAGTGTGGTTGGTGTGTGGGAATCACCTGTCAAGATAAATCCATATTTCAAGTAGGACTCATTGCATTGTCTGTTAAAAAGTTTTATGTTTCTTTGATGTTGAAGACTCTTCTTCTGTCTCCTCACTGGGCCTTTTCTTTTTCCCCAAAGAAACTTTCTAATGACGTCTGTCTCATACTCATTTTTGCTAATTTGTGAGTTAAATTTGAGCAAACACAATATATACATACACCAAGCACTGTTAAACAAGTACCACTAAAAAGAGAGAAGAGCGATAAACACCTTCTCTCCATCAAAGCTACAAGGCTTGTGCTTGTGCAGCTTGCAGGCAAGGCTCAGCTCCAGATGTGACCTATAACGGCCCTGCTATATATTTTGCAAATGGAATGCATGGTGGGGCTTTAGTTGACCTCTCAGCTCTCAGTTAACCTCTGGAAGTTGTTAACCTCTGGAAGTAGCATAAACCCAGAGAAATGCACCACAATAATTTAATGTTCCTTGGGTGTCCTGGTACTGGTCTGCGGCCCTGGTACTGGTCTGCCCTGGTACTGGTCTGCGGCCCTGGAATTGTGTAGGGGACTGCCTAGCTATTTGGCTCAGGGGTTAATGAGTTAAAGATTGTCTATTACTGTAATTATAGCCACTGATTAGAAGTTAGATATGGTGACATGTACATTTCCAATATTTTTTTTCTGTAATAGTGTGATTTAGATTTTTAGCATAGCTTAAAGAATTTTTTAATCATATTGCTAGGTGTCTACAGTGTGACAGTTTATAGTGATGTTTGGCAATGGGGCATCATGCTGCAGACATGTAGCATGATGTCCCATCCAGTCACATTATCCTGACATTAGGCCGACCAGTCCTAAAACTTACTCTTAATGCTGAGTGCCAAGCGAGACAGCTGTATCTTTTTTTTAAAAGTCTTTGGTATGACTCCACCAAGGTTCAAACTTGCAACCTTCCGTATCCAAGGTGGATGCTCTAAGTACTAGGCCACAGAAGCAGTCTTTACTGTAAGGTATTAATAGTTGCACTTCCAGGTTTTTAGGTCAGTTTTATATAATCCTCTTGTTCTCTTTGATTACTGATGATCCTATGAGAAGAGATCAGTCTTAATTATGTTGCTGATTTTGACAAGTGTAGGATTTAGATGCTTGGACTTCTTGATTTCCATGACTATACTGCCTGAGAGATTGTTCACTGCTATATTTAGTATTTGTACTTAATTTAGCTTCATGCTGTGGAGGCTGTTTTTTGAGCAGTTCCTTCTTCTGCACCTGGATTTGATGTTGAATGAGTCACATGATGGTCAATGTTTACAGTATGTGCATTAGCTGGTTTTTGGCTCTGCCCATCTGATACCTATAGAAGAGGCTCATCTTGTTTAATTGGTTGCATATGTTAGTGTGTATATTGATTTTTTTTCCTATATCTGGTTTTGGTATGGTCTTAGTGCCCTGACATTCTCTTGTGTTTTGGTCCTTTGACATGTCTGTGTAATGCATTGTCTGGGTTTCCTGTCAGGTTGTTTGGTTGATCCATTTGAACACTGTGAACTCCTTGATTTTAGTACAGAGTTCCTGTTCAAACCTTTCTGCCTGAGCCTGGAGATTACAACACCTGGTACCTTAATAACAATGGAAGAACCTCCAACTAAAAAGAGATAATTTTTAACAATGGAGAAAATAAAGTGAAAAGAGAAGACCATTTGCAAACTAGCTGTTTAAACATCAGTAAAACAAATTTAGGGTGTTATAAAGGAAAATGAGTAAATTGGAAACAATTTCATATGCTAATATGTGTGCATGTGATTTCAAATGTAATGCTTTAAGTATAAGTTTATTACTATATATTTTTTAGATGAATACATACCATATTTTTGCAATAACTATTAATAAAGAATAGAATATAGGTAAAGTGATTGAGGTTGTTATAGGGTTTGAAGCCATTCTTCAGCACAAGATAGGCTATACATGGTGGTCAGTATAAATGGTGGAGGAAGAACCCAGGAAAACCCAGAAAAAAACATGAACCACAAGAAGCTACTGGCAAGCTTTCTCACATACCCACATTGCCCAAATCCAAGACTTGATCCCACGAAGATAGAGGTGAGATGGCAGTGATCCATAATGGTGAGTGCTTTAGACCACTGGGCCACTCTGGAACCCTGTCATTGTTGTTATTTTACTTTATTGTTCTGAAACTGGATCTTGCAAATGGTTTATTTTATACAAACCTTGAGAGACAATTTTTTTATTGGCAGAAAGGGGCTGTCTCTAGTAACAGGTTTTACTGTATCAATAAATTTAAGGTCAGCAGCTTTTAGGGATGGTCAAATGAACTCCAGGATGGTGAGTTTTAATTGCAGCTGGAGGTTCAAGCAGATAATGACTGACTATTGACAGTTTTTGTCAGACAGATCTAGCAATGCTAATAAAAATATGCTTATTTTTCCCCCTAAAGTAACAATTTGCTGTAACAAAAAAAACCCCTTCAAGTTTTGGCCTTATCTACATCCAATTCCCCACCGAAGATAATTTCAATGTCTAAGGCTACAAAATTACTATTATGGCAGAGCACCATAAGTAGTGAAATGGCAACTAAAGTTTTCAGGCAGGGAACCTTATGGCTGCTAAAGTTTTATACACACTTGGAGGGCTGTAAAGACTTAATTGTTTTTAATTGGTACATTTATTGCTCAGTTGTTACACATTGTTACATTTTTTTCCCTTTTTTCTTTTATTTTCTTTGAAGAAGCTTTGGGGGCTCAGTGGTATGTGTGTTGACTTGTGATCCAAAGGGTCAAGGTAAAATTCTACCATTAAATCAACCTGGGTCAGCTGTCTTGATGTGTCCATGTGCAGAATGCTTGACTACAGTTGCCTCCCCACAAAATGACCTACTTATGTTACTGTACTATAAAACCAAAACAAATCAGTTATTTTGTAAGACTAGATATTTGCATTTGTATCAGAGGGTTTATCTTTCTTAAATTTTGAACATATTTGTCTTTACATTTTTGAAAATTAATAAAACCATTGTGTTGACATGCTGCCATTTTTTTTCTCCTGACATTTTATTGCAACATCTCAGTATTGATGTTGTTGTTCTGGGGCTTAATGCCATTTTTCAGCACATGATAGGCTATACATGACAGCCAGTATTAATGGTGGAAGAAGAAATCCGAAGAAAGAACCACTGACCCACCAGAAGCTACTGGCAAGTATTCTCACATATCCACATTCCCTGAATCTTAAGACTCAAACCCACAAAGATGGCAGTGATCCATAATGGATAGTGCTTTAGACCACTCAGCCACTCAGGGCCCCACTCACTATTGCTAATGGTTGTGAAGTATACATTTTTATGTAAGTTGGCATTCATTCCATAGATTGCCTTTGTTTTGTTTCATTTTCTAAATTTTATATTTATATTCAGATGGATTTTAAATGAAACATTTGTACAAGAATGCTGCATTTACATAAGCAAACAATCACTTCATCAAGCATAGTTTGTACAGATCCATGCAAGATTTAATTTTGTCAAAATTTGTAAATGTCTGCAACTGTTAAATAAAAAATTTTGATTTGGTAAAAGTTTTATTTATATTTACAAATGCTATTCATCCTTGAATTTTCTTATCTTCGTTTATAAATATTTAGTGAAAGTAGGCCATGTTAATCTGCATAGGTCTTGTTAGTGTGAGTTGGCCTTGCTAATTTGTGCAGGCTTTGTTAGTGTGAGCAGGCCTAGCTAATTTGTGTAGGCTTTGTTAGTGTGAGCAGGCCTTGCTAATTTGTGAAGGCTTTGTTAGTGTGAGTAGGCCTTGCTAATTTGTGCAGGCATTGTTAGTGTGAGTAGGCCTTGCTAATTTGTGCAGGCTTTGTTAGTGTGGGTAGGCCTTGCAAATTTGTGCAGGCCTTGTTAGTGTGAGTAGGCCTGGCTAATTTGTGCAGGCCTTGTTAGTGTCAGCAAGCTTTGTTAACTCATTAACCCCTGGAGGTTTTTGTCATTTTCAACTGAAAAGTGAGTAAGAAACCCATCTTGGGGTCTATTTCTGAATATATGGTAATAATCTGCCTAAGACATTTTAGGTTAACCTAATACTTAATTGTGTTAGAAACATCCTTTGTCAATGGCTAGTTTGTCAATGGCTATTTCGCCTGAGCATGAGCCGAAAGGTAATGATGGAGTTCTTTTTTTTCTTTTCTGTTTTTTTTTTTGTTTTGCTTAATGGGCACATCTTTTTGGGGTTGACACCATTCATTATTCTAAATGCCCATCTTATCTAACAGCTGCCTGGCTTGAGCTTAGCATTAAGAGGTCAGTGTTAGGACTTGGTGTCAGGATAATGTGACTGGGTGGGACATCATGCTACATGTCTGTGGCATGATGCTACAGTGCTAGACATAACTATAAACTGCCACACTGCAGACATGGTAGCAATATGACTGAAAAATTGTTAAAACTAGGTTAAAAATCCTAATCACATTACATAATCACAACCCATATCACCCACTTTCTTGGGTCTTACATGACCTTGATGTTACAGAGCTCAGAATTTTTTAGGCTACCACCTCCTGCCATGTAAACAGTGTGCAGTGCCAGGGGTTAATGAGTTAATGTGTGAAGGCCTTTGCCATCGACTAAAATGTTAAATCACATTTCACAAACCTTACAAACAGCTTCATAAAGAAGAAAATGTCATTTAATATGGTTGTCTTCATCCAATTTTATAAATTCAGGGATATTTTTGGAATACAGTTGTTCATTGTTCTCAAACTTTGATCACACACTGGCCACATACTGTTTAGTACATTGGCCCAAGAATTGCATCAATGAAACTTTTTCATTCTGTGAATGTGCTTGTATGCAAGGTAGCCTGTTGAAATGTGGGAGACAATAAGTGAATGATGTAACAATCAAATTGTTGCCAAAACTGGCTGGCTTTGAAGGAAACACATTTTATCCTGAAATGAATTTTTGCTTTTTAATTGGTCTTGCCCTTGCTGCATCCCTGCTTGGTATCTTGGTATGGATTTTTGCTTTAAATGGTGTTACCATTGCTGCATCACTGCTTGGTACCTTGGTATAGATTTTTGATTTAAATGGTCTTGTCACTATCCCATTCCTGGTTTAGTTAAAATTTTGGTTCATTGCACAATTATATTGTTGTTGAAGGTGGTTAATGTTTTGTTCTGAAATGCACTGTATACTGTGAAAAGAAATATTTTGTAATAGTCAACCAGCTGATACCATTACACTCCTGGTGGCCTATTTGACAGGATGAATATAGATTTATTAGACTTAAATTTCCTTTTTTGTTTTTGTTCAAGTAATAATAGTGCCACAACAGCATGTATTGACATATTGGGAAGTTTCATTTTTGCATTGTCTTTTATGAGGAAGAAATCAATGGTAAATAATTTCTCTTCTGCTGAACTTGGAAAACTAGATGCCATTATTGGCAATTATGTTCAGAGATCACATTAAACTCAGTTTCCTTCAATACAGTACAATTTTTGCTATGTGTATATATCCAGTCCACTATGATATTAATGGGTAAAATAGAATACCATATTTGTTTAAGTAATAATTACTTATAAACAAGACAGCATCATTAGGTATGGACTATTTAGAAGACAGGATAGGAACCAATGAATTGAAGTGGCCTGAGCAGAAGAAGAGGTCCATATCAATCCAATATTCCAGATTCTGGCCCAGAGGCAATTAATACCCAATAATTATTGTGCTTGAAAATTACCTTATGCCAGGTGCCAAAGTATCTGTCACATGACCCATCAGTTCTTCTGGCCAATGACTATTGATGCATGAAACTATAATATAGAATTGGGAAAAGTTGTTTAAAAATTGTGGAATTCATTGCCTTATTTCATCCAGTTATGATCTGCATCCTTTTCCATTTGATAAAGATTTGTCTGAATGCAGATTACTTAACTTTATAGATCTACAGGTCATAGACTAGAAGATGTATGGTTTGGTCTGTTGTCCATCATTTATTGTCTGTCCATCCATTAGTTAGAGTTATTATTGTTACTCATTACACATTTGTCCCAAGGTCTAGTTAGTCCTAAATTAAAATCATGCTGCTTGGACACCCTATGGCTGTGTCAGTGGCCATTTTGAAATTCTTGAAATCATTACTACTTCTAAACAGATGGTCATATCAGACTAGGGTTTTCACTTAAAGACTTCTTGTGCTGATCTGACATCCAGTTTGGCTACCATAGCAGCTATCTTGAAAAGCTTATTAATGGAATGGAAAGTCATATTGACCTGGGTTTTCACCAGAATACTTCTTACAGTGTCTAATTGGTGTTCAGCATAAATGGTGTCAGTCTGAGCCCAGTATATCCACCAAGGTGGTTAAGTTGAAAATCTACACACATCTCTTGACTAAATGGTCATATCAAAATTGGGGTTTTCACTGAATGACTTCTTATGAAGGAGATATTGTCCATGATGAAAATGGTTCCAATCTGGAATTCAATATGGCTGAAACCATGGCCATCTTGAAAATCTTATGGATGGTCATATTGATATTTTTGGTTTTACCAAAAGCCTTCTTATAGTGTCAGGTTGGTCATAATAGGAAATGTTGCCAGTTGGATATCTAATATGGCACTATAGGATCCATCTTGAAAATTTTGCTGTTGCTACTCCTTATTATGTCTTGTTGGTCGTATATTGTATGTTTGTCCAAAGTGATAAATGTTGCCAGTTTGATATCTAATATGGCACTATAGGATCCATCTTGAAAATTTTGCTGTTGCTACTCCTTATTATGTCTTGTTGGTCGTATATTGTATGTTTGTCCAAAGTGATAAATGTTGCCAATCTGACACCAGTCTGTCCAAAAAGCCTGTCCACTACAGCGACTAATTTAAAATTTATTCTGTTGTTGAAGAATCTTAATGATAATTTAAATACTCATAAAATTAAAATTAAATAATCTTGTCTTGACTTATTGGGAGTGTTTTTTGGCCAGTAAAGCATCAAATGCTTTTGTTTTGAAAATGTTTTCTTCACATTTTTCCATCAAGGAAAGACGTCTTGATAGACCCATGTCAGTTTATGGGTTCTAGACCAGCAGCATAGAGGGATGTATTGCTCCACCCATCCACTCTACTTTTCCAACTTCATGATAGTGTGTGTGCAGCCTAACCATGTGAACTAAATTTAGAGTTTACTTATTAGTCTTTTTTGTCTGTGTTTGCTTCTTGATGTTGGACTATGCAAACCTCATTGTTTATCCTTTTGGCAGTAAAAGTTAAAACATCACCATGTTATGCTAAAACCTCATCCTTCTGGAAAATGCCTTTAGTTATAGTATCCATTACATGTATACAGTCAAGGAGAAATGCATACAGTATTTACCAATGAGTGCAGCTGCAAACTGCACAGACCCAGAACTGTTGTCACCTAATGTGCCAGTAGATCTCTGTGCAGTTTTTAAGAATAATTAGTAGAATAAATACCAGAGTCCCAGATCTGCTGGCACATTATGCCTTGGCAGATCAGAATCTTTGTTTTTAATTTGTCTCAACTTGTTGGTAATTATATGTGGTACTGTCATTAAATAAGTCCATAAACATACAGTGTCCCCCTCTTGACCCCCCACCTGTGGCTACCCATTCTTACCTACAGAATCTGTTGGCATCAATGAGTTTGTGTTCAAAAGTATCCCTCATGAAAGGCCATCCCTGCCAATGCCACCATCAGCCAGGATATTAGTAAAAAAAATTTATAAAATTTACCCCTCACAAGCTGCTGAATTTAGTTTTTTAATAAGTATCCAAAACCAGTATTATAATGTGTGTTAAGTAATCCAATGTTTCCCATTGTCAGGTTTCCTTAAAGAAAGAAGTATGGACCTAAGTGCCAGTACCACTAAGGTTCATATTACATCATTTACACCTTTATTCCATACCCTGAAGAAAGACCCAAATTTCAATCCATTCAAAAAGGAAAGTACATATAATCCCATTACTTCAGTGCTATCATTAT
Source organism: Potamilus streckersoni (assembly GCA_016746295.1). Taxonomy (NCBI): domain Eukaryota; kingdom Metazoa; phylum Mollusca; class Bivalvia; order Unionida; family Unionidae; genus Potamilus; species Potamilus streckersoni. The sequence continues at coordinate 898,923 of JAEAOA010000750.1, forward strand.
AGGTCCAGTTTAGTCCCTCTGATAATTGTTAAGATTATAATAATTGAATAATAGTAAGAGCTGATAAGTGGTGTTGGTTTTGATTTACAATACAAAAATGGGGAAAATGGGTTTTATAGTCTTTATGGCTTCCCTTATAAAAGATGTTGAACTTGCTCACTTTCATAATTAGTGGCTATTGACGGCAATTTTCAACTTTACAAATCCTGCCTGAGGTGAGGTGCTTTTGTTCCAAATCCTGCCTGAGGTGAGGTGCTTTTGTTAGGTTAAATCATGGTACCTAAGGAAGCTGTTTTGGCTTCTCTCACTTGAGTCCAGAATGGACAGACCAAATTACTGCCTTTAAAGCCTTTTGTTTGAAGATTATAACCTGATGTAATTGTCCAGATCATAACTGGGTCAGCATAGACTAAAAATAGATTGTGTGCAGAGAAATTAGCCTTGAACAAACAGGGTACCAGACAAAGACTGAAAAATTAGGTGGCTACACACTTTTCACTTCATTTATGAAGGCATTTCCTCCACTCTACAAAAGTTTCATCTGCATAATTAAATCACATACAGATAACAACAACACCATAAATCATTACTAAATATTTATGTCCTCAGATAAATGGAGAGGATTATAAGAGAATAAAGTCATTATAGTCTAGGACATAAGATGAGGTAGGGAAAAAACCCTCTGGAAGGCCATTTTTCAGGTATAAGAGTGGGACCACTGTACATTTAGCCAGTCTGAGCTCAAGCATCTTTTTTTAACCCTATATACTCAATCACTACAAATTGCACCGATCCAGATTTGTTATTGCATAATGTGTCAGCAGATCTATGTCTATCCAGTCTTTTATGAGTAATCAGAAGAACAAACATAAACCCTGAGCTACTGGTATATTGTACCATGGCAGATCAGAGTCTGTGTTGTGTGCAGTTGGACTGGATTTTAACTCAAGTACATATGGTATATGATTTGCTAGATGGGAGGTATAAATATTTTATTTGTAAGAATCACTTCAAATTTGATGCAATAAAGGAGAATGATTTGGGTATAGTTATGCATTTCTGGAAAAAGGATATTTTGTTTTACTGATTATTTCACTGGAATAAGTTGTCTCTTGCTTCAACTCAAAATTTTCTAAGCGTCAAAAGTCCTGTTGAATAGCTGAAGATATCCTAAAAAAAATTTCTGGGGAAAGGTTTTATGTATTTTAGCTCAATTGGTTGAGGACAAGTCTTCTATTCAAGACTATACAAGATAAGCAAATTGTCCTTCATTAAAAAAAGATGCCCTTGAACATCAACATTGAAATTCATGTTACTACTACTTATCCTGATATTGTAGAAAGGCTTTTTATGATGGTCAACAATGAAAGCAATGCCAGTTTGATATTTAGCATAGCCACATTGAAAGACCTTGCTAAGATTTCCACATCATAATGTGGGATCTTTATAGTAATAGATTTGTCTATCCATCTGTACACCAATCCCTTGTCCATTTGTACATCAGTCCACTGTCCATCTGTATGCCAGTCCACTGTCCATTTGTTTACATTTTTTAAAACCAGCATGGTGCAACACATCATTGTGAACCATTTGGTAAACATATTATCTATTAAATGTAGAGGTATATTGTAATGTTACTTTTTTTCTCAAGCCCACTGGTGATGGAGTTTTATACTTTCTTTTCATCAATATTACATCTCCACTTGGGCAGATCCTTTGAACCAAATAGCTTAGAAACCATTCAACATGTTCATTGCAAAACAATACAATGTAATGTTTTACATATTTGTTAGCCAAGGCTCAGATATGATAACCTTATCAACACCTTAGTGGATGGAATACATATTTTTGTGCTTTGTCCTAGCAACATCTATTGAATATCATGAGTTGCCTCCCTCAGTATGTAATTCCACCTAACAAGTGCTTGCATATAACAGTGGTGTATTTGACCAAAAATGATGATGGGACAATTGACCTAAAAAGGATGCTTTGTAACTTTAACATCAAAAGTATGACTATGTACAAAAGTGAAGCCATTGCAGGAGTATTTGAGTGAAAGGTATTTGTACAAACATGTACCAGCAATACAAAAATTAATTACTTGATTCAAGCCCTCTTGTCTCACTCCTGTAGGAACATTGTTAAGATTTGAATAAATTAATTTTAATTTGGTGTTTTTGCCTGCCACTATATCCAGTGAAATTCACAGGCCTGAAGTACAAAAATATTTGCTAGATAGGCCAAAGTGTAGATAGGATTATCATATCAGAGAATTGGCTACTGAAGATGTACAGCTACATTCACATTTATTTTGTAATATAATATTGGTATATATATATATATATATATATATATATATATATATATATATATATATATATATATATATATATATATATATATATATATATATATATCGAATAGTAGCATTAAGATGGTAATTCAGTAGTGAGCCTTTAAGATAATATAATACTGCATGTAGATGGGCAAATTGAAAACGCAGAGACAATGGATACTTTTTTAATGAGAACTGTAACTTCAAAAAGTTAAAATGATGTTCACAGTTTCTTTTTATCACAGAGAAACCATCATATCCCCAAAACCTTAGATCAGTGACTACCAAAAACTCTTCTTCAAAAACCAAAAAGATCATTTTTAAATACCTGGATGACCATTTAGTGGAATATCAAAGAATTAGAAATCAAAGAATGTTCCAGCCAGTCAGCTTATCACCAGTGATTATATTCAATTGATGATAGGTTTAATTCTACAAGGCCTTACCATCTACTTCTGTCCTTGTGTGGAATTATATACTGTTATGTGCTATGCATGAGTTTAACTTAGACACTTGCACTACAGGGATAATGATTTTAGCTGTTTTTATAGATTTAATTTACACTAATTTTCTGGTATGGGTTAAAGATTTCTCTGTGTGTGGTATGTGTGGACACAGTTTACATGAGCATGGATGTGTGAGATGGGTAGTAATTGATTAGTTTTAGTATATCTTGGCATATATACCCTAGAGGGTCTCATGGTAGGGTAATTCTGTTATGTAACTAATTGAATTACTAATTGAGTTACCATTCCTAAATAAAGTCATTATTGTTATTTGATTCATCATCATCATCTTATTATAATTTTAATTGTTTCATAGAGCTTGATGTACCTTGATTAGTTTTATCTGGTCAGCTTAATTATGGACAGTTATTGCCCTTAACAGTTAACATCATGTCTTCACATGGGAAACTCATTCCTTCTGACCAACAGATCTTCACATAACCCTTGCAATAATTGGATTCCATTAGGTAAGCAAATTATCTGTTGCATGTTTGATGTAACTTTCTACAAGTTTAATCTTTTCAGGTAAATTTTGATGGAGTTGTTGCCCTTCATCAATTAATATTACAACTGCACTGTAGCAAAACCTTTGAACTAGCATAGCTAAGAATGCACTTTCTTTGGGATTTGTCACATCTGCTGCATTTTAGATAGGGTTGTGGCTTTTAGTGTGCCTGTTTGCCCAGAATTGGACATGTATGTTAGGAGTTGACTTTTTTCATTTATCTTGTATTTATTGTAAGACACATTAGCCATATCAGGATCAGTATTTGGTCTCATTGGAAAATTCTCATTTATGTTGGCTGCTTCATTGATGCCATACCCTAGTTTTTGCCAAGTCTTGTAGTTAGTGATTTGTACAGGCCTTGATTTCCTGATAATAACTGCAATATTTAGTCAACTTGGTTATGTCCTTGCAAGGTAGATGAGCAGTAATAGGAGCATTAAAATTTTCTCTGAAAATTCTCCTAGACAGAAATAGAATGGCTGCAGCATAGATGCCATAACCCAATTCTTGGCCAAGTGTTACAATGTAATCAATGACTCATGCCAGTCTAGATATCCAGGATGGAACAATTACCTCTAGAGCAGACTGGTTTGTGATTTATTGTACAAAGTTATTGACAAGAACTAACTGATGATTGCCACTGAAAGGCAATTTCTTTGCAGCTAGACATGCAGTTGTGTTCAAGTGCTGTACTTGGGTCTAATTTTCTCATTTATCAATATGGTAGGATGCAAAATGAATCAACTACACTGGAGCTAACTACTTTTGAACTGTATGTACTTGCAAAATCTTCACAGTGACGATAATCCTTTGAATTAAAATAGTAAACCAAGTGTCAGTAAAATAGATTCTGAATGTACTACAATCAGAAAACCTTCCCCCTCCCCATATGACTTTTAATTTAATTAGTCATTGACTTGAGTTTGTTGTCATTTCATCTCCTAAAGTACTTAAAAAAATTGCTGTGAATCTACCCATACACAGGTATATACACATACATGTGCATACACATGCTCATGAATGGATGGTAATATTAGCATGGGCCTGAATAAAACTGGTAATAATCTGACATTCAATGTGGCTACCTACAGAAGCAATTTTAATAAACTTGTGGCTTCTCATTCTGAATGGAAAGCTATATTGACAGTTTTTGCAAGGAAACTTCTTATAATGCCAATTTAGTCCTGAATTAAGATTGATGCAATCTGATGTGCTTTATAGTAACTATCTTGAAAATTTATTTTTACATCTGAATGGATGGTCATGTCAACATGGGGTTTTTACTGAAAGATTTCTTGTGAATTTGAGTTGGTCATGCCAGACTAATGTCCAGTGTAGCCAGCATGGTAGCCATCTTGGCATTGCAAATTTCTCTTGAATTGGAAGTCATATTGACATGAGGCTTGTACCAAAGACATTCTGTGATGTCTAGTTCATTCTAAATGAAATTTGTGCCATTATGGTCACCAAAGTTGTGAAAATCTTGTTATTTATTGCTACCCATGAAATGTCAGCATGGAGTCTTGACTAAAAGACTTCTTATGATGGCTGGTTGGTCCCAAATGAAAATGGTAATGATCTTCTATCCAGTATGGCCAACATTATGGCCATCTTGAAAATTATATCACTACTGAATGAATGGCAGGGGATTTTGACTGCTTTGGTTACAGCATCTGCCTCAGATGAGTGATGTTGCGGATTCAAACCAGGCTGAGTCATATCAAAGACTTTAAAAAAATGGTACTAACAGCTGCCTCACTCAGCACTCAGCATTAAGAGGTTAGTGTTTGGACTGGTTGGCCTGGTGTCAGGATAATATGACTGGGTGGTACTTTATACCACATGTCTATGGAATGATGCCTCCTTGCTAGACATCACTATAAACTGTCATACTATATTGTAGGGATATAATTGAAACATTGTTAAAGCTATGTTAACATACACAGAGAAAAGGCCCAGTATATGGATTACATGTTGATCTATTGCCAGTACACTTTTAAAAAGATGTCAAGTTTCCTTTTTATGTATCAACTGATCATTGTAATATCTTTGATACCAAATATATCATTACCATATATACTTGTTTATGAGATTGATCATTGTAATATATTTGATACCAAATATGTTAATACCATATATACTTGTTTATGAGATTGATCATTGTAATATATTTGATACCAAATGTGTTATTACCATATATACTTGTTTATGAGATTGATCATTGTAATATCTTTGATACCAAATGTTATTACTATATATACTTGTTTATGAGTTTTTTTTTTCTTTTTATTTTTTCTTGACATACAGCATAGAGCCAGATCTGCAGCATGTGTGATGGCAGATCTGGGTCTGTGCAGTTTACAATTAGATTTGGAGTTAAATGTGCATACATATGTTATTTTGTATGAAAATTATCAGAGATGTATACAAAATGTCATGATAAAAGTATGTAAAATATGATTTATTCACAAAGATGGCAAGAAGAAAAAGACAGTTTGGGCAGAAATATAATACACATGCAGTGGTAGCCTTAAAGTATTCTTGTATTGTCTATTGATGGTATTTCATGTAATTAAGCAAGCTTGACCCAGGTCAATGTAGATCTTCAGAGTATATGTATAGATATATAAGTGACTTTATTTAGATTGTGTCCACTTTAACAGTGAATAAGCAGGATATTAGTGTTAGTACAGGTCTAATACCTTCAGCTTATATTTAATATTCAGGAGAGGGAGGGCTGTTTGTATGTGTATCAGTTGATATGTTCATGTATATTTGCATCTGTTCCTTGATTTCATTGAGATCATAGGATACCTGCACTGAATTTTAATTTTTTTGGAAGTGATGTGAGTTGTTGTAATGAAGCTTTAATGTTTTTTAAATGGCAGCAATGGTTCAGAGAGTAATCTGAATTGAATTGCATACTGCCAAGTTCTGCAATAAGATTTCATAGCAGAAAATAGCATTGATGTAGACTTTAAATCCTAAAAAAAGTTAAAATATAATGTTATAGATCTCAATGGTCTATTTTATATGTTCAGAAAATATGTATATAAAAAAGGATAAAATTCTTCTCTATAAAATGTTTCTAAAATTCTGCAGCTGTGCATAAATTGGAAAGATTTGCCATTTGACCAACCTGTGCACAGAGTGATTGGGCCATAATTTTTGTTACTTTGATAAGTAATTTTATTGATACAAAGCCCACTCATCTATTATTCTTGCACAACTTTGTATTAGATCTCTTTCTAAATTGTCTCTAGTGATTCTAAAATGTAGGAGTCCAGAATTTCCATATGATGTTTTGTTTTGTTTATATTTTTTTCCCCGTTAAGATACCTGTGCACATCACAAAATATTTAGAAGTCACTTCAGATATGCAGTTACCAATTTTTGTGTGAGACACACACACACACACACACACACACACACACACACTTACACACTTACACACACTCACACACACACACACACACACAATTTAACTCCCAGAGGCAGTATTATATCAAAGGGAGATGCAGCTGGGTTGATGTCTGACAACACTATAGAAATATTGGGTCAATGTTTATTTGCAGATTAATAAAATCTTTAAAGAAGGAACTTCAAATTCGTTTTCATTGATTAAATCCACTGATTTAAAACATTCTAAGAATATGGTTTACAGCATATAAACTCTACAAGAGTATTAATGTTGACCTGATGGAAGTTTAAAGTCAGACATGAACTATAATGTTCACCATTAGCATTTTGATGGCTTCAATGTCTTCTATGGTTAGCCTCAAGGGAGAGGTTTTATACCCTTAGGAAAAATTATAGGCAGTATCAGATCTGACCTGGTTCTGATTCCACTAACTATTTGATAATGTGCAGATAATCTGAAATAATCTGTCTTAGTCACCATTTGGAGTCATTGGAGAACTCAGCTAGTATGCAAGATGAATTCCTAAAATACCTAACTGTAGTAACTCCAGGGTTAGTCTGGGCAGCAAGCACCTGATTAGAACTAGTATTGGAGGTTAATGGGTATTTTCAGCAAGATGGACCCAGAGGCCATGCATCCCAATGTGCTAATAAATCAAAATTAGGAAAAGTAGGGTGACACAGTTTGGAATGAATAAATTCTTCTTTTCCTCCCTTCATATATCTTGTCAGTTTTTCCAGAATGTTTTATGTTTGTTTTCTGGTTCTAATCCACTTGGATTGCACCAATTTTGTGATTTGGACCTGCAGATCTAGGTTATGTAGTAAAACTAAATGTACATTTTATATGTAGATTACAACTTTCATGTTCAGATATTGCTTTGTTGCCACTTACATTAGCAGAAGTTATGCTTATATCTCTCTTGGTGTTGCCATGTATGATACTCTGTTGCTCCTGAATATTATCCTATTTGTTTTCACTCCCAGAGGACTGTGTCCAATCAAAATTTCTCATGATTATACTCTGTTGCTCCTGCATATTATCCTATTTGTTTTAACTCCCAGAGGACTGTGTCCATTCAAAATTTCACATCAATCATACTCACTTGTTCCAGTTTATTATCCTACCAGTATTCCTTTTTGCTCACTAAAGAATCTTTCCTTAGAACTTGGAGTTGTCAATTGATGCAAGATGGATAATGATATTATACATTCCAAAATGTTGGATAGGGTTGCTGCATAGTTTCTAATAGTTACCTGTTAGATTTGTAAATATATTTATGCATAAGCATCATTAACTCATGAACCCCTGGAGACTCCTCATTTAATCCACGATATTAAAAAAAAAAATGACTCCTCATTTAATCCACAACATTAAAAAGACTAGACTCCTAATTAAACCCATGATATTAAAAAGACTGGACTTGTCATTTAAACCATGTTACAAAATAGATGAGACTCCTAATTAAAGACTAGACTCCTAATTAAATCCATGACATTAAAAAAACTAGACCCCTCATTTAACCCACATTACAAAATAGACTAGACTCCTAATTAAACCCATGACATTAAAAAAATGACTAGACTCCTAATTAAACCCATGACATTAAAAATGACTAGACTCCTAATTAAAACTGTGACATTAAAAAAAAAGACTAGATTCCTCATTTAACCAACATTACCAAAATGACTAGACTCCTAATTAAACCCATGACATGAAAAATGACTAGACTCCTAATTAAACCCATGACATTAAAAAAATGACTGGACTCCTAATTAAACCCATGACATTAAAAAAATGGCTAGACTCATAATTAAACCCATGACATTAAAAAGACTAGACTCCTAATTAAAACCATGACATTAAAAAAATGACTAGACTCATTTAACCAACGTTACAAAAATGACATTAAAAAAAACAAACTAAACTCCTAATTAAATCCATGCCATTAAAAAAACATAGACTCCTAATTAAACCCATGACATTAAAAAATAGACTTCTAATTAAACCCATGATATTAAAAAAAACTAAACTCCTAATTAAATCCATGCCATAAAAAAAACCTAGACTCCTAATTAAACCCATGATATTAAAAAACCTAGATTCCTAATTAAACCCATGACATTAAAAAGAAAAAACTAGACTCCTGATTAAACCTAGGATATTAAAAAGAAAAGACTACTGATTAAATTTGTGATACTTCAGTGGCACCAGATGACTGTGCTCTTTTGAAACACTCATATAGCTCTGATCGCTATTACACATTTTGATAAACTGGTTATTTCCATTGCGTTGTAAGAAGAAACAGTGATGCTTATTCATAAATCAGTAATGAACCATATTGACCCTTCCATCAATGTGCGGATATCACCAAGAAACTATTTGCTGAGCCAAAGGATAAATCAAAAGTATCCAGATTCCAACAAACTACTATCAGGGCTTCAGTATTTACTCCAATTGCAAGAGTGCATTTATTTCTTAGCTTTTACATTTTATTAAATTTACTTTTTATTGGCACCATGTAGACATTATTGTGCTGGTATGGTTTTACAGAGATAGAGGTAAATTCTTGAAGTTATTGGTAATATTGCACAGCCTAAAATGAATACATATGAATCAGATTTAAATAAGTTTCATCTATGTGTGATCAACAAGAGTATTCTACTGCAAATTGTCTGGTGTATTAGTTATTTGCTCCAAATTTTTTTTTTTATAATACAAGACATTGCCATTCTAGAATAAAGGGCAATGCCATTGTGGAATACAGGGCAATTTCATTTTAGAATAAAAGGCAATGTCATTGTGGAATACAGGGCAATTTCATTTTAAAATAAAAGGCAATGTCATTGTGGAATACAGGGCAATATTATTTTAGAATAAAGGGCAATGTCATTGTGGAATACAGGACAATTTCATTTTAGAATAAAGGGCAATGTCATTATGGAAATTTCATTTTAGAATAAAGGGCAATGTCCTTTTGGGAAGACGGGGCATTGCCATGAGTACAGGACAATGCTGTTTTTATTGAAATCTCTGGTGCATGTAGTTTAATATGTTGCATGACAACAAAATATGAAATGTACATTGTAGTTGCAGTGTGCACTATTTACTGGAGTAATAATTTGATTGATTAATTCCTTTATTTCCAAAGTGTGGCCTTTCCTTCCTGGTTTTATCAGTTGATTCTCAGCCCTCTAAGATTTGGAAGGTTAGTGGATGTAGTTTGATATGAAATGGTAGAGAAATGTAATCAGATCTGTGTATGCAATACATAACAATTCTGATGCTATGGCTAGTGCAGATAAACTAAGTGATGCATAACATTACTATGGTTTAGACCAAAGTGAATAGATTTGCTATTTTGATAAACTTTTGACCTTTTAGTGGTGAATGGTTCACTGGTTGTATGGATTAAATGATGATTGATGGAGAGACAGACATGAAAACTACCTGTACAGTGAAATCTCCATGTACAGGAGATTTATGGAACTTCCTGGTCCAGTACTATCTTGTGCCATTAATCCTACTGTTATCATCTGACTGACACCTGGAGGTGACCCTAAAGAGGTCACCATGATATATCTTACAGAGAGGTCACATAATTTATCTTGTGCACTGATCCTGATATAAGTATTATTAATAATAGTCTTTATACTGTATGAATATGTATAATGATACACATTATTCTTAATGTTATTTGAATTTGCAATTTTTTTGGGGGTACAGTATAATAGCTAACTCTTGTTTCATGGTTGCTGCAAGTCACGATTTTTAGAGACCATAGACCATTTCATGGAGACTTCAGCAACTTGAACTTCATAATTTGCTAGGAATTTTGATCATGTGGTGGGTGGTCAACTGACCACAATATCCAATTGATAGCTGGTGGTCAAATAGTCTGGTCCTCTGCTTAGTATGCTCCTTAGTATAGTATAGCAGAGTGCATCCCAGGAAGCATACTAAGCAGTGGACCAGACTAGTGGTCAAAACAAGGTGGAAGCGTCAGCATTAGCATCAACTGTTCCAACTACTTCAGCTTCATTTATTGAGTTAAAAAATGCCTATTCAACAGCGATGATGCCACAGATATTGACAATAATTTAATATTGGAACCATCCTGTCTTGTTTTCTGGATTTTATAGCCATACGAGAGAGTAGCTATGAGCTGTTTACATCTGGACATGTACATGCGAGTATGGAAACAGTGTCCATGTTAAAAATTTAATCCTTTTTTTTTACCATAACTGTATTTTATAAATCTAGTTAGTTACATTTTCCAATAAAAAGAATTTTTCGTATTATTCAAACCTGGAATATTTTTCGATGGTAAAGCTGCAGAAGTCCCAGGCATTTAGCGGCAGGTATCATGGGGCATTTCTTAATTTGTTTTAATCTAATACCTCTAAACAACAATGTATGCCATTTTGTTATGTGCAGATGCCTACCAGTGTTTGATTGGCTGGAGTATAATGTGACTCGAAAAAAAAACAAACAACAAAACAAGGGGGGAGGAGGTTTTTCCGATAATTACAGAGTATGAAATGGGCTATTAAGCAGTGGTTCTTTTTTAGAGACAACTTACAGTTTATCAAATCAGAAATTGAGTTACTAAACAAAAATTGCCTGTCAAGACTAAGACAAAATGATGCCCATAAAAATACAAGTATGTACAGATTTTTTGTTTATACAATCTGAATGAATTTGCCATATGTTAGTACTTGTTTCAGTAAGTACCATATGCATTGTATTGTAGGTACCCAGCAAATGTTCACAAGAGTTCAAAAATATATCAGTATAATATTGTTACTAACTAGATATGATCAAAGTATATAACTGTAACATATAATCATAAATGATCTCACCTGTTAACAGATAAGCTCAGGGTATAGAACTGATCAAAATTTATCACTCCTATAGACTTCTGATCAAATATGATCTGTGTATAGAACTTACCAAAAGATATGATTGATATCTGGAATTGTCAATAAAATTGATGTATATAATTATTAATAAGTGTGATGTATTCATCATCAGATATGACCAATGTATTGATTTATAATGTATCAAAAAGTAGGAATATTATGTGATTGGTAGTCACAAAGTGATGTTGATTTTATGGTTCAAAACCTCATATATGCATTTTCATTGACAATGCTATTTATTTCATGATGTCTTGGAGATGAACACAAGATTCCAATTCCAATTAATAGTAAAGGAATGACCGTCTTACATGGTCTGTTAATCAGTTTGCAGAGGGAGCCTTCTGTAACCATCTTATTTCACAGAAACACAGGCAAAAATTTTTTGGCACTCTCTAATGAGTTAATTGCTATCATCCTTTGAACCAACATCACTTTTGACTGCACTATCTAGGTCACCCAAAACCCCTAAAGTTTGACCACTCCAAGTTACAGCTTATAATACAATGGCTGAGACACATTTGAGTATAAATACCAAACTATACCTTGCACCTGCAGGTACATGAACTAATTTCATTAAGCATTACATATTATTTATAAGAACACCTGTACATCATTTTTATGCAATAGCCATGTTCAGACATTAACAAGTCTCAGACAAGAATAATCACACTTGATAAATAAAATCTCATTATTTAATGCAAACAAGATATAATTGAATTCAGCTTACCTGTACAGCTGTAAAATAAAGTAACTTCAACAGACTGATAGCACTGTATTATTGTGACACAGGTTTGACTTTCTACAAAAATGGAGAATAATTTCAAAGCATTCAACATATTAAACAATTTCATCACACAAAATGGATTTCAAGAAAAAATAGTTTTTATTTATGTAGCTTTACAGTTGAAGATTGCTGCCATTAAGTTGGACTGCTTAATTGACATGTCTCATCTGTATTTTGACAATACAAAGAGAATTAGGGCTACACATATGCTAGTAGTGGTCACATTCATGACCAGTGACTTTGAGTTGTGTTCTACACTGCAGTCACTTTGGGCATGCAAAAGTGAGTGAATGTGAATCAGTATTTCAATATCCCCAAAGTGAAAAATAATACACTCCCAGGTAATAACATACTGGGCATCAAAAACCCATTTTCATTCATGTCACAGTATTTTAGTTGACAGTATGAAGATTATGCATACCTTGAATAAGTTGGTTGGTTGAATTTTTATGGGGCACCAGCACAATGAGGCCAATTAACCACATACAAAAGGTTACATCCTTCATTATTTACAAATGGTAAAGAGGTTCTTTATCAGCCAAATAAACCAAATAGCTAAAGGTAAAACCATAAGAATGATAAAAAAAATAAGTAAATAAATAAATAAAATAAAGTTTCTTGATAAACGGGATTGCAAATAATGTATGACAACGAAAACATGAAAGGTAATTAAAATCTAGAGACCATATATATATATATATATATATATATATATATATATATATATATATATATATATATATATATATATATAGCACAAAAATGTTTAAAATGATAACATAAAAGTTATAACTTATGATATGTTTACTTCTTTAAGAAAGTCTATAACATAAGAAATACAAACTGTATCAAAGGGCTCCTTCATGTCTTGCACATTGTAATATTGATTATGTGTAGATTGGAGGTCCAAACACTCCAGCATAAAGTGCTTAACTGTGAATGGTTCATTGCAAGATATGCACTCTGATGGGTCTTCTCCTTTCAGTATGTAGGAGTGGGTTAAATAAGTATGGCCATTTGAATTATAGCAATGACTACCTTCTCCCTACAGTCTGCTCTGTAGGAAGGAGTCCATTCTCCTAGGTTTGGCTTGATGGTATGAAGTTTATTATTCACAGCATCATTCCATGATGCCTGCCATTTCTGAGTAAACAGTCTTTGATACAACATTTAAAATCAGTATATGGTGTTTTAAAATCAGATGGTTCTAATGATAGGACCATTTTAACAGCGCTGTCTGCTTTATCATTACCTTTAATTCCAACATGGCTGGGTAACCAACAGTATACTATATTATGTGAAATACTCAACTCAGTATGCTTAATAAGAATATTAACCAATAGGGGATTCTCCAGTTTTCTATTATGTAGTGACTGAAGTACTGATAGAGTCAGAGAATATTATGCTATTTGAAATAAGCTTGCTTGCAATGTATTGCAAAGCAAGGTCTTTTGCTCTAATTTCAGCTGAAAAAATTGACCTACCATCTGGCAAGCGAACTTTGGTTGTGTGTTTTCCACTTACGAAGGCTGCAGCAGCCTTTTCCTCATCTTTTGATCCATTTGTATATATTTTTGTATAATTTTCAAATTGTGAGAGGAGTTAATGGTAAGATTTGTGGAAAATAGAAGGGTATGTCTCTGACTTTTTTCCATCATGTAACGTGAAAAGTACCCTTGGTTGCTGAAGTAACCACAGGGGTGTTTCAGATATGTTTGCTTTCAAAATTTTTGAAAGATCAATTTAGGTACTTTTGAGAAATTTTTATATTCTAATGCCAAATGTAGGTATGACATTTGGTTTATTGTCATATAAAATTTTATATTTTGGTTCAAAAACTGCCGAAAAAGCTGGGTTCAGAGGGCTGGATCTTAATTTGGTAGCATATTGTGTGGAAAGCGTGATAAGGGTGGTTTATCAGCTTTCACACGGGAATGTTTGAAATGCTCCCAGGGCAAGTCTTATTCCCTGATGATGGATTTGGTCAAGCATCTTCAAATAGGATTTCCTTGCTGAACCATAGACAACACAACCATAGTCTAATTTGGAGCAGATAAATGTTCTGTATAAACTGAGTATAACTCTCCTATCAGCACCCCAGTCAGTGTGCGATATTACTTTAAGTAAATGAAGAGATTTCAAACATTTAGCTTTCAAATGTTTCAGGTGTGGAATAAAAGTCAGTTTTCTATAGAAGATGATACCTAAAATTTTTTTTTCCTCAACAACTGGAATAGGTGTTTTTTCCAGCGTGAGTTTAGGTCCATCATGATGTCTTCGTAACTGACAGAAATGCATACAGACAGTTTTTGATTTTGAGAATTTTAAACCATTAGTATTGGCCCAATTTTGAATTTTGTTTATATTTTGCTGTAATTGTCTTTCAATTGTATGCATGTGCTTTGATCGGTAACATATTAAAAAGTCATCAACATATAGTGAGCAATCCACACTTTGAATAAGATTTCATAATTAAATAGTCCTCTGGAAGTATAAAATTTATATAATTTAATTTGAATGGTACTGAAAGTTGGATGGATGTTCATTTACATGTTAACCATGCTGGCAGTTATGGGTTTGAACCCTGGTTGAATAATTCCAAAGACTTTTAAAAATGGTACTAACAGCTGCCTCACAGGGCACTTAGCATTATGGGGTTAGTATTAGGACTGGTTGGTCTGGTATCAGAATAATGAGACTGGGTGGAACATGATGCTACATCTCTGCAGTATGATGCTCCAGTGCTTGACATCACTATGAACTGCTACACTACACACATTGTAGTGATATGACAGCAAATTTTTTAAAGCTGTATTAAAAATCTTAAAAACACACACACACACACACACACACACACACACACACACACACACACACACACAAATTTACCAAAATGAAATTAAAGGTGTTTATATGTTTAAACATTGCAACATCAGGTTTAGTAGATGACCTAGATGGAGCTATGAACCCTAACTACTGCTTTATGTGAGGGAGATAGGTACTTGATAACAGCATTGATACTGAATCCTGTATCTGAACCAGGATAAAACCAAAAATACTGTGCTTCATCTAAATCTATTTTCCTGTCAGCCATAGAAAGGCATTTTTAGGACAAAGCCCACCTTGTTCAGTGTCTTTGAATGAGAATTAGTCAAAATTGTGCATAGAACAGAAAATTATAGAAGAACAATCTATTTGGTTTCCAATGTCAAGAACTAAAATAATGTGAAATAAATTAATTAACAATAATGGAATTAAATATATTTAATGAATTTAAAAGTGGTCTAGAAGAGCATAATAACAGATTGGTGTTATTACAAGGTCAGACTGGTGTTATTACAAGGTCAGACTGGTGTTATTACAAAGTCAGACTGGTGTTATTACAAGGTCAAAAATACAGAGGGTCTATATCAAGAGAGACTACTGTCTTGCAGTCTTCTTCATGAATTGGAATAATGCTGCAAAATATAGTTTGATTCTTTATCTGAGGCAAACTGAAAGCATTGGGGTTAATTGCAAAATAACTTAAAATCATTTCCAATTCATAGTCTTTATTAATGAACAGCTGGGGATAAACAGATGACATATTAATGAAATCTGATTGTATGTGTATTGTATTCATTTTGAATTCACTAAGTTTGGTTACTGCAGAAAATAGCTTTTAATTTAACACCACATATCTTGGCCAAACTTGGCTTAGTTTTGCAGTTGAAGTTTTGAAAATGTTCAATTAAAAATAAAAAAATATTGATTTTGGGGTCCCAAGATCAAAGTCAACATTCACAGTGACTCAGACAAGACAAACTTGTGTACAGTAAGTTTAGAGTCATTGAGTAAAATGGTAATCACTACTAAAACAACAAAATTGCAGAACTTCATGGATCACATACTGCAAGTTCTGGAGGCAAGTCTGATACACACTTCTGGAAACTCATTAAAACTTATGGGGACAGTGTATGTTAAATGACAAATGACTTTTCTATTCAGAAAAGATAGGATTGCTGTAATCATTTATCTTTTATTGCAAAAGGCAATGACCTAGCCTCTGAATGTAGATGACTTTATTTTCACATATTATTAACAACTATACAGTACCTTCTCCCTCTGCTTCCTACAAGTATTGCATTCTAAACTGTTTTGGTACATTGTACATACTGTATACCTGCTATGATCTTTCATGCAGACAAGTCTGCCATTTGCTACCTACCTATTATTGATTGATGTTTAAGATTATCCAACCACTGACAACAAAAATATTAAGATTTGCAGCATGTTATATATAGCTCAAATGTTCCTTGACATTTCAAGAAACAAATTAAAAGGCCCTTTATTGGTGAAGATTAATTTCAGTTTCATTGGCTCCTGAATTGGCCTTTTGCCTTCCTATTAACAAACTGGTTCTTTCTGTACATGTGACTCTATTATCATAGTCAGCTGGGTTGTGTAAACATACTGTACAACCTTTCTTCATGAGCCTCCACTTACAGAGAGAATGATTTTGGATGTTAATGGGAGATGTATGTTTAAAGGGGCTATCTCCTATATGTGGAATTACTTAGGGGAAAACATGATCCAGGTAGGATTTGAAAATTGTCACTTTTGATGGGAGGTGATGAGTGTGTAAGGTTGTCCATATTTAAGCTCTGTTGGCCACTTATGGGAGACTATGGTACAAGGGGAGGCTACATGATAATTGATCAATACAAATCAGCTGATCAGTATAAACAGAGCTGGCCCAGTGCTGCTTGTCTTTTATGCTTGAAGCACTTCGGTTGGGAACACTTTACAAGAATCTGTGCATGTGAATCTGTCAGTGCACTTGGCTGATTTAGGATAAATGCTTGGCTTTTTGTTTGAGTGTATATCATCTTTACATGTGGGAATCTAATCAGCAGTGTGCATTGACTATTTCTGATGAAATCTTTGATTGCAGCTAACTATAGTCAGTGGATAAATGAAAATGAGATCAGCAGTTTAACTGGTAAGTTTACTGTCTAGTAATATAGTCTAGTCCTAGTAGGTTTCTGTTTATTCAGCAGCCTATATTTTTTTTGTTGCCCAAACTTATATTTTAAATTATATGTGTGTATGTATGTATGTATGTATGTATGTATGTATGTATGTATGTATGTATGTATGTATGTATGTATGTATGTATGTATGTATGTATGTATGTATGTATGTGTGTGTGTGTGTGTGTGTGTGTGTGTGTATGTATGTATGTATGTATGTATGTATGTATGTATGTATGTATGTATGTATGTATGTATGTATGTATGTATTTGTGTATATATATATATATATATATATATATATATATATATATATATATATATGTGTGTGTGTGTGTGTGTGTATGTGTGGGTGGATGGGGTGGTTATATAGGTTGGTAGGTAGGGTTTAAAATAATCAAGGTTATATAGTGCTAATCAGAAGCAATGTTGTAGAATTGGTAAGGCAAAACCTATGCAAAAAGCCAGAGGCAGACAATGAACAGTAAATATGTGCCAAAACAACCCACTACACCGACAAACACATTTTTGTTTGTGTGATTGTATAAACTAGTACCTTAGTTATATTATGCTGAGTACAGATATTTGCACTTCCCCTCCCCCACTTCCCCATCCCAAACACATCACTGATCTCAGCTGACTTCTGGTCATATTTACATTGTTGTAACCATTAAGACATGATGTCTTTCATACAAAACATAGATACAAAGTCAAAGAGAAAATTGTTAACATACAAGGTCAGAATTTTTCCGATATAAACTGCATTCTTTTTTAAAAAGTACAAGGTAAATGGACACATGACAGAAACCAGGTTGCCTTCATTATATGGTTCTTAAAACATACATGATGATACATCATTCCAATTCTCTGCCCAATTCTCTGCTGTGCTGAAGTTATTGGAAAAACAATACTGTTGCAACAGTAGGCATCAGTCAATCTCATTTTTCACATGCAAGCTAAGAAAATAACATGGCAATAAGAAATGAGACAATTTATGAAATGGAGAAGAAAAAATGGTTGTATGTATAGTGCAATGATAATCGAATAGTCAGTATTTCATCCTCACTTGACAGATGTATACATAATAGAAGTATATGATACTATTTAAAGTTAAATCAGGATACTGTATATCTATTTTATGCTAGGTAGAGATATAAGAGATATAAACTGACCTTCAATATACATGGATAAACCTAAAATTTTAAGATATTTGTAGGTCTGACACTTGTGTAGTCTAGTGGTATATATGATATACCTCACTCAACTCAACGTACAGATTTTTAAAAATTTTAATTTTCTTTTTTACTTTGAATTTGGGAATGAAAATTATGTTAGTGTCCGAGATAATCACATAAAACAACAGAACATAAAGGGTAACCACTGACACCTTGCAGGATCCACTAAGAAAGTAGGGACTTAAATCAGTCACATGGTTCAAATTGTTAGCCAATATATTTGAGCATAAAATAAAATAAAAATTTGATTGCTTCAAGAGATTAATGGATATATTTAATCTTATGAATGAGAAATTTAAATATTTTCACCCACTCAAATTACATCATGTAGCATCGATTATTAATTCACAACTGCTATTTTATTGTGTAATTTGTTTAAGCTTTTGCACTTGATTTTACAGGTTAAATATGGCATCATTATCTCTCTGAGTTGCTCCCAGGATGCCAATCCACAATACAATACAATATTGCAGATGTTACTAAAAGTAGAAACAAATATTTAAATGACTTGTCAAAAACTACTTGAAAGAATTTAACCAAATATGAATGAAAGTAATCAGGCATAGATGACTTTCAGTCATATACAGATGTAGATGAGCCACCTTCAATTTTATACCAATGTAGATGAGCCACCTTCAATTTTAAACCAATGTAGATGAGCCACCTTTAATTTTAAACCAATGTAGATGAGCCACCTTCAATTTTAAACCAATGTAGATGAGCCACATTAAATT
The DNA here is from genome assembly GCA_016746295.1 of Potamilus streckersoni. Taxonomy (NCBI): domain Eukaryota; kingdom Metazoa; phylum Mollusca; class Bivalvia; order Unionida; family Unionidae; genus Potamilus; species Potamilus streckersoni. The sequence continues at coordinate 918,380 of JAEAOA010000750.1, forward strand.
TTATACCAATGTAGATGAGCCACCTTCAATTTAACCAATGTAGATGAGCCACCTTCAATTTTAAACCAATGTAGATGAGACAACTTCAAATTTTATACCAATGTAGATGAGGATGAGCCACCTTAATTTTTATATTGATGTAGATGAGCCACCTTCAAATTTAAACCAATGTAGATGAGCCACATTCAATTTTATACCAATATAGATGAGCCACCTTCAATTTTAAACCAATGTAGATTGGCAACCTTAATTTTAAACCAATGTAGATGAAACACCTTCAATTTTAAACCAATGTAGATGAGACACCTTCAATTTTGTACCAATGTAGAAGAGCCACTTTCAACTTTATACCAATGTAGATGAGCCACCTTTAATTTTATACCAATGTAGATGAGCCACATTCAATTTATACCAATGTAGAAGAGCCACATTAGATATGGTTGCTGTTACTAAAAGAAGACAAACATAACCTGTAAAACAGACCAATCAGCAGACTCAGACCCAAGTAGAAAGTATCCTGGTATAGATGGTTTTCATTTTTCTACTAAAAAATTATATCACTTTGACAAAGAAACTGGAAGCTATTGCTGTATATAATTTCATCTCAGAAACAACAATAGATTTTGACCCAGGTGTGAGAGATAGTATTCTGGCATAGTTTTATAAAACTGATGCTGTTTGACAACCAAATATGATCATTCCTAAAGATTAAAAACCTCAAAATATCCTCTTAGAATAGAGTTCCAGCATGAGTTTGGAGTTCTGGATAATGTCTCAAATATGAAAACTGCTTTACCAGGTCTTGAAAATGTCTGGTAAAATTGCAAAATTGAAAAAAAATGACTAAAAAGTCTTATTTTAGTTATTACATACATCTTAATTGGAAACCAGCAATGTTACTGCTTTTTTGCATTTGGGAAAAGTTTTAGGAGGTCTGGAGATTTTTATTTTTGGGCATTGAAAAGGTCTGGGATCTAGTTTTAAATTTGTGGCAGGAACCCTGTTAAAATCACTCTACAAAATTTAACCAAATTTGAATTCAATGGAAGGCTTGACAATGACTCCTTTCAAAATGATGAGCATCTTTCCATCCAGGCACTCTCTGAAGTATCACATGTATGCAAAATTATTATTGAAAATTTTAAAAATTTCCATTTTTATTCACATCTTGCTTACTGTGTAATATATTTATGGCATACTGCCTGCATTTATTTGACTATAAGATGATCTAGTTTTCTAAAATTTCTTTTCAGTGTCCCTTTGATTCTCAAAGTATGGTTAGTTGGCTTCAATGTTTGAAGCTTGGCCACATCGCTTATACAGTGTGCTCAGAACTAATTCCAAAAATATTAAAGTGATAAGTTGAGTATGGTTGGATTACCAAAGAGCTAAATCAACATGAAATGGGGTCTTTTTGTAAGTTATTTGAGATTTCTAAGTGTGTGATATCTCCCAAAGCTAAAATGTCACAAATCTAAGCAGTTGAAATATCACATATAATTAAGTGAAGGAAGGAAAGGGGAAATTCAGTTGCTGGAATTAAGATCAAAGGACATGAAAATGCATTCTACCCTTCCTGTTACAAGGATTTTAATTTATGCTGGCAAGATTGGCATTCTGTGCCATGCAGAAGTCTGCAGCTTATTAAATGCTACAACAAATACACCATCAAAAATATCCAGGTTGACAGAATTTGCATCAGATGTAGATAACAATGTTTGCCTAATACTGTTTACTGACTTTATATCCACACATAGTCTCCTATCTTCTTTAGCAAATCTAGGCAAAACAATCTCAATGAATTAGAAATCCCACTAAAATCCTCATATAAATGGATAAAAAATACTCTATGCTCAATGACACTAGGGTCATCGTGGGATAAAAATGTTGAGAACATAAACATTGATAAAATATTTACCATTTTCATTCAAATGCCTTTTTTGAAGTCAAAACTCCTCACAAAAAGCAGAAAACTTGAATAACTTCTTTAAAAATGCCACAACAGATTTTGACCATATTTGGCAGAGTTGAAGCTTGAAGGCCTTTTACAGGGATCTGCTATCAAAAATGTCTGCTGCTACTAAAGTTAAAAACATTTATGCATGTACAACTTTGTCTCAGAAGAGCACTTAACAGAATTTTGGTAAACTTGGACAGAAGACATCCTGGCATAGAGAGCTTTAATTATTGGTTAAATGATGCTAAAGTGTCATTAGGCTACAAATTGATTTGGTTGATTTTATGTTGAATTCATTGAATGCATCTCACTCATTGCCAGTGTTTTTGTTCATGTTAGGTTGACTGAATTGAATGCATCTCACTGCCATTGTTATGCTTGATTTTAGGTTGACTGAATTGAATGCATCTCATTGGCATTGTTATGCTTGATTTTAAATTGACTGAATTGAATGTATCTCACTCACTGCCATTGTTATGCTTGAGGTTAGGTTGACTAAATTGAATGCATTTCATTGACATTGTTATGCTTGATTTTAAATTGACTGAATTGAATGTATCTCACTCATTGCCATTGTTATGCTTGATTTTAGGTTGACTGAATTGAATATATCTCACTGCCATTGTTATGCTTGATTTTAGGTTGACTAAATTGAATGCATCTCATTGCCTTTGTTATGCTTGATGTTAGGTTGACTGAATTGAATGTATCTCACTCATTGCCATTGTTATGCTTGATTTTAGGTTGACTGAATTGAATGTATCTCACTGCCATTGTTATGCTTGATTTTAGGTTGACTAAATTGAATGTATCTCACTGCCATTGTTATGCTTGATTTTAGGTTGACTGAATTGAATGTATCTCACTCATTGCCATTGTTATGCTTGATTTTAGGTTGACTGAATTGAATGTATCTCACTGCCATTGTTATGCTTGATTTTAGGTTGACTAAATTGAATGCATCTTGTTGGCATTGTTATGCTTGATTTTAAATTGACTGAATTGAATGCATTTCATTGGCATTGTTATGCTTGATGTTAGGTTGACTGAATTGAATGTATCTCATTGCCATTGTTATGCTTGATTTTAGGTTGACTAAATTGAATGCATCTCATTGCCTTTGTTATGCTTGATTTTAGGTTGACTAAATTGAATGCATCTCATTGCCTTTGTTATGCTTGATTTTAGGTTGACTGTATTGAATGCATCTCATTGCCATTGTTATGCATGATTTTAGGTTGACTAAATTGAATGCATCTCATTGCCATTGTTATGCTTGATTTTGATTTTTGATAGATCTCTGCCTGCAAAATCACATGCAGTATTTGGCAGAGAAATGTTTCAACTGAAGTGAAATGTTTATTGAAAATAATTTGTATTCTTAAAAATATAAAATTTTAAAGTTGCATAAATTTTATTGCAGCAGAGAATATTGATATTTGTAGTTCAGGTTCATATAGTAATGTGTGTTATTTCTGTAAATAATAAAAATAAATTTTAAAGCTGCCAGAGAACAACATAGTAAATAATTAATGTTCAGAAGTATTCTATTGTACATAGTAATTTTAAAGTTTTATTATGTTCGTCAGATGGAATTTAGATCACTGGTGTATGTTGATGTAAACATGTAAATGCATGCCAAATATATGGTATGATAATTATCTGTAACCATTGTTTTTGTATTTATTACATTTTTATCCCCACCCCTCTTTCAGCCCATTGAAAACGTAGATTGTCAATCAAGTGTCTGAAAGATCAAGGTGATAAATCAATTTTTTTTGGACAAGCCAACATTAAAGTGTAAATTTTCAAACTTTAAAATAATGCAGTCTGGGGTTTGGTGCTTTATGTACAAGAAAAATATTGAAGCCCAAAGGTGTGTGTGTGTGTACTTGTGTGTGTGTTGTCTCCACCCATATTCTAGAAACATTTTTTTACATATATTTTTAAACTTCAATTCTTTTTTGTTTCCTTCAAGCCATGATGGGTCATGCTTTTCTGCATACTTCTATGCAAACATGTACTTGCCATCAGTTTTTTCCATATTCAACTGATTGTATGTGCAACCACATAAATATCTTTATCCATTGAAGTTTTGTCTATGTTTCAGGGAAAGGAAAAATGTATTTCCTACATTCTGATGATCTTTGTATTGACAGTCAGAATTGCAAGGCTCACATTTATTTCTTTTTACCCTTATTAATCGAGAAATCAACAGAAAATTGCAAAATTTTTAAACTATTTTTGTCACAAGCAGCTTGTAGGAGGAAATTGGCAGACATAAGCATTACTTTGAGGTGTATCTATTTACCCTTGCTGATTGGTTAATTGACAGCATTATTGACAAGTGGCATTAAGTCATTTGAATGCATGTCACTCCTTGCCTTTGTTAGGAATGATTTAAGGTTGACTGAATTGAATTCACCCTACTCTTTGCTAGTTTTATAGTTGATTTTACTTCACTGAATTAAATGCATTCTGAGTCACATGACTACACAAATCTCCCAACCTACATGTCAATGACATCAGAGGTCAAATAGTCACTGAGACATCAACAATAAACCATTTGAAAGTTGTTGTACACAGAATTAGAAAATATTAAAAGTCACCTAATACTTGTACATAAATATAATGCACACATAATTCTCAACATATTTATTCTGAGTACAATGACTAGAAAGCTGTCATATTTCAACAAGGTGGAGAAAACCAGATTCATCAAGTACTGCACACTTGTCAGCAATGTATTTTGTTGGTATCATGTGACCACAGCAATGTATTTTGTTGGTACCATGTGACCACAGCAATGTATTTTGTTGGTATCACGTGACCACAGCAATGTATTTTGTTGGTATCATGTGACCACAGCAATGTATTTTGTTGATATCATGTGACCACAGCATTGCCTTGCTGTGCTATCCACTTAATGAATTTATTTTGTTTTTCAACTTGCAGCAACATTTACAGATTTCTAGTCATTGTTTTCAGAATAAATATTTTTAAAAGTTTGTTCTTTTATTTTTATATAAATATTATGTGACTTTTATTTATATGTTCAATATGTTTTCCAACATCAACATTAGAAATGTTTTATTGTTGATATCATGTGACATGCAGATTAGGAGATTTGTGTAGTCATGTGACTTGGAATGAAAATGAAGAGTTCCTGGTCAAGTTTCATCAACAATGTAGTTTCGGCTAGTCTGTCAGCAGATTAAAGATATAACTAATGCTATACTCTCTATATATGAGAATATAAATCATATGCAGCTATTCAATTTTAACTTTTCGATAGGGAATGGACTATGACCCTGCACCCCAACATAAATGTCCAAATATCCAAAAATGGGGTGGCACAGGTCAGAGGAAACTCAGACTAATTTAATGCTTAGTGTGATTGTTCAGTATTGTTAGCAAAAAAAAAAAACTGAATTCAGGTCCAGGCTCAGTAACCCAGCACTTAGTGCTCTACTTTGTGCAAAACATTCATAGTCTCAGCTTGTACAAAGTGTTTTGAAATGCAGTATGAGAGTCTGTTGCTTTGTAATGCTGAAAGTGCTACATATGAAAACTTTAAGCAGTTATTTATGTAAAAAGATAAAGGGGTAAATAAATCATTTTGTACAGATGCTCATTAAATTTTATAATGCTATATGTAGATTGATCTTTTTCTGCTCAGATTACTCTTTTTGTCCTTGGATTAGACTTTTTCCTCCCCAGGGGTTGGCATGTATGTTTGAGCCCCATTTTTCTAATTTCTGGACTGAACACTATGATATAATATGAAACAATTGTTTTTGTAACATATGCAGTCAATAGCATTGAAACAAACTTCTTACAGAAATCACCTAGTTGACTCAGATTTCTTTGCCATTTACTTGTATACTTGATTATTAGGTAGATGTAAGACAGGTGAGCAGTCTTTGAAGGAAATGATGGAGTGTTGCAGTCTTTTTTATTTAGAATAAAACTATTCATTGTTGGCAGGATTGTGCTCAGAATTCACATGACTATTATGAAAAACTAGGTAACTCCTGCAGATTTGACTCTTGCCCTAAAAGTACCTATTTACTGATGTGTATGGTATCACACTTGGAAGAAAATTTAAAATATTTGTGCTGAATTGACATGGTTGAGAGAGTGAAAACTGTGTGGGAGGAAATGTTATTGACTAGAAATTGCTGCACAGTACGCCCCCTCATCTGTATCAAGGAACACAGCAATCTCAACTGATAAACTCCATTTCATTTTCTCTCAGACAAGTTAAAGCACTTGTTCATTATAAATGTGTGTGCATTCTGGTTGTAGGCACAGTTTATCTTCTTTCCTAGATATAACTAGGCAATGTATTTTATCATTTTCTATAGTATTTTAGTATGTACTCATACTTGATACAAAAATCAAAGTTGCTTTCTCCACACAATATGCTGCTTGTGTAAATTCAGATGTCCAAATTGTATGCAATCATTTGTGTGCAGGCCTGTGTGTGTGTGTGTGTGTGTGTGTGCATAATTTGGATTTTTAACATAGCTTTAATATTTTTTCAGTCATTACTATGATGTCTGCATTGTGACAGTTTATAGTGATGCCTAGGATGTTATCTCACCCATTCATATTATTCTGGCACTAGACTTACCAATCCTAACACTAACCTTTTAATGTGGAGTTCCAAGTGAGGCAGCTGCTGGTACCATTTTTATAAGTCTTTGGTATAACTTGGCCAGGATTTGAACCCACGACCTCCAATATCAAGGACAGATGCTCTAACCACTAGGCTATCAGATTGGTGTGCAGGCTTGTAACATTTTGAAATAACCAACAGAAGAATCAAAATTTGAAATAAGCAGGAAAATGTTTCATTCCCTTTCCCAAAATATTTAAAAGAATTTCAAAAAATAATCTTATTTCATAATTCTTGTAGCTATACTTGTCACAGACCAGGAGAGCTTATAGGATAATCTTTTCTCTGCCATCAGTCCATTAGCACAAGCATGTTATTCACATACACACATTCTTTCCTCAATGAAAATGACACTGCTTGGATACTCAGTATGACCCATACATTGGCTTGGCTATCTTTAAAGTCTTATGAATACTTTCTTGAATGGATGATCATACATGGAGTGTACATGGAAATACTTCTATAGTGTCTATTTGGACCTAAGTGAAATAGCTGCCAAAAGTGGCTCTAATAGTTGCCTCCCTAAGTGCTCAAAATTAGGAGGTTAGTGTTAGAACTGGTCTGCCTGGTGTGGAGATAATGTGACTGGTTGGGATGTGATGCTACATGTCTGCAGCATGATGCCCCAACCCAGTGCTCAACATCCTGTAAACTGCCACACTGCAGACATCTTAACCATATGACTGAAAAATTGTTAAAGCTACTTTAAAATTCCAAATCTCTCTCACACACACACACACACACACACACACACACACACACAGAACTACCCCCACATACAGACAGACATGCACATACTAGCATACACACATACAGACTGACTCAGATATTAGTATGACTGTATTCAAATACATCTCTGTAACACATGCCCTCATACTGTTTCAGGATGATCCAATCATTCATCAAATAACTCTCACAGATACCATCATATTGTCTGGTGGATAACATTATGACCCAGTCATCAAATACCTCCCACAGATATGCTCATACTGTTTCAGTCATCAATTACCTCACAGATACCATCATATTGTCTGGTGGATAACATTATGACCTAGTCATCAAATGCCTCCCACAGATATGCTCATACTGTTTCATGATAACAGTAGACAAGAGTCATCAATTACCTCTCACATATACCAACCTTTTGTCTTGTAGATAACATTCATATTGTCTGGTGGATAACATTATGACCCAGTCATCAAATACCTCCCACAGATATGCTCATACTGTTTCAGTCATCAATTACCTCACAGATACCATCATATTGTCTGGTGGATAACATTATGACCTAGTCATCAAATGCCTCCCACAGATATGCTCATACTGTTTCATGATAACAGTAGACAAGAGTCATCAATTACCTCTCACATATACCAACCTTTTGTCTTGTAGATAACATTATGACCCAATCAGAAATAAAATACTTAACATATATACTCATACACTTTTTGGATAACAGTATGACCCAATCATCAAATATATATCACTTACTCTATTACTGTTTCATGGATAACAGTATGACCTAATCAGTTATCAAACACCTCTCACACTGTACTGATTTATATATACTGTATTAGTATGACCCAGTCAGTCAAGTACCTCTCAACAATGACTATGATACTGTTTCATAGATATTAGTACAATGCTATATCTGATATACTTTCATAGATATTAGTACAATGCTGTATTGTTAAGTACTTACCCTGATACTGTCAAAACAAACCATCATCATTCCTCCATCATTGCATTGGACACTCTTGACATAACTTGGGCATCCACCCCATGAATTTGAAAAATCGTGTAGCTACTAATTCCATTCAGATCCAGTGGACTTGCTATGGTAGTTGACCCTGGGTTGAACCAATGGACATGCTATGGTTGTCAACCCTGTGCCTAAACTGATGGAATCACAATGGTAGTTAGCCCTAGGTTAAACCAATGGTATGCTATGGCAGTTAACCCTGGGTTGAACTGATGGAATCGCTATGGTAGTTAACCCTGGGTTAAACCAATGGTATCTCTATGGTAGTTAACCTTGAACATGGAATTGCTATGGTAGTTAACCCTGGGTTGAACCAAGTGGTAGGAGTGAACAGATGGCAAAATGCTTTTAATATCTAGAAAAACAGTGCAAAAGAAAGAAAACTAATATTATTCATAGAATATAGGTAGTAGAAACAAGAAATAGATTACCAATTATGAGGACTGCCAGCTTTTAAGTAGCTCTGTTTATTCTGGTTTATAGGAGATTGTACTGATTCCAAATGAGCAGCAATTTGTATAATGAAAATCCACTTAGACATCAATTGAATGAAGAATGTCTTGCTGCAATGATGATAGGTAGGTAGGTTGGTAGTACACAATGCCCACACAATTTCACCACTTTCTCCTGTGTGTGTTGTTATCAAGACTTCCATCAGCAAGCTTTCTCCATGTACAGCTTCCTAGTGATACAAGTAGTATCATAATAAAACAGTGGGTTGGTGAAGGCACAATGAACATAACATTTTATGAATTAACTGCAGGGATTTGGCACCAGTCCCTGTTCAGGATCAAAATACCAGTTGGCACACTAGTTGGACTTTCCAGAGATAGTAAGATCATTAGTCTTGGAATCTTTTGGTTACTTTTGATTTTATGTAGAAAGATTTTGTATATATTGTTAATATGTAAATAAGCATTTGAACTATTATCATTCTTTGAGGCATCTCATTATGTATCTGTTCAGGCGTGTGTGTGTGTGTGTGTGTGTGTGTGTGTGTGTGTGTGTGTGTGTGTGTGTATCTTCTGATACAAGTTTTAAGGACAAACTGCATGCTTTTGTACAAGTTTTTGAAAAGTTCTTAACATTGTCATGTTAATATTTTATTTGGAAAGATTTGAAAAAGTTCGGATTGTTGCACTGTACATCTTAGAAATATGGAGGTACATTTTACATGCTGTTTACTTCAGTCCATTCTTCCATCCATTCATTCATCCATCCATCCAGGTTTTAAGACTGGCCAAGTCATACCAAAGACAAAATGGTTCAAATTGTTGCCTCACTAAGTGCTCAGCATTAAGAGGTTAATGTTAGGACTGGTCAACCTAGTGTTGGGATAATCTGACTTGGTGGGACATAATGGTACATGTCTGTGGCATAATGCCCCAGTGCTAGCTATCAGTATAGACTAACACACTGCAGACATCTTAGTGATATGACTGAAAATTTGTTAAACCTAAATTAAAAATCCATATCACACACACACACACACACACACACACACACACACACACACACACACCAATCCATCTTCAATTATCATGTTATTTACATTTAGGTTTATTTATTAGACCTTTTCCAAAAGGATGCAGATACAGAATTTATTACAGGTTGTTCTGTGTTCATACATTTGTGTGTCCTTTCATTTCTTGATTCATTAATTATGCCCTGAACAATAACACCTAGGGTCCCAAGAGCAGGGGTACAAGCCAAGCACTACATTTTAGATGAACAAAGGAAAATAGTAAATAGTAATTAATTCACTATTAGTGCTGAAAAATGAGCTAATATGTTTTGCTGTTACAGTTTTGTAACCTTGTTTTGTAACTACTGTAACTTCTCATCATGTGCTCATGTAACTCATGGCATTTGAATATCATGTTCACATGCCGCAAATTGCATTCAGTCCCTTTGCATTTCAGATCTTGCTCTCATTTGACCCAAGTAGTTGATTATTCATTTTTCACCAGCATTAATTTTCTATCTGGAGGTAAATAAATTTTCGTTACTATAGATGTGCCACTAAACATAAAAATGTTATACAAGTGACTTTTACATTGCAACTTGACACTTCCACAGACCTCAAATATTCTAATTTCCAGATATGTTTTTTTAAATGGGATATTGATTGCCACAATACAATTTTTTTTTGCCTTGAGCAGCTTTAGCCATTGCTAGCAGGTGGATATACATGCTGGAAAGAAAAGTAGTCATTTTTTTTTTAGGTTAAGAAACATTACTAGAAGATACAATGGAGTCAAAATATTTCAGTCAAACAAAACCAGGAAACCCAGGTATCATATGTTCAAGGTGAAGCATCAGTATCTTATCCTAATTGGAATGGAGATGCATTACATGGGGAGTAACTCTGCATATAAAACTAGCTCAGGTGGCGCTCACCAGTTATTATGTACTTTAGAGAGAGTGATGTATGTAAGGTGAAGTTGTTTGCATTTTAAACATGCACAGTGGAGAGAATGTTGGCATACCTATATACTACTTTCATGTAATGTGGATGAAATTTCTTTGGATATTGTACTTTTGGAAATTTTAAATGAGCTTAGGACACTGCTAACTAAAATGACTGCTCCCTTGTGCTCCAAAAATCAACCAAAATTTGTTTAAAGTACACTATTCTTGGCAGCTATTAAAATATGGAAAATGAATTTTGCCATACTAGATAATGCCAGCTTCTAAAAGTGCAATGACTGAATTACCAAATACATAAAATGTAAAAAAATTTATCGGCTCTTTTTTTTACAATTTAACTCTGAAGTTCGAGAAGTGAAAATGAGCAAGTAGAGATATCACGTTTTTGAAAGGTGCACATCTGCAGTAAGGCCAAGCTGTATACTCTCTAACCCATATTACACCCATCAATCATACATCAAAATAAAGGGAATTAAAGATTCTTTGAACAATACCTAAGATATACAATGTCTCTTTTAAAAACCCAGTATAACTAGTGAGGAAACCCGGGGAAACTCTTTTTCTTTAAAATTTTAACCCTATGCTAAATACGAAACTGTAGAGCGCCACCTTAAAAACAAATATAAACATATATGCAATTATTTTTATTATTTTCATATTATTATGTATGATCTTCTGAGTAAAATGGTACATTAAGAATGATTTTATTCATGAAAATAAGCTAATTATGCTTATTTTTGCTCTAGCATACCTACTTTGCTATGAGGCATGTTTGGGTGAGTAGTGACCTTCATCATGGGGAAATTAGAAGTCTTAGAATATAGAAATAAAGTCAACTTAAATTGAAAAATGTTGCAATAAATAACAGAAATGCATAGTGAAAATGTTTCATTTCATTTATTTGCAATGAAATTAAAAAATAAATGATAACAAAGCAAATTCGCTTTCCTCCATATCAAAAAATTAGTTAATATTTTACCCTTTGACCTTTATGAACCTCACCTGTTATATCCCTTTTATAACTGTAAAATTTATTGTTGACATCTTAGGAATAAATATGGTTAGTTTCATGTTCCTGTCTATCAGCATAACACTGGTTGCTATGTTGACAAAATGCAATGCACATTTTTAAAATTGTTCACTTTTTATCATAAGGAGGGGGGGCTGTACCGGTTTAAGACTCTGACTCTAATAAATGCTGTTCTGAGGGGGAAAATACAGGTCAATTATTAATTATTACAAAGGACTGTTTTGATGCTTGCGACTTAAATATTTCAGCCATACAATCAAAATTAAATCATACAATAATAATTTCTATATCCTCTTTATGGTGGCGCTCACCAGTTATTATGTACTTTAGAGAGAGTGATGTATGTAAGGTGAAGTTGTTTGCATTTTAAACATGCACAGTGGAGAGAATGTTGGCATACCTATATACTACTTTCATGTAATGTGGATGAAATTTCTTTGGATATTGTACTTTTGGAAATTTTAAATGAGCTTAGGACACTGCTAACTAAAATGACTGCTCCCTTGTGCTCCAAAAATCAACCAAAATTTGTCTAAAGTACACTATTCTTGGCAGCTATTAAAATATGGAAAATGAATTTTGCCATACTAGATAATGCCAGCTTCTAAAAGTGCAATGACTGAATTACCAAATACATAAAATGTAAAAAAAGTTATCGGCTCTTTTTTTTACAATTTACCTCTGAAGTTCGAGAAGTGAAAATGAGCAAGTAGAGATATCACGTTTTTGAAAGGTGCACATCTGCAGTAAGGCCAAGCTGTATACTCTCTAACCCATATTACACCCATCAATCATACATCAAAATAAAGGGAATTAAAGATTCTTTGAACAATACCTAAGATATACAATGTCTCTTTTAAAAACCCAGTATAACTAGTGAGGAAACCCGGGGAAACTCTTTTTCTTTAAAATTTTAACCCTATGCTAAATACGAAACTGTAGAGCGCCACCTCATTCTGACCTAAATTTAGTGATTTTCAATACATATCCTGAACATTTTCAACCCAGTTTGATAAACAATATTAAAATTTGTTTTGAGAAGAATACCATAATCTACAGCCATGCACTTGGGAGAATCTCTAGTAATCTCCAGGTTGCAGGTTCACTACCCCATAGTCCAGTCCAGGTCAGCTTGCTTGATAGATCTTGGCAAAGCACTTGGCTCCCATTTCCTAGGAATGATAAAGTCACAAAGTACTTGAAGTGCCAACCATAGTAGTCTTTCCTTGTCTTTTGCTACAAATAAATTTCTTTTAGTGAGGTAAGTCTAAATACAAATAAACACTGTTTAAAATTAACTGTCCTGTAACTATAAAGAATATTGGTATTTGCTACAGTATGCTGAATTCAGATGGCCCATTAGACAACCATAAATTAAAGAAATGTGGCCCAGTGAGCTAAATAAAAATGCAGGGTCTGAGTCACCATATATTGAAGACAGGTTGCCCAGTCAACTACCATGATGGGTCAGCTACTGGATTCCCAGTTTTTTCTTGACTTTGTTGTACAGTTTTCTGTTGCATGTGAGGAGTCCCAAATTCATGTGCCATTTTTGGTGAAGAACTGCAGCTTTAAGAAGGTAGATAAAAAACCTTTTGTGAGAAGTAATTTCTTTTAACCTTAAAGAATATAAAATGTTATATGAAGAAGACCAGTATTTTTATTCTCTCTCTCTCTCTCTCTCTCTCTCTCTCTCTCTCTCTCTCTCTCTATATATATATATATATATATATATATATATATATATATATATATATATATATATATATATAAAACACAATGAATTTAAAATTTACTACTTGGTCCTTGGAGGAACTTGGGTGTGACTATTATCTACCTATTAGTCATGTTTCTCATTTTTTGTCATTCATTATGCCCTCATTTGAATGACAGAAATAACCCATTAACTGAAATGACCTACATTTTTTGGGTAACTGATTATGATTATGTATTTTATTTATAGCCTCTTGCATAAGTAATTGACCCAGACCATCATTGTCTGTATTATATTTAACCTGATTGTATTGAGGTCAGACTTAACAGCTAGGTATTAGACCTAATTATTAGGGCAGAAAAGCTGTTCTGCAGCTTTTTTCAATTAGTGTGGGTGTTAGTAATGTTGTAAACACTGGATAGATGTAGATAGTTGGTTGGATGGAAAGAGGAAGACTTCTTGGCATTTTTTTCCCAGGATCACATCAGTGCTTGTGGATGGATAATGTACTTTGTCCAGTCTGTCAGTAACTGCAGTCATAGGTCATTAACACTTTTAAAAGGTTTGCCTTTTGCCCACTTTCCTGGAATTGTTTGCCTTTGTAATTATCTATTGGTTTGGTTTGATGTTCTATACTGCTACTAGACTGGTTTTGTTTTTATGAGTGGAGGCAATTGGCTTAAAGTGCATAGGCCAAGGACAACCTGATGGGAGCCAATTGATGGATTCTTTTCAACCTGCACTCTCAGAAGTCCAGTGTGTGTGTGTGTGTGTGTGTGTGTGTGTGTGTGTGTGTGTGTGTGTGTGTGTGTGTGTGTGTGTGTGTGATAGTCATTTTGCCAGTAAACACAATAAAAGTGTTGCAGTGTTGTATTCTTTTCAACCTGCACTGTCACAAGTCCTGTGTGTGTGTGTGTGTGTGTGTGTGTGTGTGTGTGTGTGTGTGTGTGTGTGTGTGATAGTCATTTTGCCAGTAAACACAGTAAAAGTGTTGCAGTATTGTATTCATGCTTATATATTTTGAAGAAAGGATAGGAAATATTCATTGCTTAGGTGTGTACATCTTTCATATGTTACTAACATTAAATATTCAGAAGGTTGTATTTTTACATCTTTATTCTGTGTTACTAATTTTTTTGTTAATACATGTAGGTCAGTGTTGTCACTTGTTAAATAGGTCAATGCTAATTCAAGTTGAGAATTCATTGCATGAACATTTATTTTGAATGGATAGTTTTGCTTGTGAATTCATGGATCTGGCTTGACATACAACAGTCTTAGATACAACATCCAGGGAGGTGAAACCTCTCCTATCAACACCCAGCATCCATTGAAAATATTACATGCAGTGCCAGTGGAGCAGTTTACACACTGTGCCAATTAATTTTTCAAGTATCAATACCAGTTGTGTTAATGGCATAGAATTTTTTTCATCAGCTTGATAATTCAGCAAAAATTTGATATAAGGTTTAATTAGACTTTATAGACACCGATGATTGTCCTTGCAATTTTCCATATTATATGCTCATCTTTTTTGTTAACTTTACATTGTCAGAATCATGCAATATTGCATGATATTGTACACCTTCATGCTGCACCCCAAGTGCAAAGGAACTATTTTCTAACATAAAATTTTTTTAATGAATGAACTAAAGCAGATATTTCAAGGACGGCCACATACCAGCAAATGTTTCATAGACTGACACATACAATATGCTTTGGCACATTCCTCTTTTACTTTTTTTGATATAAATGTTTCAGATTTAGCTAGATATAGATGCTATACAGGGTCATCACAATTAAACTGTCTTCTTTAATTGTTAATAAAAATGGCCAAAAATGTACTTATCACCTTCATAATGTACTCCATGCACTTGATGCACATGAGTGTATTGTATGCTATGTAGTGTTGTATGCTATGTTGGTGGGAGGAGCTATATGGGAATAAAAGCTATTATTTATGCATTGAAGCAATCTACAATCATGAACTTTTTTATTTTAATAATAAAATAATAAATTTTGTTATTAAATATAATTGCTTGTGAATTTTATTATTAAATATTTGGTAATGAAACAAGAATGAGCATATAATAAAAAGTTTACTGCATTTGAATGGAAAAATATGAACTCCCAAGGTCGCAGTATAGCCATCCGAAAAACTCATTCATATTTTCCCATACAAATGCAGTAACCTATAAATATATTACATATGAAACGTAAATTTAGTTTTAAAAATGTTTAATTTAAAAATGGACAATCGTTTTCAAAACTAAAATGCAAAATGCTTTTTTTTTAACTAAATGTTCTTTTGTTGCTTTATTACCCAGTTCCTTTCTTCTATTTCTTTGATCACCTCTGATTGTGTCTTTGTACCTAATCCATATAACTGTCAGTAACATCTATTAATTTAACAATAAACTGTTTTCCTGTCTCTAGGCAATTTTTTACACCTGTGACTATGAAAGGTGACAAAAGTCTTGAGGCTTAAATCTTTCATTTTGGATGGATACACACAGTAATGAGTTAAAGCCACCATATAATGCTTACATGCTTTTTTATGTGTAGATGTTATGCCTTCACAGTGAGTAAATGATGAACTACATCATCCTTAGGTGGCTCTTGCTGTTGCTGACTGAGACTGCATGGCAGAATATGAACATAGAAACTTATACCTTCATTTCAGAAGATTCTTATATTAATATAATTCTTTGTCTTTAACATTCAAGTCTATGAAGCAGCAGTATTGATCATTAGATAAAATGAAAATTTGACCATACATAGGTCATTGAAAATAAATTTGCCTCTGTATTAAAGACACCAAATGTTCATACAGTACCAGTTATTCCAGTTACATATTCTCCAAGGAAGAGGCAAACTTTTAAGGACCAGCATTTAACTTGAAAAGAGCCAAAAAGGGCTGAAATGTCTTGTACCATAATACATTGTTGTTTTTAATGGTACATGTATTACATTACTTTTTAGGAGTTACACTTGAAAGTTAAATGTCCATTCAATATTGAACTTAGATTTAACTTGGAGAAGGGGGACACCAGACAGAGACAGATGCCACCTCCCCCTTAGCACCAAAAATAAAAAAAAATTGTGTTGCAAGAGTTTCTAATTGTTTTATGTCCCTAGTGTTATCTAAAAGATGAGTTTTCCTCCCTGATTTTAATAACCCTATTAGAAAGACTTCACCTTTTTGAAAGACCAACATTTAACTTGAAAAGAGCCAAAAAACTGTCAAGGGCTGAAATGTCTTGTACCATAATACATTGTTGTTTTTAATGGTATTACATTACTGTTTAGGAGTTACACTTGAAAGTTAAATGTTCATTCAATATTGAACTTAGATCTAACTTGGAGAAGGGGGGCACCAGACAGAGACAGATGACACACACACCCCCTTAGCACCAAAAATAAAAAAATTATGTTGCAAGAGTTTCTAGTTTAGAAAAAAAATTTTTAAAACCCAGTTTTGAGGGAGGTAGTTTTATGTCTAAAAGATGAGTTTCCCTCTCTGAATTTAATAACCCTATTAGAAAGACTTCACCTTTTTGTTTTCAGTGACCAGTGACAGAGGTCTCTATGTCCAGTGTATAAAATCTGTGTATGATATATATGAAAGGATTTTAGAGTAACCCAATTTTCCAAAGTTTTATACTAAATTAGTGATTATCATAATTTAAAAATGTTTTAATTTACATTTAGAAATTTAGAGTTTAAATTGAATTGAAGATGATATTTTGCATTTTCAAGATTATATATTAGACCAATTTGTCCATGTTTTGTTCCATTCCACCACCAATTATTCCTTTGTACTTTACATCTTACATTTTTAGTATAAAAATCTTTCACTGACTGTGTGATGTGTGGAATTTTGAAAACTCTTAGAAGCATTGGTTAAAGGAAGTGTATCAAAGTCAACTTAATTAAAGTAGAAAGGGCTAGAGATAGATGATTATTTTCATTTCATCTCTGAACTTGTTCTAGCCAAGGTAACATGACCTAACATGACAGAGTCAGATGCAATGGTAGAAGAGAATGACATAAGACCCTTTTCCAAAGGCTGATTGTTCAAAGTAATGTTAATTATGGCATGATTAGTTGTTTAGTTGTCTTGTCAATCCAAAAATTCTATGGAACAGGTTTAGGAAACAGTCTATTCCACTTGGTTCATATGGATTTATGGGCTTACTCTGTAAGAAATTAAAGGTTTTACCTTAGGAAAATTCTTTAGTCTTTAATCTTTCTCCAGAAAAGTTAAATGATTCCGTATCTCATGATTTGGCAGTAAAGCAAGAGTTTTGTCTCAGGGAGTAGGCAAACTTGAATTCGTAAAAAGTATGTTTTCATTATAGAGTAAGGGGCCAGATAGTTGTCTCAGTTAGGAGATGGACTATATGTGAGATTTGAGATTCCTGGAAACGAATAAAAGAAACTGAATAAAAGAAACCTGAATAAAAGAAACGGCAAAAGGAAACAGCTTTCCTGGATTCACATGAGAAATCCCTGAACAATCACAGGACCAGAACAAGTTCTATGCAGAAATCTAAGTCCAGAGATGATTGTTAAGTCAGAGTTTGATGGACAAGAGTCCAAGACCAAAAAATTAGATAAAGATAAAGATTGGCAGAGCAGCGACAAACAGAAGTCTTGATGTCTGCATAAAATAGGTGATGAAGTCTCTCATGTGACTCAAAGGTCACATCTCATTGAAGTTGAAAATAATTTTACATTTAAAGAAATTTGTATTTGAGTACATGTTAGAACCATTTTCCTTCTTTTGTAACCAAGTCATTGATTTCTTTTCATTTTAAATTCTAATGATAAACTGATTAAATGTTATATTTTGTTCATTGAAAGGAGGCTTGTTTTGTTATTTCTTCAATATACTTGTTCAGTGATCTGCATTCTTCTTTCTATCTATCCACACTGGGTAAACTACACTGCAGAGGTCATTCCCTAGCAACGAACCGTAGTGAAAGAAGTTGGTGTGTTTTGAACGCTAATTTGTCACACTGACTTACATCTGTCTTCCCCCCCCTTCAAATTTCTTTAAAATCTCTAAATTTTGCAATAAAATCTTTTATAAATTTTTTGTCAACTAGTAATTGTTTTCTCAATGAGTTATTTCTAAAGATATCTATCCTATTTCTATTGATAAAACCAATATATATATATATATATATATATATATATATATAACTTCCCATGGCATATTTGGCATCACCTTAATTTGTAAATTTTTTTTACAAAAAGTTTAAAATATTTGATTCCTGAACCCACATAAGGTTCAGTAAAGCTAGACCTCCCTCTTCATTTTCCTTATACAATGTCTCTTTTTCAATACAATGAAGTTTGAAACCCAAATATAGTTTATTATTTCCAATTTATTTAAAACATGATTTAAAACTAATGATTTTAATATGTAATTTAAATTGGAGTAAAAGTAAATTGTAGCAACTTGTGCTCTCTCGATGATACTTAGTGGCGTTTATGCCCAGATTTTGATGCTTTTATTCACTTTATCTTTAATACTTTGTAGATTTTCTTGCTCTTCATTTTTCCCCAAAGTAAATTCCGAGGGCTCTGATCTTTTCTTTTATTAAGTGGAGGGGGGAGGTATTCCCAGGGTGGTTTCCTCTCCAGTTTCCTATTGTTAAGATTTCTTTCAGTAAAACATTTTATTTCACTTTTAAAACTATTCCATTGATCTATTATATTTTCTGATGACAACCCAAAGCAAAATTGCAAGCTTATTTTTAAGGTTGTGGGCTAGATTATGCAAGCTTGCACAAACTAGTAATAGGGAAGCTTGTGGCAAGCTTGCAAGAAACTTATGGCAAGCTCACTGATTAGAAGCTTGGGCAAGCTTGCAAACAAAGCTGACCTAAGTTGCATCAGAAGAACAATATGGCATCATTGAATTATTCTATACAAGGTCCTATACCTCCATTTTTCTAGCTCTTGATGTAGGAAAATTATGTAATATTAAATTGAAAATGTTAATATGGGTGAACATCAATTAGAATGACATCTTACTGTCAAAATAAGAAAAGATTTAAGTCATTAAATCATTTAATATTTAATCAGATGAAAATAATAGTATATGAATGGGATCTATGTGTGCAAACTCCTTATACTTTTGTTATGCATTGCTTTGGAAATGTTACACTAATTCACTTCCATGTATAAATACTTTTTGAATCACCTCCAAATCATTGTCCACAGGTGATTGAAAGCAGGCCAGTAAATATTTCGTAGGGCAGTTTTGATTATGTATACAAAGGTACCTGTAGGAACTAAAACTGCTAATTAGTGTTGACCAGAATAAGGACTTAACTAACCTGCTGGAAGATTTTATAACACTGGACATCAAAACCCCTAGTCTAATCTACCAGGGTATTCTTTGTTCGGATGTTTTGTTTGTACAAGGACTGAGGTTCTAAGAAGTCTGCTATAACCTGTTAACTTATGTAAACACTTTAGCCCAGGGCAGATTGAACCCAGCTGTCATGGAGATCTGGACTAGCCAATGCAGGGAACCTCATTTACATAGGAAAAAAAGACTTAGTGCTATCTAGCCAATCATAGAGGTCTCTAGGTCATGGAGATCTGGACTAGCCAATGCAGGGAACCTCATTTACATAGGAAAAAAAGACTTAGTGTGATATCTAGCCAATCATAGAGGTCTCTAGGTCCAGTATTACCTAACAATCTGGTAAGTCAGACTTGTGTACATAGGCAGTTTAGAAGTGATGGATATAGCTGGACAGTGCCAGGAATAGCTGTAGTTGTGGTGTGGACGTCACTATTTCTGTTCTTGTTTTGTTTAGTGGTACATTTGTGCAGAACTGATCTGGACTCTTAAATTGTTAGGTTGGTGCAGCAGGGGGTGTATACATTGCTGACAGAATTAATATTTTCTGTCTTACCTTGTAATCCTTGGGAGTTGTCTTTTATAGTGTAGTTAATCTGAAGGTTTGTACTGTCACTGATAATTTAATGCATGTGGTGCATCTAGACTATTATTTAATGCATGTGGTGCATCTAGACTATTTTGAAGCCTGAGGTTACTAGTTTTTAGGTAGTATATGTACTTTAGTAGGTTTTCATTGTATCAGATATATTTGTGCACTTCAAACTATACACACCTGTTGAATCAGTATTAGTGTCTGAATAGGTCATATATCTAAATTGGTCATATAATTGATTCAAAGATAATGAAATTGAGGACATAAATTTTGCCTCTTTATATGCAGTATTGTAATCTTGACATCTACTGGGATAAGTAAGTTTCATCTGAGTTCTGTTAGAAAATGGGTTATTATTATAGAATGGCATGTTGTCTAGACGTCAGTTTGTCCTTGACATGTCCTGCATATTGTAAACTAAATTGAGAATTGCCATGAAAATTTACATGTACATTTATCGCAAGGTCTAGCTTGTCCAAAATGAAAATAGTGCCATGCTAGACATTTAATATGGGCATCACAGAAGCTATTTTGAAAAACATTTTTTTACCACCTGAATAAATGATAGAAGATATCTGTAAGGACTTTTGAAGTCTGGTTGGTCCTGGTTTGCTGATCTGCCATCCAGTATGGCCACCCTGGCAGCCATCTGAAAATGTCAGTATATTGCTCCAAATGTAAAGTTTTATTGTATGCGTTCTGAAGTGGTTATTATCCCTGTCCTTTAGTACATAATGGTTTTAGCATTCTGTGGTAAATGCCATTCTTAAGGTAGCAGAAAAGTGAATGAAGACCATCATACCTGATCCCCATCAGTATTGTTTTTTGTTTTATAGATAGACATTTTAATTATTTAAATTTTTTGTTTTGTTTTGGGCTCATAGACTCCTAATGATGATGGCTACAGAAAAATATGAACAGGAGAAAAGAGCAATGAAAGCACCACAGCTTCGCAAGCAACCAGAGATAGAGGAAATTGAGGAAGAGGAAGATACAAGTCCAGGGTCTGATCAATCAGATGTTACCATAACTGCAGGTAGCAGCCTTTTTTAACATGGAAGAATAGTTTTTTTTATATATCTTTGATTTCCCCAAGATGGCTTGTTGTGAATTTGCAAAAAAGTACATTAGATAATCTTATACTGAATTTATCATTGAAATGGTTCCCCTGCATGACCAGTTAAAGTGTACAATTTGTTTTTCTCTAGATGCTACATAGCTTAGTGGTCTGACAATTATGCTGTGAGTATGCACTTTTAAGTATTATCAATTATCCCTATGCAATGGTGATTATGCAATAAGTATGCTAAGTTAATCTTATTGAATATCCCTATGCAAAGGTCATTATGCAATAAGTATGCTAGGTTATTCTTATTTAATATCCCTTTGCAAAGGTCATTATGCAATAAGTATGCTAAGTTAATCTTATTGAATATCCCTATGCAAAGGTCATTATGCAATAAGTATGCTAAGTTAATCTTATTGAATATCCCTATGCAGAGGTCATTATGCAGTAAGTATGCTAAGTTATTCTTATTGAATATCCTTTTGCAAGGGTCATTATGCAGTGTGTGTGCAATGTTAATTGTTATTGAATATCCTTATGCAAGGGTCATTATGCAGTGTGTGTGCAATGTTAATTGTTATTGAATATCCTTATGCAAGGGTCATTATGCAGTGTGTGTGCAATGTTAATTGTTATTGAATATCCTTATGCAAGGGTCATTATGCAGTGTGTGTGCAATGTTAATTGTTATTAAATATCCTTATGCAAGGGTCATTATGCGGTAAGTATGCTAAGTTAAGCTTTATCCAAATCCAAATCTGAATCCCTATACAAGAATACCATTTGCTCCATCTTTTTTATTATATAAAATATCTAACTTAAATGATAGACTTTACTGGGGTGTGAGAGATGGAAAGAAAGATTACATTAACTTTGTCCCTTCTACATTCGTCAGTGATTGTGTTCTTGTGTATTTATTATATTTTTGCTTCTGTGGATGTATTGTGATAGATTACATCTGTTTGTCCATCATCCATCAGTGATTGTTTGCACTGTAACCCAAATTCAGTTCAGTGTTTTACATGTTACTTGAACTTGATTCAGTTTTCCATGTAGCCTTAACTGAATACACACTGTTCTCCATGTCACCTATTTCAATCCAGTTTCCATGTAACCCATACTTGATCCACACTGCTTTTTAAGTCATGAGAATTCAATCCACATCATTTTCCATATAACCTGAACTTACTGCACTATTTTCCATGTAACCTAAACTCAGTCCATGTAACATTTATTTGATCCATGCAGTTTTAGGGAGAGCAATCAAATCTGGCACAATGTGTTAGTAGAATTAGTAGATAACACTGAAGATGTCTGACGGGTGGGGGTGGGGTGATAGCCAAGGGATACAACATGAGATTTCCATGATAATAGGAATGCTTATATGTAACCTGAATTGCCATCTACACCATATGAGGGAGGGTGATTACATGTGATAGGCTATTTCCACAGGATGAATGGAAGATAATAACTGAAGCTTTTAAAAAAGACTGATGCAAGGGGGATGGATATTGTGAGGTGGGAAGAGGGCATGGAGTATTTAGCAAAAATAAGAAATTGTTGATATTTGAAATTGCTTTTATCAATAATTAGATTTCTTGATAATTAGTAGTTTATATTTCCAGGTGGAGACTCTTCCCAGCCACAAGAGGGCTCACCAGAGTCTACTTCTCCTGATCTCAAATCTTCTAGTGACCAACCTAATGGACAAAATCATGTAAGAATAAATTACCACTCACCCCACCCATTAATATCAATCTTCTAGTGACCAACCTAATGGACAAAATCATGAAAGAATAAATTACCACCCACCCCACCTAATAATCTCAGATCTTCTAGTGACCAACCTAATGGACAAAATCATGTAACAATAAATTACCACCCACCCCACTCAATATCTCAGATCTTCTAGTGACTAACCTAATGGACAAAATCATGTAAGAATAAATTACTAACAACGACCCCACCCAATAATTTCAGATCTTCTAATGACCAACCTAATGGACAAAATCATGTAAGAAAAAATTACCACCGACCCCACCCAATAATCTCAGATCTTCTAGTGACCAACCTAATGGACAAAATCATGTAAGAATAAATCACCACCGATCCCACCCAATAATCTCAGATCTTCTCGTGACCAACCTAATGAACAAAATCATTTTAAGAATAAATTACCACCCACTCCACCCAATACTCTCAGATCTTTTAGTGACCAACCTAATGGACAAAATCATGTAAGAATAAATTACCACCCACCCCACCCAATAATCTCAGATCTTCTAGTGACCAAGCTAATGGACAAAATCATGTAAAAATAAATTACCACCCACCCCACCCAATAATCTCAAATCTTCTAGTGACCAACCTATTGGACAAAATCATGTTGTTACGACCCTGTAGTTAAATAACAAGTATGTGTGTATTAAGGAATCAATTTTGTATAAATCTTTTTTTTTTCATTTATTTAATTAAATGTAATTATTAATATAATTATATTAATATTGTCTAACATGTTTTTACTTGAGTCATCGATGTGACTCGTGTGAGCACGTGCTGTGTATGATAACAAATTCATTACAAATAAACATTCAGGAATAGCCATGAAAACTATTGGCTGATACTGGGTCAGGCTTTCCTGAATGTCCAGAAATATTACGAAATTGCATGCGTCCTTGTGCGTGTGCAATTCAAACAACACATTAGCTTCATTTATATGCTTGAGATTTTTGTAATTCGTACACAGTTACGGACAGACAGTCGTAGTCGAGAGTCAACAGTCGTAGTTGAGTCGTAAAGTCAGTTATACAACTTCTAATATCTTTGAAAAGGTACTTTTTTGTGCTAGAAGTAGTCCATATGTCTTCATAGAACAACGTCTTGTTAGAAGAGCTTTTTTCACTTCTAATAATTGTTTTCCTGGAGAACAACATTACCAGACCTGTTTACCCGACCGTATTTGACCGTATTTGTACGGAATAAAGCCCATCCGTACGGTCATTGAACTGAAAATACGATTTGAGGTTGCATTTATTTATTACTTTTTAAAATTAATTTTTTAAGCCGTTTTTCTTTCTGTTTTGTTTCGTTGTATCGTCTCTTCGGTCCGCATCCGCGTCCGCATTTTGTGCCACGTCACTTATTTTGACATTCTCAACAACCGGTCGTTTAAACAAAGGAAAATGCCGCCGACAAGAAAGTTTCAGCACGAAACTGATGATGAAAATGGAAAGTCTAACACAGAAAGCAGCATTTTCTACCAGTTTATTCTACTCTGTGGCTATGCCTTAAACCATCGTCAAAAGGAGAACATTTTGTGCATTGCACTGTTTGCAACTTAGACTTTTCCTGTGCACATGGTGGAAGGAATGACTGTTCACGGCATGTGGAATCGGAAAATCATACAAAATTGAAATCATTAGTGAATGGAAATAGAAACATTTTGTCAATGATGAAAGGAAAGGAAGTCAGTGATCAAAACATACTTCAAAAACAAATAACACGTGCTGAGGCGATTCTATGTGAGTTGATCGCAAATATGAATTTGTCATTGAGTACAGCTGACAAGTTAACCGAAGCAATGAAAAATACTTTATTAACCTTATTTCCATTCTAGTAAATATTGACAAAGATGATACTAGATTTTATCAGATAAATAAGATTGCCTTCACCTATCTAGATAAACTTATTATTTTCTAAGTGGATGGGTGGTAACAATGTCATAATGTTTTATATCAAGTCGTCCTTAACCAAGTAAAATAGAGAATTGGCTTTAATTAAAATGTTATGGATATGTGTGAAGCTGAGAAAACAGAATTTTTAGAGAAAGTAATGGAGGTAAAAAACATTAATTTTGGTTATGTTGTATTTTTTGTGGTTTTTATCACTATAATAAGAACAGGATGTTTAAGTCAGTGGTGTTCAATTTCTGCATATTTGTGCCTTGAAACACAGAATTAACTGAATACCAGCGTCTTTGCAAACTAAGAGTTATTTACACAATATTGTATAGTCATTATGTCGTGTAATACTACATAATGATAATTATAGTATATTGATAGTATCTACTATTTGTGTACTGAAAATACTGACTGCGGTCTGAAAATACTGACAGGCATTGCTTAAAATACTGACAGGAAAATTTATGGGTAAACAGGTCTGCATTACTGATTTAGACATTTTCCCAAAAATATTCTATATTGGAATGGGATAACACAAACTGTGCTTTATCGTGTAAATTCTGGAATTTTCAATTAGCCTTAGTCTGACGTTGTCCTCAGCCATTTTGGACTGGAACTTCAGACATTATCACACTGTATTTAGGACTTTTTATAGGACATATTTTCATTTTGAACAAAATTTGGATCATTTCTGTAAACCGTAAGTCTTGCTTAAATTATTTACATTATTTCATGTTTTCTAGGAAAATAAATTATCTTTGTTACAATTTACAAAGCTTGTTGTCTTCACTCTTTCTTTTATGTTACATAGAACAAGCCAAAATATAACATAAAAAGAATTGGAGGCTCATCCGGGATATTTGAAATTGGCTAAAATTTGAAAGTTAAATTCCCCTAGTTAACTTTATTTGAAATTTTAGTGGAAACAACAGGCTTTTTTTCTTAAAAATGTCAAGAGTGGAAAGTTTTATTTCTACTCATTCCAAAGAACAGTTGGAGAGTTTTAGGAAGGATGAATTGCTTGAACTTGCCAAAAAGTATGAACTATCTGAAGCAAAATCTTCTTTTTTATCTAAACTAGAAATCAAGAAAATTATAATTCAACATTTGGTAGAGAAAAATATCTTGGACAAAAGTGTTTTGGCATCTGTCAGTAAGACTTTAACCGATACTAACGTTAAAATTGCAGAACTAAAGTAAAAAATATAAATTTGAGTTTCAGAGAGTACAATTAGAAGACAAATAGAAAAAAGGGAAAAAGAAAGACAAATTGAAGAAAGGGAAAAAGATAGGCAAATTACAAAAGGAACAAATGAAATGAGAAGAAATGTAGAGAGATGCAAATTAAAATGAAAGAATTAGATTTGGCACAATTCCACATCTTATGCAAATTCAAAGTTTAACATTTTAGAAAATATCAAATAAGTTCCCCCATTTAGTGAAAAGGAGGTAGACAAATATTTTATTATGTTTGAAAAAGTAGCTGATAATTCAAAATGGCCAAGAGAGTATTTGACTCAATTATTGCAGAGTGTACTTCATGGCAAGGCCAGAAATATCTATATATCTCTTATCAGTACAACAAAGTTCTGATTATGATTTGGTTAAGGAATGCATTTTGAAAGGTTACGAGTCAGTTCCTGAGGCATATCAACAAAAGTTCAGAAGTTACAAAAAAGACAATATACAAACTTATGTTGAAATTGCTAGGGAGAAAGAACAGCTCTATCTGAGAAAATTGAACATGATTATGAAAGACTTGAACAACTGATATTACTCGAAGAGTTCAAAAACTATTCCTAGTGATATCAAAAATCACCTTGAAGATTATGAGGTTAAGACTTTGGAACGCTGCTCTGGCTGCAGATAGGTATTCCTTAACTCAAAGTTATTGCTGTAAACAAATCTTTCACTCAGCAGTCTACTGATAGAAAGGTGCTTCAAACAAATATGACTCTCAGTAAAAAAAATCAATCTGGCACAAATTCTAAAAATCAAGCCTCTGAGAGACTTGATTCTGAATCCTTGTCTCTACCTATGTGTACCTATTATAAGAAAAAAGGACATGTCATTTCTGAGTGCTTCAAATTGAAATATAGGCACCAGAATCAAGATAGACCTATCCCAAATGCTCTTATTTCTAGGAGGTCAAGGTCATGTATTGAAAACAATACATTTGTTGGGTTTGATAAACCTCAGTCTGATTATGTTTTGGAGAATTTTGAACCATTCATGTCGAAGGGTTCTATTTCACTCTTGGGTGATTTGACCAATCCTATCCCTATTAAAATTTTAAGGGATACAGGAGCTTCTCAGAGTCTTTTAATTTCAGGTGTTTTGCCTTTTTTTGAGAAGACCTGTTCTAATGAGAGAGTTCTGATTCAGGGAGTAGAGTGCAGCTTTGTTAATGTTCCTTTCCATTCTGTTAATTTGACAGCAGACTTAGTTTAAGGACCTGTGACCGTCGGTGTAGTGTTTACTTTACCCATTGAGGGCGTTCATTTGATGCTAGGCATTGACTTAGCTGGAGACAAGGTTGCGGTTAATCAACTTGTAACTGACAAGCCTTCTTTGGATCAGAAAGTTGATCCTATTGAAAAAGATATCCCTGATTTATGTTTAGCTTGTTCAGTTATCATAGCTTTGGAGTTCTTATGAGAAAATGGTGACCTCTCAAGGTACCTGCTACTGATGAATGGTCTGTAAAATATCAAATTGTGGTTCCAAAACTTTACAGACAGGAAATACTTTGTTTGGCCATTGAAACGTCTATGGCTGGTCATTTAGGTATCAATAAAACATATCACAAGATCTTGACCCATTTCTATTGGCCGAAAATCAAAAGTGATGTTTGCAAATTTTGTAGATCTTGACATACATGTCAAATTGTAGGAAAACCAAATCAAAAGATACCTAAAGCTCATTTACAACCAATTCCTTCATTTGATGAACCATTTTGTAAAATTATGGTAGATTGTGTCGGTCCCTTACCAAAGACCAGATGAGGTAATCATTATTTGTTGACAATAATGTGTGCGTCAACAAGATTCCCAGAGGCAATTCCTCTGAGGAATATTAAAACTAAAAATATTGTAAAGGCTTTAGTAAAGTTCTTCACTCAATTTTGCGTACCCAAATTTGTCCAATTCGATCAAGGGTTAACTTTATGTCTGAAATTTTCCAGCAAGCAATGCATGAATTGGGCATTCAACAGTTGAAATCTTCTGCCTATCATCCTGAAAGCCAAGGTGCTTTAGAACGATTTCATCAATCCTTGAAAAAATTGATGAGATCATATTGTTTTGACACAGGTAAAGACTGGGATGAAGGCATACATTTACTTTTGTTTGCTGTTATAGAGTCCATTCAGGAGTCTCTTGGGTACAGTCCTTTTGAATTGGTTTTTGGACACACTGTGTGTGGACCCTTATAGTTATTGAAAGAGAAACTTCTTTCAAATGAAGAATCAGAACTTAATCTTCTTGATTATGTTTCTGATTTCAAATATAAATTATCAAAGGCTTATAAGGTTGCAAGAACCAATTTGCACTCTACTCAATCAAACATGAAGCTAAAATATGATAACAACTCAAGAGATAGGAGTTTTAAGTCTCGTGATAGAGTGCTTGTTCTCTTGCCCATTCCACAAAATCCTCTTCAGGCAAAATATTTTGGTCCATACACCGTTGAAAAGAAACTAAGTGAATTAAATTACATTATAAATACTCCTGATAGGCGTAAACCAAAACAATTGTGCCATATCAGTGTGTTAAATGAGTATGTTGAAAGAAATAGCCAGGCCAATAATGTAATTAATTTAGTTATACCTGTCTCACACAAGGAAGAATCGCAGGAAGGAATTCAGCTGGATTCTACTAACCTTGGAACAACAAGTCTGCAGAATTTGGAAGTTGTGGAAAATCTAGATCAGAAACTTTCTTATTTGCAAGATCAAGAAAAAAGTGAACTTAAACAATTGTCAGAATATAATCACTTGTTTCCAGATGTGCCTACAAGGACAAGCAAAATTTTTCACGCTGTTGAAATAGTGAATTCAAAACCCATGAAACAACACCCATTCATGCGCATGCAATTCAAACAACACATTAGCGTCATTTATATGCTTGAGATTTTTGTAATTCGTACACAGATACAGACAGACAGTCGTAGTCGAGTCGTAAAGTCAGTTATACAACTTCTAATATCTTTGAAAAGGTATTTATTTTGTGCTAGAAGTTATCCATATGTCTACATAGAACAACATCTTGTTAGAGGAGCTATTTTCACTTCGTTTTTATGAATAATTGTTTCTCTGGAGAACATACTGATTTGGACATTTTCCCGAAAATATTCTTTATTGGAACGGGATAACACAAACTGTGCTTTATCATGTAAATTCTGGAATTTTCAGTTAGCCTTAGTCTGACATGGTCATCTGCCATTTTGGAACAGAACTTCAGACACTTTCATACTGTGTTTAGGACTTTTTACAGGACTTAATTTTTTATTTTGAACAAAATTTGGATCATTTCTGTAAACCTAAGTCTTGCTTAAATTTACATTATTCATGTTTTCTAGGAAAATAAATTATCTTTGTTACAATTTACAAAGCTTGTCTTCACTCATTCTTTTATGTTACTTTTTGAATGAGCCAAAATATAACAATGTAAGAATAAATTACCACCTACCCCACCCAATTATCTCAGATCTTTTAGTGACCAACCTAATGAACAAAATCATGTAAGAATAAATTACCACCGACCCCACCCAATAATCTCAGATCTTCTAGTGACCAACCTAATGGACAAAATCATGTAAGAATAAATTATCACCCACCCAACCCAATAATCTCAATCATCTAGTGACCAATCTAATGGACAAAATTATTTAAGAATAAATTACCACCCACCCCACCCAATTATCTCAGATCTTCTAGTGACCAACCTAATGAACAAAATCATGTAAGAATAAATTACCACCCACCCCACCCAATAATCTCAATCTTCTAGTGACCAACCTAATGGACAAAATCATGTAAGAATAAATTGCCACCCACCCCACCCAATAATCTCAGATCTTCTAGTGACCAACCTAATGGACAAAATCATGTAAGAATAAATTGCCACCCACCCCACCCAATAATCTCAGATCTTCTAGTGACCAATCTTCTAGTGACCAATCTAATGGACAAAATCATGTAAGAAATAATTACCACCCACCTCACCCAATAATCTCAAATCTTCTAGTGACCAACCTAATGGACAAAATCATGTAAAGGTAAATTACCACCCTTCCCACCCAATAATTTCAAATCTTCTTGTGACCAACCTAATGGACAAAATCATGTAAGAATAAATTACCACCCACCCCACCCAATGATCTCAGATCTTCTAGTGACCAACCTAATGGACAAAATCATGTAAGAATAAATTACCACCCACCCCACCCAATAATCTCAAATCTTCTAGTGACAACTGATAATCTCAAATCTTTTAGTGACCAAGCTAATGGATAAAGAAATAAATTACCTCCCTTATTTCAAATCAAATTACCAAGCTAATTGGTAAAATGTTATGAGTAAATTACAGTTGAACCAAAATTATTACTGTTAATTGTATACAAGTCAGAGCCAGGTGCTAACTGCATTAAGCCAGATTTAAGTTGCATAATAAATGGGTAGATCTTAGCCTATAGTACAAGTCACATGGGTTGTTTAAGCTCATTTACTGATATAAGCTTAAAAAAATAAATTTATATTTTTAAATTTAATCTTAAGTGTTATAACAAAATAAACAATCATGATTTTGGAGTGATCTACACATTATCAATAAAAAAAATCCAGAAAAAAATTATGTATAGCTATGGACTTTATTATGGCATTATAGCATTACACTGGGTCAGACAGAATTTAACTATTGCTAGTACAGGGGGAATCAACAAGTTGTGTGCATTTTCATTCATCTCCTATATGGATTTTCAGCTATGAATGGGATAGAGGAGTAACTTACAGTAAGTTTGCTTATACATATAACATGATGTAAAATGGAACTAAAAAAATCTGAATTGACAGTTTCTGTGTACAAAAACCATTTTTGTATGGGGGAAAATATGTATTATGTATGAATTGAAATATAAGACATGACATAAGATACAGAAGATCATATATGAAGTTATATATCAGAGGTGCACAATACATCGAAAGTAGTGGGAGTAGATCACTAAAAAAGAATAGACATCAGCCTATATATGTTATGCATTCTTGTGGTAGGTAGATCATTTTGGCTTGGTCGTTTTATAAGTAGCTTGCATGCTGAAAAAGTATGCAGCCTTGTTAAATATAGTGTGACCTTGCTATAACACAGTAGTTGGGAGCCATCAAACCCAATTGTGTTATAGATCAAACCATGTTATAAGCAACCAGGTCATTTAGCTGAAGAAAATGATGCATATGTCCTGGGTGGGCTGTGGAGTAGGTAGGTAGTAAATGTGGGTGCTTCATTGGCACAGTTATTATTTTGAGTCTATGCATATTAAATTAAAAATTTTCACCTGTAGTGAAAACAGAAGGCATATTTAATATTTTACTTTATTCAGAGGACCACACATTAGTACATATACATGTATACAGTTTATATATACATGTCAAACACATAGCAATGAATAATATATCCACATTGTGTACTCACCTGCAAATTATGTAATTTTGTCAGGTAATAATTTTTCAGTATGTCCCAAGTGGTATGCATTTTAGTCTAGTGTTTGTTGAGTTCATAAGCATTAACTTTTTTCCAGTAAAAAGAAAATTTTCATTGCACAGTAAAAGTTTTCCAGTCACGTTGGAAAATGGAACAATTCATCAGATTCCATTGCATTTATTTAAGTTTGGTACTGGCTACCTTTGACTTTTATTGAAGGCTACATGCAGTGAAGTCACTGGTAAAGGACAGCTTTAAAGAACCAAATAAGTAACTGGTTTTTATTGTGGCGGTAACATAAAATTGTATGAATGAGACTAATTTTTTTTCCGATTTGCTTAGTATGTTTTTCATAACAATGGGTGCTTCAAAGGTAATGTTTTCTTTGAAATTTAAGCAAATCAATTTATCTGAATACATTTTTAAAAAAAAATGAATTGGCTGTCGTATGTTTAATTCTAGTTACTGTTCCTCCCTGCCTTACAAATAGACAGGTCTGAACTTGTTTCATTTTTGTTTTTGTTTTCTATGTTTTTTTTTTTACATTTTCGGTAGCATAAAGAAAGGGTCAATCAACAATAGAGATGCAGGTGTTCTGTTCTGATGACAGGGATTACTACAGAAAAAGTGAATGTTCTGAAGGATTTAATTCTGAGTAAAAAGAATTTTATTTACCATCAACATACAAATGTCATTCTATGTAAATATATTACTAGCAAGGCCAAAAATGGACAGATTATAGAAGATGATGACTCCTCTGGTTGATCTTCACTACCAGAAATGTAAATTTGAAGACAAAAAACTCTGATATCTCAAAACATACATTATTCCTGCTAGATGTCAATATGAACAAAGAATTTGTATATGTAACAATTGATAAAATGCAGTGCATTTTATATCAACTTTCTGACATAGGTTCTCAGAATTTCTCCACTCCAAACCAAATAAGGCTAAACAGCGAACAATGTTGCCAATAAAAAAAAAAATCGCTAGATGGTATATTTTGCTGCCATTATGGAAAAAAATCTCAATTTGCAAGATTTGCAAAGCCCTGTGTGATCACTTTTTCACATTATTTTTTTGTGCTTAAAAAAACCCCACTATTTTTTCATGTATGAGAAAAATACATATAAAATTTCAGGAGCCAGGCTATGATTGTCTTGTGTTATTCATACACAATCTCCTTTCCTAAAATGATAATAAACATTTTTTTTGTTTTTTCGTACATTTTAAGAAAGAATTTTTTCTTGTACAAGAAAAATACATGTATTTGAAAGTTCAGGAGGCACACTGTGACCATGTTATATCCAAATTCGTGTTACAACTGAGCATGCTATAGCAGTGTAACACTGTAATATCCTCCAGTTTATTGGAATTCATGCCAATTTTTTTCTGTTGATGTTTTCCCTGGCTTTGTTTATAAATGATGACATTGTTGCATCTGTTTGTAGTAGAACTTTTTCCTAACCAGAGGCACATTCCATCTTGTATCATTGCACATGACAAATCCATTTTAAACAAGACAACCTTGCATGCCTGAAAATGTCAAAGTATGTTATCATTAGATTTGTCTTTAAGTATTTTTTAAGTTATTTATGCAATAATCTTCAATGGAATTTTTATGACATGGTGTAAAATAAAGTGGATAAATGCCATTTAAAGGAATGTGTGATCCAATTCTCCAAAATGACACCAGTAGCTGCAAAAAGCAATGTAGAGGGCATACATGAGCTTTGTGACTTGTACTGTAGGCATCGTTGGCTTCCGTTAGTCTTGAGAGACTATGGAAATGCGCCCATGAAAGGTGTCCCAGTTCGTAGTTGTGCATTGTCTTCTGCGGCTATAAAGCCCCACACGGGAGTGGCAATCCTTGCTGCAGTTGCTGCACTTGAAGTTTGAGTCAGGTCTTGGTTGGAACTGAAGCCTCTTCCTCCCAGATCTTTTATAATCAGTGAGATGTCATAACTTTTTCTCGATGGCTTTCAGACCTGTGAACAGAGCATGTCGCCAGCTGGACTTTTGTGGAGGGCAAGCTTTCATATCATGCTTGCAGACATCCTTGAAGCAAAGATTTGGCCACCTGATTGATCTTCTGCCTGAGGCAAGCTTAGAGTAGAGAAAGCCTTTGGGGATCCATCCATCATCCACTATACCTATTGTAAAATCTGTTGCCTATTTATCTGACCACATACCAAATCTATTTAAGAAGTACAATCAGGAATTTAACAATGTTGGCAATGAAGTACAGGAGAAAACGTTGGTGAAATGTGGTTAGTGGTAGAGATCTTATGATAGTTTCTACATCTCTCTTCTATGCTCGAGAGGTACTGTACCATCCATTCATTGTGACAGTAAAAGGGTGCTTGTTTTTTCTTGCTGCTAGAATGAATTTTGTAGGAACACGCAACAGAGCAATGCATGGCATACTGGGAAATCTTGTAATCTCACCTATACAGATTAAGGATATATTTTTAACACACATACATACAGAAAAGAAGAAAAATATATGACCTGTTATTTCTATATATTTCAGAATTTATATATGTAGACCAGATACTTTGTTTTTTAGTACATTTTCCTACATATTATTCTTCCAATGTTCTTTGCTTTTGCAATGGTTCCTTTCTGCATACACAAATTTTTATTGTCTTTTTTGTGTGGGTATTTGACATAATACCCACATTGAAAATGTTACCAGAGTTCTTGTGGTTGTTATTCCTTCCTATCACATGTAATTTGCATTCCATTTATTCTAGAGTTAGTTGCTTTGCCTACAAAAGAATTCTCCATAAGAGATTGTTGTTCATTGAAAATTAAAGCTTATTAGATTCCATTGTTAATGACACAGTAAGGGACTACAGATATCCATGATATTAAATAATTCAGAGAAAATCGGAATAGCACAGTAATTGGAGCCATTGGAATTAAAATGGAGGTTATTAAATGATTTTTTTAGCTGATTTTGTGATTAGTTTTAAAAAAGATAAAAAAATTGAGATGTTTCATCCTATTTGAATATTTGTTCTCAAAAGATATTCTTTGAACCAACTTTTAGAACTTGTTTTTAGACCATGTTATATTTAAGCAAGAAACCACTTGACCACTTGGCATGTTTTCGTTATTTAGATCACCTGCTATTGATTATTTACAGTATTTTCTGACTTTTTGGACATCCTTTCTTTTGATATTATTCAAGAACCACTAACCAAGTGATAATTGGAACACTTGTTAAAGCCACCAAATCTAGACAAATGATAACTGGAATGCATATTAGAGCCACATAACTTTGACAAATGATAATTGGAATGCATATGGGAAAAACACAACTTTGGCAGATAATAATTGAAATGCATATTGGAAGAAAATGACTTTGGCAAATGATTGTGAGAATGCAGATTAGAACAATACAAATTTGGCAAATAGTTATGGGAATTCGCATATTGAACAACACAAATTTGGCAAATGATAACTGGAATACATATAATAACACAATTTTGACATGATACTGGAATACATACTGGAACAACACAAATTTGGCAAATGATAACTGGAATACATACTTGGACAACACAACCTTGGTAAATGATAACAGAAATACATATCTGGACAACACAACCTTGGTAAATGATAACTGAAATACATATCTGGACAACACAACCTTGGTAAATGATAACAGAAATACATATCTGGACAACACAACCTTGGTAAATGATAACTTTAATACATATTCAAATAACACAACCTTGGAATGCATATTGGAACAACACAAGCTTGACAAATGGCATTTGGAATGTATATTGTATTTCCAAACCTTGGGAAAAACTGACAAGCTACATGGCAATTATCAGGTA
This sequence comes from Potamilus streckersoni, assembly GCA_016746295.1. Lineage (NCBI taxonomy): Eukaryota > Metazoa > Mollusca > Bivalvia > Unionida > Unionidae > Potamilus > Potamilus streckersoni. The sequence continues at coordinate 954,223 of JAEAOA010000750.1, forward strand.
ATACAGAATTCCAGATTTTTATGACACACCACAAAGCAGTTATCAAGGGCCAAACATTACATAATAAATTAAATATTAAATTTTGATATCCTAAATGGTGGTCATCAAGTAATACAGAATCCCTGAAGTTGTGTAATACACAGAATCTGGACTGTGACAGCATATGGTATTTATCAAGTACAGGGTTTATGATGTTGGTACACTACATAGGTGTCATTATGTAATACAGAATCACCAAATGACACCATATGGTACTTGTCAAGTACAGGGTTCATGATGTTTGAAACCACAGCTTTAGTTTTGTGCAGTAATAGAATGTTGTTCAGTGACACATTTGGTAATGTTCACATGAATTAACACATCTACTGTCTGTAATAAATGTTAGCTCAATCTTGTATTTTTTAAAATTCATTTTATAGAATGAATTAAGTAAAACAATTTTAGTTCAGATTTTTTTCCACTTTATAAATTTCACATTAGAATAAACACTTGTATAAGATCTTTTTTCATAGATTTCACCAAAAAATAAACAACTAACTCGCAGCCAGGCTTTATGTGAAGAATGTGCTTCACCTCCGCCAGATCGATGGACAAGTACGGCTAGTACAGGCAGCACCGACAGTAGTTCTAGCGGAGTTGGGTCTAAGTCAGTGGTATGTACCATTCTATAGTAGAGTATTGTCCAGTAATACAGTACAGGACGTTATTACTAATGCTTTTTTTATGCTGTGTTTTGCTTTGTAAGTTTTGCATTTTAATGTAGATTTGCTCAATACCAGAAAGACATTAGGTGACTAAAACCATCATAATTTGAATTAGATCTCTGGTGAATTTGTACCTTGATCAGAATTAAGTTGCCCAGATAAATATTGAAATGTCAGATAACAATTTACACTTTTTCTCTCATGTCAAGAAAATATCTCAAAAGCTTGTTAGGTTACTGTAATGGAGCAGACCATGGATAATGTGTAAAATTCTTAATTGGAGATAGAAGTCATTAAAAGTCTGCACTTTTTAAAAACCTTTGTCAAAGCACCTAACCAATGACTGCCATTCCTATCCCAGGTAATGCATCCAAGATCTAAAACCAGCTATTCACATATGAGCGTCCTTCATGGGTAGCAGAAGCACAATGGCACATCTAGTGTATTTTATTATTAACACGTTTTTGTATAATTTGTATACATTTGTGACCTAGTGGTCATGCAGATTAATTGCTAACGCTTTTTTCATTATTACATTTCTTTAATTGATTGTAAACATCCTGAAGAGTATTTAATGTTCTGGAAATTCCTGGGCTAAAAATAGCATTTCTGATAAGTCAAAATGTTATTGTACCTTATTTAGATGTTATACTTAGAATTTTCAATTGTTTATAGACCTGACCAAGTGCATTACCTTGGATTCATACTTTATTAGATTGATTGACTGAAGTGTAAAGTATTGGTGACACTTTTTATCAGTCTTGATTGTAATGACCTCTGTCCTTCATCCAATAGGACTTACTCCTAAACTGCCTGGAGGATTGCCTTGAAACCATACACTCATCCCATGATCTGGCTGATCCTAAATGAAAATGAGACTGCTGCACAGACAGCCAGTATAATTACCACAGCATCCATCTTGGAAAATCTTCTTTCACTACTTCTGCTGAATGGATAATTATATGAACACAAGATTTTCACAAAAAATTTGATGTCAGCCAGCTTGAAAATCTTGTTTATAGTTGCTGCTCAAGAATGGATGGTTTTCTGTACTGCCTCACAATTAGATCCTTCCTTATAACACCTTTCATTTTTAATGGCGGCTATGGTATGGATTCATCTCGTATTTGTATTCATGTAAATTTTGGTAAGACGATATCACAATAATGCAGTTTGCTCAGATGTTCCCATTTTAATGAGGGAGTGTTCCACATTACATGTAACATGGTATTTGAAGTGTTGGTATAAAGCGATTTGATATCCCAACACTATTGGGATATCAAATTGTGATCCACCCATGACAGTATGAAAGTATGAAAGAAGAGCATACATGAATATAGTGAATGACTGAATATTTGAGCAAGAATGGGAGAGATGATTCATCTGAGTATTGAAGGTGGATGAGTAGTGTTGAATATGATGAATAAACAACTGAGTAAGTAAGTTTGAATATGGGTTAAAGATGTTTTATGAATTAGTGGATAAATTGTTTAAGGAGAGATTGATATAGTTGACAAGTAAATAATAAATCTATTAACTAATGACAAAACTGATGAAGGAAGATAAATACTTGTAAAAAAAGATTAGAGCAGAAATGGGAGTATCCAAAAGAAAGGTTCACATACCTATATGGCTATTTTCAGGATTTTATAGAGTTGTATATGGCACTTATACTCTAATTTTCTCATCAATATCATCATAAATGTCAAATTTTATCCTTTTTTGCTCTGTTTAAAGTCTCTCTGCTTCTTGATATTGGAAGTTTACAATCCAGACTCTAGAATTTGACAATAACTGGCCTTGGCTGTCCCTGTCGGCCTGGGATTCTATGTACAGCCACTATGTCCCTGTCGGCCTAGGATTCTATGTACAGCCACTATGTCCCTGTTATCCAAATTAATCTTTGTGACTTCTTTCACCACTTTCGGAATTTTCTCTCTCAGAATTTCATTCTCCTCCAGCTTTAAAACTTTAACATTCAGCTTCCTTGAAAATTGTTCCATTTGGTTTGAGGCTTGCACTTGCTTGTTTTGATCTTCTGCCATACTCTTTCATGTCACTTTTCATTTTATCATTGTCCATTTTTGCCTCTTGTAGTTTTTCTTGCAATTGGTGGTTTCCAAATTCCAGTGATTCCACCCTATCCATCAGCTCTCCTGTCCTCTCTTTTACTACCCTTTCACTTTCTACAACTATCTCCTTTCTCAGATCTTCCTTCACATTCTCTAACAATTTCCTCACAATGGTAGAGACAATTTCTGTAAGGTCATATTTTTTCACCAAATCAGCAATAGCAGATATAAAATCTGCTTTGGAAATGCTTTCTTTGAGGCTTTGCTTTATTTCATCTAAGTCCAGCTGAATTGTACTCAGACTTGATTCACTTAAACTTGTGTCAGATGTTTCCATTAGGGACCCACTCTGTAATCTGGTTTTCATTTGTTGCTTGTCTTGGTCTTTCTTTCCACTCATGCTTGTAGCTAATCTTGTTTGGACTATTTTTTTCTCACTACTCATTTGTGACACTGATTATTACTCACCATATACTAAATAATTCTTAAAATGAAAATAAAAATAGTCAGGTAATAACACTAAAAAAAGTAAATGAGTCAAGCAGATCAGGTAGGGAAAGGCTCAAAACTGCACCCAGTAAGCTCCCTTTTCTAGTCCATCATGTATGAATTTGAGTGAAAAAACACTTTTTTTTTCAAAATTGAGAGTGATCCACCAATAATATTATATACCCTGCATTCCTTGAATATTCACATATTCCAACAAATATGAACCATTTCACTGTAAAAAAAACCCCTCTTATAATCAGATCCACTTTTACTACCTTCTACATATAGCTGCCATTACTGCAAGCTCTCTAGGATAATGTGACTGGGTGGGACATCATGCTACATGTCTTGGGCATGATGTTCCAGTGCTGTGCATCACTCTAAACTGCCACACTGCAGACATCTAGGGATATGACTGAAAAAAATTATTAAAGCTACATGACATCAGGTATTGTCTCCATGGTGACCATGGGAATAGACAATAATTTATACACAGGGTTTTCACTATTAGACATGTATGTATGTAATGGATAATAATATACACTTGAGGTTTTTACCATTAGACATGTATGTATGTAATGGACAATTGTATATACATAAGGTAATTAGACATGTATGTCTGTAATGGACAATAATAAACATGATGTTTTCACCATTAGACATGTATGTATGTAATGGACAGTTGTATATGCATGAGGTAATTAGACATGTATGTATGTAATGGACAATCATATACACAGGTTTTCAATATTAGAGTGTGTCTGTAATGGACAATCATATATACAAGGTTTTCATCATTAGACATGTATGTCTCTAAGGACAATTGTATACACATAAGGTTTTCACCACTAGACATGTGTCTGTAATGGAAAAAATTGAATACATACAATGTTTTTACTATTAGTCATGTCTGTCTGAATACATAATCTATACACATGAGGCTTTCACCATTAGACATATATGTCTGTAATGGACAATCATACACACAGGTTTTCACCATTAGACATGTGTCTTTAATGGACTATCATACACACAAGGTTTTCACCATTAGACATATGTCTAATGGACAATCATACACACACAAGGTTTTCTCCATTAGACATATATGTCTGTAATGGACAATCATACACACAAGGTTTTCTCCATTAGACATGTGTCTGAATGGACAATCTATTCACACAAGGTTTTCAGCATTAGACATGTATGTCAGTAATGGACAATCATACACACAAGGTTTTCTCCATTAGACATGTATGTCTGAATGGACAATCTATTCACACAAGGTTTTCAGCATTTGACATGTATGTATGTAATGGACAATTGTATATACATGAGGTTTTCACCATAAGACATGTATGTCTGTTTATTTATACATGATAAGACGCCACAATGGCCAACTTGAAAATCTTGTTATTGCTAAAAGAAATCAAGATTTCATTTCAGCATTCAGCAGTTAAAAAGAAGAAATATTATTGTCTTGAATTCCTGGTAATTCTTTTTGGTTATTCTCTTCAAGGGACTTGTTTACTTTTATTTGATTATTAATTGGGAATTATTGATTATCATCATTGTTTGATTTTTAAAAAATCAATGATATCAATTACAGATGGAGAATGCATAAAGCATAAATATTTTGAAACTAAAATGTTTGACCTTTAGAGATGTTACAAAGGATGGCAATTTTCTTCAAACATAATTGTAAACTTACCATGGAGAAACAGACAGTGTGTCAGGGTAATAATTCACATTGTGGCATTTTGAGATAATTAATTTGTTTCAGGAGCATGAATTGTTCAGATGTCTTAAAAGCAACAATAGGATTTATTCTTGAAGAGAGCTTCGTAAAGCAAGAACCTAAATTTAAAAAGTTATTGATTTCATGATACTGAATTTTCTCATCGAGGCAATATTTTATATGAAAAGTAGAATTAATTTTTCTGGTAATTGTAGATTAACCTTTATAGTTTTATCTTGGAACATAAACAAGCTATAGAATTAAATCTGTACTTGCAGGTCATAGTCCAAGCATTCAGTTTGCATTCAGTATTAAAAGTTTGTCTTATTGTCTCTTGTTAATTGTGTTGCTCTTTTAATGGCATATACACCAGACGATTACTATCACTTATCCTGTGAGGACCATGCTAGTGTTGCCATCATGGTAATGATGTTAAGGTGCATATTTTTGAAAGTGGCCTAAATTCTGTATTGGTGGCTTTTTTTCAGCTGAAACTTTGACAAAATATTACTGTAATACTTAAGTTTGTATGGTATCTGATTAGTCAGTTTTAAGTCATTTTTAAATTTCAGTCTGATTACTGGATTCTCAACTGAAAATTTAACTTATGTTGATAAAATACACGCTTGTTCACAGGGAAGACTGCTAAACATTTAAAAAAAAAATTTAAAAAGTAGTAAAAATCCGCCATTTATTGCAAGTATGAGCGATTTTTAGCCAATTTAATAATTGTATACTTGAAACTTGTCATGATATTTTTAGCTCCACTGGTTCTATGACTGCATCCATCCTTTAGCACAAGTTTATTTTCTCTCTTTTGCCTTAAGTATATGCAGGATTGCCATAAAACTTAACACACACAGTCATCTAGAAGTCTAAGTAAGCCCTGAATAAAACTGTAGAACACCCAGTAGGGCTGCCACAGTGGCCATCTTGAAAATGTTTTAACTATTTTTTTTCCAGAATGGATGGTTCTGTCTGCTTGGGATTTTCATAACATATTTGGTCCTAAATAAAAGTCAAACTAACATTGAGTCCAGTTGCTATGGTAGCCCTCATTAAAATCTTGTTCATGCAATTCTCCATATTTACATGGGGTTTTCACCATAAGATGTATTATGACATCCATATAAATGGAAATAGTGCCATTCTGATGTCCATCACAGCCATGGGCATCAGTCTTGATATTGGTTCTCATTGAAAATTCATATTTAGAGAAGGCTTCTTATGGTGTCCAGTTGCTTTTAAATAGAAATGGTATTGTTTGGACATTCAGTATGGCTACCACAGTAACCATCTTAAAAATTGTTATCAGAACTCCTTTTGCTTGAATAATGACATTGACATTGTACTGGTAATAGTTATTCTTGCAATAGTTCTGAATAAAATACGGTACAGATAAGACCACCAACATATTTATTCTTTGAAGTTTTGAAAGCTATGTCTAATTTACCTTGAGTTAAATTAAAGATCACTGCTAGCATTTTTTTGCTTCATTGAGCTTATGAAGACTGATGTGTACATCTACATATGATGACAGTGACTTGTACATTTACATATGATGACAGTGACTTGTACATTCACATATGATGACAGTGACTTGTACATTCACATATGATGACAGTGACTTGTACATTCACATATGATGATATTGACTAGTACATCCACATATGAACACAGTGACTTGTACATTCACATATGAACACAGTGATTTGAATATCCACACTAATTTTTATACTAGACTTTATATTTAGTTGTATACTATTGAAGACATTGAATGTCAGCACTGCAACAATTATTCTAAGATCAAATGTCTAGCCATGCCTATGAGCATGGTTAACAGTTATGGATTTATTTTTATCCAATCCTAATTGAGATTTCACCATGAATACATTGGGTGATACCACCTAAAAAAATTATTTTGGGGTAGGGGTGCCACTTAATGTTTTTTTTTTCTTTCTCTCTCTCCATCTCTTTCTCTCTCATACACATACACACACTTGCACACTAGCAAGGCCTGCACAAATTAGCAAGGACTACTCACACTAACACTCACTCACAAGGCCTGCACAAATTAGCAAGGCCTACTCAAACAAGGCCTGCACAAATTAGCAAGGACTACTCACACTAACAAGGCCTGCACAAATTAGCAAGGCCTACTTACACTAACAAGGCCCACACAAATTAGCAAGGCCTACTCACACTAACAAGGCCTGCACAAATTAGCAAGGCCTACTCACACTAACAAGGCCTGCACAAAATTAGCAAGGCCTACACACACTAACAAGACCTATGCAGATTAACATGGCCTACTTCCACTAAATATTGATAAATGAAGATAAGAAAATTCAAGGATGACTAGCATTTGTAAATATAAATAAAACTTTTACTAAATCAAAATTTTTTATTTAGACATTTACAAATTTTGACATAAAATTAAGTCTTATATGGATCTGTACAAATTATTGAAGAAATGATTGTTTATGTAAATGCAGCATTTTTGGACATATATGTTTCATTTAATATCCATCTGAATATAAATAAAATGAAACAAAACAAAAGCAATCTGTGGTATGAATGCCCACTTACATAAAAATGTGTACTTCACAACATTATCAACAGTGAGAGGGGCCCCTCCTGTTCTAAAGTGCTCTTCGTTATGGATCACTGCCATCTCACCCCTGTCTGCGTGGGTTTGAGTCTGAAGATTCAGGGAATGTGGATATGTGAGAAGGCTTGCCAGTAGCTTCTCATTGGTTGGTGGTTTTTTCCCAGTGATTTCCCAGTTTCTTCCTCCACCATTAGTACTGGCCGCCATGTATAGCCTATCATGTGCTGAAAAATGGTGTTAAGCCCCAGAACAACAACAACTCTCTCAACCGTATTAAGTTTTAGTAGTAAAGTGATGATTTTAGCTCAAACACCCTAAAATACCTCAAAACAAGTATGGATCGACCACCTCATCAACACCCCATGATCACTACTTTATCGATGACAAAAACATATGAAATATCATCTTCATTAATGTCATCATCCCTTGAGAACTATTTCATGACAATATATTTGATGACCGTACTGGTTTGGAAGCATTTTTGGTCTCTGAGTTATAATCCTCACTTTCCTCTACTACTGAAAAATAAAAATATTTAAAATCATTTTTTAAGTTCATACCATTTTACCAATTACTATTATTTCAACAGTAGATATTATAAATATTTCATCATTATGATAATAGACAGAATTTTACTTTGCCGCTCATACTGCAACAACATTCAAATAAATCTTTATTTGCAGTTTGTTAAGAGGATTATATTTTGTTGATAAAATATACATCATTTGACCAATCAAGATCCATGGTAAGTTTAGAAAATTTTTGTTGACTAATTGGATTATGAAAATTTTAAACTCCTGCTGATAACATCTGGCTCAATTGTTCAAGGTAATTGAAGTACTCCCTGATAATTGAAAGTTTAAGCTTGTTACCAGCAATGTTATTGCTGCTGAAACATATCTGATATTTCATTATTAATTTCAACTGTCAACTGTTTGCCATCTATCATTAGGCATTGGATCTTGCTATTGTAGCTATTTGTCACTGTCAAATTTTCAAACATTATTTTTAGTGTTCACAAAATTTCATACTCTAGTCATGAATCAAATAGGATATCAAGTATAGATCTACCATTGTGACAGTACCCAAGTGCAATGTATCTACTCCATTTTAGCAATAACATTTGTCATTAAAATTACTTAATCCGCATTTAATCTCTTTAAAGTTTATGATTTGTATGAATAGCCATCTCTCTTATAAAACTAATACCTCTGTCAAGTGCGTACTTGTAATCATAAAATTTCATAAACTTTTTTAACAAAATCGCGACGCAGACTGTTTGCTTTCTTTATTATTTTTTTTTGTCGAGCAATATGGCATACTTTTGCTTCGTAATTCAATAAAGTATTTGATGATTTGCAAGTTCATTTCATCTAATCCATTTATTTGCTTCATGAAATTTACTGTCACAAGGGTGAGCGGAATGATCAAATATCGATTATCATAATTATCCTGATAGACATCCTCTCTATTTCATACACAAGTCATTATCAGTAAACAAGTCTTACCAAAAATTGAATTGTTCATAAGCTTAAAGAAGTTTTTCTTTTTACTTTCTTGTCCCTGATTTGATTTATGTTCCCAAAATTGATTAAATTTTTTTAATTAAAAATCACTGCTGAATTGTTTATAACTGCTTAACCTGCCTATGCTGAATTGTTTTGAGTTGATAAGAGAGTTTTTACTTGGGTTTTTTTTTTCAGTACCAATGATATTTTGTTTTAGAGCATCGGGTATTGGTTTATCTGAAACTGGTATACTAAACGCATGCCTGCTAAAGACGTCAATATGTTAAACAAATATTTCTTTCTGTCATTAAACCAGCAAGATTTGAGACATCCACTAAATCTGTTGCTCTATTCCATGTACAGCAATTAACACAAATAGAGCTTCCAATCTTTGGGTCACCATATTTTCAAAATAGTAATAATTTTTAATAGTTCAAAATTTTTAAGACACTAAGAAAGCTTTTTATTTGCAATAAAATAAAAACATGTCTGTGGATTTCATTGAATGTGGCAGAATGCCACTAACTGCTCAAAATTAAGTTGTTCAAATTTGATCGATGTCCATATATGATTGAGAAAAGACAATTTGAATATAATGATAAATAAGCAGTTTTCCAGTGTCTGTCCATGTTGGCACAAATACATTTCACCCAAATACACCTGTAATTGCTTCCCACTCATACATAGTCATTGTTTCAATGCTAAACTTCCAAAGTATCCTTTTTAGGTCAATTACCACACCATTATTGGCCAATGTATAATGCACCAGCTATTGGTTAACTGGCATTGCATACTAATGGAGGCAAGTCCAGAAATCCATTAGATGTCACTAGGACACAACACCAGTATATCTGTTCTATTAGCTATGTAGATAGGATTGTAATGTGAAACCTTGGCTAGCAATAGGGTCCTATTCTGTGGATCAACTTTCAGGGTTTTTTTTCCTTTTGAGTAAATTAACCCTGGTAGTTCTGAATTGTTTTCACCTGACATCCACTGACATGCTGAATTGTTTGTAACTACTTAACCTGCCTATGCTGAATTGTTTTGAGATTTGATAGAGTTTTTACTAATGCCTGGATCACAGCTTTATAACCTGTTATAATAAACAGAATTATATGAAATCTGGTCAGATAATGCTGAGCCGTTTCCTGGTTCTGTACATTTTTTTTATATTCAAATACAACTTATTATGGTTGCCATGGCAACCAAAATATGTCAATTTAAGAAATTTGCAACCATTATTATAATTTCAGGTTGAAATTATTTTTGGGAGAATATTATAACTTACAAATATAAGTTTTCCTCTCAAATTTATTATTTATCATAACATGTTTCTTATTTCATTACTTCTAGGCTTCCTACAAATAGTAATCCAACAAGAAACACCGTATAGTATTCTATGCATGACCATATGCATGAATTTGAAACTACCTTTTGCCACAATAATTGAACTTTTATGTCATGGTTCAAGTGTTGTTTGATATTTTCATACCCCTAAATCTGATCACAGTATATTATAAATATTTATAGTGACAACAGTGGTCTTGAAAATGAACATATTTGAAAATATATTGGTGGTCCATTTAATCATTATGTATTTCAAAAACTTATTTCAACCAATGTTCTTTGAAACCCATGTCTAATACTTGTTTGAGTACCTTTTTGATATTGAAGAATGATCTTGTGGATTTGAAATAAATGTTATAGAAGGAATATTGTTGGATAATTAACATAAAAATAATATTAACATGGTCGAAACAGTAACATATTTTAATGTGCAAAATAATCATTTTTGTTATAGAAACATTTGACATAATAAATAACCAATACAAATAAGAGCAAGAAAAAAATATTTGAAAGGAATTATTAACATAAATGATGGACAGGAAAATATATTGCATATTTAATATGACTATTAACATGACAAGCAATCTGATTTAATGTCTTGCTAAACTTATACATATTTTATTGCATTATCTTTCAGAAACTAAATTTCTGATAATGAACAAATATTGACAAATTATTTACACAGTTACACTGCATTAAAACTTAAACATAATTACAAGGTTATGTTTCAAAAGTAGTTCCTATTACATTTTATTGGGCCAAATACATGATTTAGACAATGGTAAAAGTGCTCACTTCATCTGTTTGGTGTACACCAATTGAAATAATTAATATGATTTTATATACATTACTTTTTACTTCTTTATACTTAAATTTGTTCCATATCTAAGATCAAATTGTCGTCTTATTCATCATTATTTTGTGCCAGTCTCATTCTCTTTTATGCTAGTATCTTCTTTGTGTGGTATATTTCAAAGCAAAGGGTAACACAAAGTGGCACATCACACTGCATTTCATGGTAGTAGTTCTCTCAGCACACCTTTTCTGCATCCCTTTTGAGGCAAGTATTTGCTTTTTTACTGGACCACAAACTGCACACATTTTCTCTGATTATAATCATCATGTCCATAGCCAGGTCATATGATTTACCATTTTTACTTGCAGGTATATTTTACCAATATACAATTGAAACTTGGAGGGACATCTGAAATAAACATAAAACAGTATTTTACAAAAGAAGACAAAATAAGAATAATAAATACAACATATTTATTTGACAAATATGAACTTGTTTTTTATATTTGTTCCCCATTTTATGTCCTAGTTTTACTTGGGACAATTTTAATACAGACTTTAAATTTCAACCAAATCAACATAATTAATAATTTAAACCAAATATGTGTTATCATAGTTATGTAATAATTATAATATTTTTTATAATATGATTTGGACATAACATGTTTTGAGAAGTGTTCAACATTTAATTTGTTTTTATTACCTCTGGCAACATATTCCGCATTGCTGCAAAGATGCAAGAAGCTCATGAGGATGAGAAATCTATCCCTTGACTTGACAGAAGGACAATATTATGGCGCCATCACTGGATCAGTGCTCCAATAGTTTTGCATACACAAAGCACAGGAAGTTTGATATTATATTACATTGTATCATCATAAACTTTACATAATTTTGTTAAATGATGAAAAGAAGTTGTGCTAAAGGAGAAATATATATGTTAATGTTTCTATTTTTAATACATAAAAATAAATTTGTTTTTACATATAGAATATATGCACGTCAAATAAAATTACACACCTGGACATCTTGCATCACACTTAGTCCCATAGTAATAGTAAGGACTAGAAATACTTTAATTTTCTTTCCACTTGTAGCAACCAGGATATCTGAAAAAAATAATGTCCAAAAATTGTTCATTGAAATAAACACACCCAAATACTAATATAGATATGTCACAATACAAAAAAATAGCAAACAAAAATATAACTATATTGACTGATATTTTTTTTAATGAATCAAATATTATTTTGGACGAACACAGTTTCTACTTATATAATTGAAATTGTTTTGTTTAGTCTTAACAGCAAATTTATATAGGTCGTGTCAGTAATTAACTTGATGCAGAGATGAAATTATATTGTTTTAAGTATCTGACTTAACAAATAGACAGAAATATAATCTACCCACACCCTTGTCATCAGAATTTTTAAATGATGTTATAGAATAATAAAAAACAATATTCATTTCAACAATATTTATATGACTATGAATTGTCATATTTGATAATTATAAAATAAAATAAAATTTAACTACTGAATATTGAAAGTAAATTATTATACTGGCCATATTGTCCCATTATTTATAGAAGATTAACTCACCTATTTGTTTCTGTAGCAATTTCATCGTAGTCATCGTCCTTAGTGAACAGTTTTAAATAGTTCAAGAGGTCTTGAAGTTGTGCCCATATACCAGGCATAGATGTGAAACTGCACTCAGTTCTTACGGTTGCGTCACCAACTTCCCACTCCTCAAACATATCAATTTCTCTGTCACCATCATCATCATCATCATCATCATCATCATCTACTTAAAGAATATTGGCCTCATCAAACCCCTCAAATTCACTCTTACTATCATCATCACACACCAACTTGCGCAAGAAATCTTCCTCGTCACCGTAAACAACCACCATATTGTTTTTATTGATGTCGTCTGTTGACAACCGAATTTCCCAGCAATTTTTTTTTATTATTCGTTTTAATGTAGGGTAAGACTCGATCACATGTAAGCGAGATAATTATTTGACCATCTTGTTTGGTATTCTCTGTAATATTTTTAGCATGTGCTTGATGATTGGTGAACGTTAATATCCGTTTACAACATTGTACAAAACCATATTTTTATGACTACCGCATATGGAAGAGGGTTACTGTGACCATATAAATATGGTTACTGCATATAAATTCAAGTACCGTAAACCATATATGTGTGGCTTCCGCACTACCAGGATTAAAATGGGTTTAAATTTAGGTCTGATAAAGTAGTCAACATCTTGAACATGTTTTTCATTACATATTTTTTATTAGCACATTTCTCATTGAGATGTAATGATTATGGTCTTCCTGCTTATAATCAGGGTTCAAATAATGGTATACTGCAGTGATCTGGCTCCACTTCATGTTTAAGCCATCGATTTCCATTCATTGGTTTTTTGTTTTCAAGTTGCTTCAAACCTTTTTTTCTTTTAAATTTCAGAGGTAATTTGAATTGATGTACATTTATTTTGGTGATCCATTATGGTGTTAAAGCGAATCTTCATGTTATGAAATACTATCAGTGTTAGAACTGGATCACTTTAGTTGGCACAGTTTTTCATTTATCCAAGAAATGGGAATGTTTTAAGATCATTCAGATCATTGATCAATGTCTTTTATTAATGTTTTTTAATGAAGTGGTATTTTGTTTTAATTGCCACTTTTGGAGTTAGTTCACAAAAGTAAATTGGTTATTTTGTTTATTACCTTGATAAGGTCTCTAGAAATCAGTATTATTATTTACAGACTTCAAAAGGCTTTTTTTTTTTTAAATTAGGTGATCATGTTCAGCCAGCCTATAAATGTTGCAAGTGGTTTGCACATTTTCATAAATCACTGTCAGCCATTAATTAGTTTTGTTGTCTTGTGTTTGTTTGAATGGATGAATTTCAAAGAAGGCATAATGAGTGGAAAGTTTCCTGTCACTATTAATTATTGTATTCATAAACATGTGTTCATTAAAAGCAAGGATGACAAAAACCTTTAAAAGCCTTTTGATTTTGTTAATTAGCTTTTTTGAAAATTCTGAGAGTCCATGACAAGAGATTGTTATCAACCACTGCTTTTGGTCAAGAAATAAAATTGTCTTGCATCCAATATTCCTTCTTTCCACTTTTACTTCTGACAATTAGTTGCCTTAATTGGCATTAAATTTTAACCATAAATACAGCTACATATTGCCTAGAGAATGAATTTGATTCGAAACAATATTGCATAATGTACTTAACAGATAAGGATTTTTGTTCTTCTAATTTGAAGAAAACTGCATAGACCCTGATCTGCAGGTACATACACAACAGCAAATCTGGGTATGTGCAGTGTAAAGTTGTGATCAGCTACTAAGTGAATATGTATGGTAAGTTAATTGTTAAGGTTATGCAGATTAAATTTAGTGGGATTTTTTTTCTTGCTAAATTAAAGGCAAACTTGACAGAGAGGGTCTCTTGTTTTAGAGATAACAGGCAGCAAAGTAATTTTATTTTGGCAGCCTCTTTTTCATGAGTAACATTTTTATGATATCCTATGAATATATACAACACAGTAAATGTAAATGGTAAACAGGTGATTTGCTTGTTCCAAGTGAAGAACATATTTAATCTCTAGGGTGTAATATTGAGTATTTCCATCCACTGTGAATTAAGTTTTTCATCCACTCTTCTCCTTACATCTAGTATTGTCACTATTTGGGTTACACAACAGATTCTTTATTTTGATAAAGTTCATCATGCGGTACAACAAACAGTGTTTCCCTTTGGTGCATCAGAGACTGCACAAAAATTAAAACAGGAATTAGAAAGCAACATATGGTAAATTGTAAAGATAATAATATTTTGATAAAGGTCTATGGGTTTTCTTTGGATGATGTCAAAATATTTAGAAGTTTTTTGGCATCACCTAACCATTAATAAATTCTTTTTGTTTTCACCACTGAGCAATACTGTGCACTGCTTTTAACATTTTCAACAAGATGGTCCAGGGAATTTAGATTTGGTGCAGCATATGGGAACAAGTTGCTTATCTTAAGCAAAATGCAATGCACTTTCCATTTGTACCATTGATTGCTTTAGGTTATAAATTTCTCAATTTTTTTGTAGCAAGTATAGCTTCTATAGGCATAGAGTCGAGCGACACAACAGAAAAAGTGTATTTTCACCAAATGAACACATACACACACAGACTCTAATAGCTTTTCTCTTACAATGTAGAAAGAGGTGGTGACTATATGGTGACACTGTATAGAAAGTGTTGATGACAGTATGGTGACACTGTATAGAAAGTGTTGGTGACTACACAGTTGATGCAGTGTAGGTTTTGTGCAGTTGATGCTGGATTTTTTTTGCCATATCTTGATGTCCTTCCTGACAAAGTTTATTTATTGCCATTGTTTTGTGTCTTTTCAGACCTCTGGGTATTGTTCAGGATCCGGAAGACTGGAAAAGGATGAATCTCAGACAGGTTCCGAGGCAGGAACACTCTCCAGTTTATCTCGGGGTGATGATTCTCTAACAAGTGCCTCTATTGATAATATTTGAATAAGTGCATCAATTTTGGATATTAAGTGTATAATTTTCATAAAATAATGGTAATAAGTGTAAATGATCATTTTTTTTTAAAAGGTAGCAAAGCCCTTATATTTGGGTTATTATGGTAGTGAAGCTAACAGATGTGTATCTTGTGTATGCTTTCTTGCATTACAAATCTACCATAATGAAATCAGGACTTCAAGAATATTTTTTAAGACTGACACTGAGCAAGAGACTTTAAAAGAATCATTTGCTCTATCTCAGATTTTACTTGCCCCAAACACCTCCTTTTTCTTTGCCTATGTTTTGACATTGAAATGCTTTAGCCAAAAAAGAATTATGAAAATGCGTTAAATATAATAATTTTCTGGGTTTTTGGTCAAATAATAGCATACATCAGAACAAACAGGTGTGAGTGACCTTGTCAGATAATACAAATTTGATTTGATTTCATTGAAAGCAATATTTCTCAAGATCATGCTGTATTCCAGAACCCAGTACCAATGTTTATGTCTGACTTTGTTGAATAAAATTTTGATTCCAATTTTGGGATATCTGACCTAATATTTGTGGTGTACACTTGTGATTTTGGGATATCGGACATAATATTTGTGGTTTACACATTCAATTTTGGGATATTTGACCTAATATTTGTGGTTTACACATTCAATTTTGGGATATGACATAATATTGGTATACGCCTTCATTTTTGGGATATCTGACCTAATATTATTGATATACACTTGGATCTCCATTTCCCACCAATGAAACTTACAAGAATTAACACCTGGCAAAAATGTACCGTGTATATATAGGCATTAGTGACCATCATTTCAATTTGGAAAAAAAACCTTGTTATTGGCCGAGACAACATTGTTATATGCATATACTATTTAAGGTGACCTGACAAAAGCACGCCAGGACATCATTTTTAAAATAGTTTTCTGAGTACTTAACCAATAGTTCTTCTATGTAAGACCAAATATTACAAATAATAAATAATAATAATAATTGTAATTTTAACATGTTCAAATGGTTCAACTAACATTTTTTGAGTTTATTACTCTAAATGCTAATGTTGTATGTGATCCCATTGTCTTTGGCAAATAATCGGCAGTCAGTTAAAGCTTATTATAATTATTTCATTTGAAAACATGAAAATAAATTATTTTGATCGCAGGTTACAGTTAATTAGAATTGGAATGAGAATAATGGCCTTGGCTTTGAATTATTTATTACCACACAAACTGTTTACTTTAACTTAATTTAGACCTGCACAGTTTTGTTGCACTTACTTTTGTCGTGGTTGTATAGCATTGCGCTCATATGTCTGCATGCTTTTGTTCATGCGCTTTTGTTATTGAGACAATAATTAACAATAAGTTTTTATGCGGTTTAATGCCATTTTCAGCACAAGATAGGCTATACATGGCGACCAGTATTAATGGTGGAGGAAGAACCACCAACCCACGAGAAGCTACTGGCAGGCTTTTTCACTTCAACAATAAGGAATTACAGTGGGATATAAAATGTGGAAAATAGTTTTCCACAATTGACCATGTTTGATATTTTGATGTCTTTAATAGGACATGAATACCATATTGGATATTTTGATGTCTTTAAAGGACCTGAAGACCATGTTGGATATTTTGATGTCTTTAAAGAACATCAAGACCTAGTTGGATATTTTGATGTCTTAAAAGGACCTCAAGACTATGTTAGATATTTTGATGTCTTTAAAGGACCTCAAGACCATGTTGGATATTTTGATGTCTTTAAAGAACATCAAGATCTAGTTGGATATTTTGATGTCTTTAAAGGACCTCAAGATCTTGTTGGATATTTTTATGTCTTTAAAGGACCTCAAGACTATGTTAGATATTTTGATGTCTTTAAAGGACCTCAAGACCTTGTTGGATATTTTGATGTCTTTAAAGGACCTCAATACCATGTTGGATATTTTGATGTCTTTAAAGAACATCAAAACCTTGTTGGATATTTTGATGTCTCTAAAGAACCTCAAGACCATGTTGGATATTTTGATGTCTTTAAAGGACCTCAAGATCTTGTTGGATATTTTGATGTCTCTAAAGGACCTCAAGACCATGTTGGATATTTTGGAGTCTTTAAAGGACCTCAAGACCTTGTTGGATATTTTGATGTCCTTAAAGGACTTCAAGACCATGTCGGATATTTTGATGTCTTTAAAGACCTTACTAGTTTCAGGTGACTGACCAGATTTTGGTCACATGACAACTTTTGATTTAGGATTCTTTCTAAATCGGTTGACAGGAACCAACAAGATGATTTATGAGTTATCTGCAGCTGTCACAAATTTAAATAAAATTTGTGAATTTGTTCTTTTTGTCCAAAATAAAACCTATTGATTCATGCTTGGTTGCTCTATGGACAAAGCCACAAAACATTCTTAAAAATAGCTTTTGCCTATGCATTTTATATCGTGTTATAACTTATTATGATAATGACCTGATATGCATTAATCTTTCATCTATAATGTAAACACGTGTATTTTAACACTTCCCAAATAAATAGGCTGCATATGTTTTGTTTTAATCACGTCCACTACAAATGCAGAGAGACCAAACCTTTCTGGATCTGAAACCATTCCACCATTTAGAATTGTCCTCACTGTTATACAGCAAATTCAGTGTTGGAAATAATTTAAAATTCTGTCTTTAAAAATCACCACCTTGGTTTCAGTACCCATCCAAAATTATATTCGATCTTTGCCAATTCAAAATGTCCTCAACAAGTTCTCTCCTTTTTTCAGACTATGTTCAGTAAATTCAGAGCGTCCAAATACTGAAACATGCCATGAGCAGCAGCAGTGCTATTGATTGGCTTGGCTGAGTTTTCTTAGTCTCCCAAAGCCTAGGGAAAAAAATCCTTAAAATGTTCGACTTGATCTGAACCCTTATGTTCATAAAAGGCACAGAACAAACATTATGGGAAACTGAAACTTAGTTTAACAGCAAGACTTATTCCTTGCCATAATTCAGAATCTTTTACAACATATTATGATTTATGATGGGTTTACAAACTTTGATTTGACATTATTATGCATTTAGCATGCCAGAAATTGTCAGATCACTCCTTACAATTAAATAGTTTATGAAGTGTCAGTTGAAACATTCATTTTTAAAAAATATTTCTTATCATTTTCAGATTCCAGTGTAGAATCACCTTACAAAGACTCCACAGGAATAGACTTGGAAGAGTTTATACGAAAAACCCTCAACAAGACTTCAAAAGACAGAAGTATGCTGCTGAAGTTAGAAACAGATTTAGGCAGATTTATCAAAGAACCAAAGTAAGTAGCATTAATCCATAAATGCCCAGCAAGCTCAATTAGATCATTTGTTCATATTCGATAAGACCTTGCATAAAGTAGGAATGATGAATGGTTTTTATAAAGTTCTGAGATTACAAGGGAGTTTGGTGAATTTGTTATTTATCATTGGGTATCATTTTTCCGAGTATCAGCTTCATGGGGTACTAATTTTTATGGTTGCTACAAACTATGAATTTAAAAACCTAACAATAGGACTTCTTAAATCTTGTAATGTTAACATTATTTCCCAGAAAGCCACAAAGTAGTTCAAGCTTGTGCTCAAAGTCTTTGCAAAGATCTCCAGCAAGCAAACTATTTATGATAAATATTGTCTCATGATGATGTCAGTTTGAGTTGGTACATAATTTTGAGTTGGTGTCATTTTGAATTGTACGTCAGTTTGATTTCTTATGTCAGTTTGAGTTGTACGTTAGTTTCAGTTGGTACGACAGTTTGAGTTGGTACATCAGTTTGAGTTGTACGTTAGTTTGAGTTGGTATGACAGTTTGAGTTGGTGTCATTTTGAGTTGGTACATCAGTTTGAATTGTAGGTCAGTTTGAATTGTACATCAGTTTGAGTTGTATATCAGTTTGAGTTATAAGTCAGTTTGAATTGTACGTCAGATTGAGTTTGAGTTGGTGTCATTTTGAGTTCTTGCATGAGTTTTTAGTTGGTGTCATTTTGAGTTTTATGTCAGTTTGAGTTGTCCGTCAGTTTGAGTTGGTACATCAGTTTAAGTTAGTACATCAGTTTGAATTGTATGTCAGTTTAAGTGGGTTCATTAGTTTTGAGTTGGGCCATCAGTTTCAGTTACTACATTATTTTGAGTTGGTTGCTACATCAGTCTCAGTTACTGTATTAGAGTTGGTGCGTCATTTTGAGTTGATATATCATTTTCAGTTACAACATCAGTTTGAGTTGGGATATCTGTTCATCACCAAACATCAGAAAATTCTTGTACACCATACCTTTTTGAACTGTTCTGATCAGTCATATTGCTTCGTTTCTGCCTTTTTCATACAGCATTTCAGTTTGGAGTAATATTTATTGCTTCAGGTATTCAATGATGTTATATGAGGGGTCCAATGTTTAAGTATGACTGATGGGCAAAACTGGCTTATCAAACTAGGATGTGTCCAAAGACTTGTTGACATTTAGTCATGTCAGGCTATTCTACTGATCATCAGTGCGAAGTGAATGCACAGCATAGATATTATTGGTCAACATGGTGGTTGTGGGTGTAAATTCCAATAGATCCTTTCCACTCTAAAATGTCATAGAAAATGTTTAGTATAATCCTAATTCAACTGGAGCTAGGTAAGTATTTAGCCTCTAGATGTGTCATCCACTCAGAATGTTTAGCAGAAATCTTAGCATCAGTTTTAAGGGATCGTAGCAGTCCTTCCAGAATAGAGAATGTTTAGCCCCAGTACCATATTCATAGCACTGTTATCAGCAACACTGCTGCTATTCACCATCCAATGTAAGCTCTGTCTAGCTGCATGTGCTCCAGAGTTTAAATATTGTAAAAAATTTAATATCTACTTACATTCTTTCTTACCATGTACCTGAAAAAAAAAAACATGAAATTTTCACCATTGGCCATTGAATGCAGTAAACAAACCACAAGTATAGTCAGGATTGGCCATTGCATGTAATAATCAAACCACAAGTATAGTGGATTGGCCATTGCATGTAATAAACAAACCACAAGTATAGTCAGGATTGGCCATTGCATGTAATAACTAAACCAAGAGTATAGGCAACATTGTTCATTGCATGTAATAAACAAACCGCGAGTATAGGCATGATTGTCCATTGAAGGCAGTTTAAAAAGATATAAGTATAGGCAGGATTGGCTATTGAATTCAGGAAATGGCATTTGAATGTAGTAAACAAACCATCAGTATAGGCGTTATTAGCCATTGAAGGTAGTAAACAAACCATGAGTATAGGCAGGATTATCCATTCAATGCTAAAAGGAGATCACTAGTATAGGCAGGATTGGCCATTGCATGCAGTAAACAAACCATCAGTATAGGTGTTAATGGCCATTGAAGGTAGTAAACAAAACACAAGTATAGGCAGGATTGGCCATTGAAGGTAGTAAACAAACCATGAGTTTAGGCAAGATTGGCCATTGAATGCAGTAAACAAACCATCAGTATAGGCAATATTGGCCATTGAAGGTAGTAAACAAAACACGAGTATAGGCATTATTGGCCATTGAAGGTAGTAAACAAAACATGAGTATAGGCATTATTGGCCATTGAAGGCAGTAAACAAACCATCAGTATAGGCATTATTGGCCATTCAATGTAGTAAACAAAACACGAGTATAGGCAGGATTGGCCATTGAAGGTAGTAAACCATGAGTATAGGCATTATTGGCCATTGAAGGTAGTAAACAAAACACGAGTATAGGCAGGATTGGCCATTGAAGGTAGTAAACAAACCATGAGTTTAGGCAAGATTGGCCATTGAATGCAGTAAACAAACCATCAGTATAGGCAATATTGGCCATTGAAGGTAGTAAACAAAACACAAGTATAGGCATTATTGGCCATTGAAGGTAGTAAACAAAACATGAGTATAGGTATTATTGGCCATTGAAGGCAGTAAACAAACCATCAGTATAGGCATTATTGGCCATTGAGTGTAGTAAACAAAACACGAATATAGGCAGGATTGGCCATTGAAGGTAGTAAACCATGAGTATAGGCATTATTGGCCATTGAAGGTAGTAAACAAAACACGAGTAAAGGCATTATTGGCCATTGAAGGTAATAAACAAAACATGAGTATAGGCAGGATTGGCCATTGAATATAATAAACAAACCAAGAGTATAGGCATTATTGGCCATTGAAGGTAGTAAACAAAACACGAGTAAAGGCATTATTGGCCATTGAAGGTAGTAAACAAGCCACGAGTATAGGCATTATTGGCCATTGAATGTAGTAAACGAAACACGAGTATAGGCAGGATTGGCCATTGAGTGTAGTAAACCATGAGTATAGGCATTATTGGCCATTGAATGTAATAAACAAACCACTAGTATAGGCAGGATTAGCCATTGAAGGTAGTAAACAAACCATGAGTATAGGCAGGATTGGCCATTGAAGGTAGTAAACAAAACATGAGTATAGGCAGGATTGACCATTGCATGTTATAAACCACGAGTATAGGCAGGATTGGCCATTGAATGCAGTAAACAAACCATCAGTATAGGCATTATTGGCCATTGAAGGTAGTAAACAAAACACTAGTATAGGCAGGATTGGCCATTGAAGATAGTAAACCATGAGTATAGGCATTATTGGCCATTGAATGTAATAAACAAACCACTAGTATAGGTAGTATTGTCCATTGCATGTAATAAACAAACCAAGAATATAGGCAGGATTGGCCATTGCATGCAATAAACAAACCATCAGTATAGGTGTTAATGGCCATTGAAGGTAGTAAACAAAACACAAGTATAGGCAGGATTGGCCATTGAAGGTAGTAAACAAGCCATGAGTTTAGGCAAGATTGGCCATTGAATGCAGTAAACAAACCATCAGTATAGGCAATATTGGCCATTGAAGGTAGTAAACAAAACACGAGTATAGGCATTATTGGCCATTGAAGGTAGTAAACAAAACATGAGTATAGGCATTATTGGCCATTGAAGGCAGTAAACAAACCATCAGTATAGGCATTATTGGCCATTCAATGTAGTAAACAAAACACGAGTATAGGCAGGATTGGCCATTGAAGGTAGTAAACCATGAGTATAGGCATTATTGGCCATTGAAGGTAGTAAACAAAACAAGAGTATAGGCAGGATTGGCCATTGAAGGTAGTAAACAAACCATGAGTTTAGGCAAGATTGGCCATTGAATGCAGTAAACAAACCATCAGTATAGGCAATATTGGCCATTGAAGGTAGTAAACAAAACACAAGTATAGGCATTATTGGCCATTGAAGGTAGTAAACAAAACATGAGTATAGGTATTATTGGCCATTGAAGGCAGTAAACAAACCATCAGTATAGGCATTATTGGCCATTGAGTGTAGTAAACAAAACACGAATATAGGCAGGATTGGCCATTGAAGGTAGTAAACCATGAGTATAGGCATTATTGGCCATTGAAGGTAGTAAACAAAACACGAGTAAAGGCATTATTGGCCATTGAAGGTAATAAACAAAACATGAGTATAGGCAGGATTGGCCATTGAATATAATAAACAAACCAAGAGTATAGGCATTATTGGCCATTGAAGGTAGTAAACAAAACACGAGTAAAGGCATTATTGGCCATTGAAGGTTTTAAACAAGCCACGAGTATAGGCATTATTGGCCATTGAATGTAGTAAACGAAACACGAGTATAGGCAGGATTGGCCATTGAGTGTAGTAAACCATGAGTATAGGCATTATTGGCCATTGAAGGTAGTAAACAAAACAAGAGTATAGGCATTATTGGCCATTGAAGGTAGTAAACAATACACGAGTATAGGCAGGATTGGCCATTGAGTGTAGTAAACCATGAGTATAGGCATTATTGGCCATTGAATGTAATAAACAAACCACTAGTATAGGCAGGATTAGCCATTGAAGGTAGTAAACAAACCATGAGTATAGGCAGGATTGGCCATTGAAGGTAGTAAACAAACCATGAGTATAGGCAGGATTGGCCATTGAAGGTAGTAAACAAAACAAGAGTATAGGCATTATTGGCCATTGAAGGTAGTAAACAAAACAAGAGTATAGGCATTATTGGCCATTGAAGGTAGTAAACAAAACAAGAGTATAGGCATTATTGGCCATTGAAGGTAGTAAACAAAACAAGAGTATAGGCATTATTGGCCATTGAAGGTAGTAAACAAAACATGAGTATAGGCAGGATTGGCCATTGAGTGTAGTAAACCATGAGTATAGGCATTATTGGCCATTGAATGTAATAAACAAACCACTAGTATAGGCAGGATTAGCCATTGAAGGTAGTAAACAAACCATGAGTATAGGCATTATTGGCAATTGCATGTAATAAACAAACCATGAGTATAGGCAGGATTGACCATTGCATGTTATAAACCACGAGTATAGGCAGGATTGGCCATTGAATGCAGTAAACAAACCATCAGTATACGCATTATTGGCCATTGAAGGTAGTAAACAAAACACGAGTATAGGCAGGATTGGCCATTGAAGATAGTAAACCATGAGTATAGGCATTATTGGCCATTGAATGTAATAAACAAACCACTAGTATAGGTAGTATTGTCCATTGCATGTAATAAACAAACCAAGAATATAGGCAGGATTGGCCATTGAAAGTAGTAAACAAGCCATCAGTATAGGCAGTAATGGCCATTGAATGTAAAAAACAAACCACAAGTATAGGCAGGATTGGTCATTGAATGTAATAAACAAACCATGAGTATACTGGTGGGCAAGATTGGCCATTGAATGTAGTTAACAAACCACAAGTATATACAGGAATGGCCATTGAATTCAGTTAACAAACAAGTATAGGTGATTGGCCATTGAATGCTAAAAACAAATGAGTTTAGGTTGAATTGGAGCCACTAGAGTTAAAAGTTATAAATTTATGCAATAATATCTATTGTTTCTATTGGTTTATACATACCTCTATAGTCAGAAATAATGACAACCCAATGATAAAACATGATACATGCATTCCTCCAAATACAAAACTTTGAAATCCAAAACATTTTTGGCCAGAGCAAGATATATTATGTATATCAATATTCTGTGTGTTAATTTTATCATTATCAGTTGTAAGGGTCATTTTTTAATAAATGCTAATAATCTTTATGACTGCTTTAAGATGAGGTCATTGTTAAAAATAGTGTAAAATTAGTAAGAAGTGAGATGTAAACATGATTCTTTAGGAAAGAAGTTTTTGGCTAATGTTTGAAGTGCTTGTTACTGTTTACAAGTTTGAATGCATTGGAAATAAGTAATAAGTTCTCATAATTTAATTTGATAATTATTTGGAATTATGCAGTTTGGATGTTATAGTTTCAGAATTATTGTGAATTCATTTAAGGACAGTTTGGATTATATCATTGTGATTCATCAGTACTATTAGCACATCAATACAATAGATTGAACTTCATTCTGAATACCACTGGGATTCATTTTAGATCACTTGATACTTTTGGATTTGTGATACAACATATAGGACAATTTAGTTGAGCTATATTTAATTATTCACTTTGTTTTTTACTGAAATAAGTTGTTTTTTGAATTTTACAAAACTTTGTTTTCACTCATGTTTAGTTTAAGATCATAGAGTCATAATGTATAAACATTAGTCTTGATAAATTAACTCTTGTTTTTTTTCCTCTGAATCTGTTGCCATTTTTTTTTTACCCAATTATAGTCTGATCAGCTGATTGCTTGTCATGTATTTACTGGAGGTGGGTTGGGGTGGTTTCAGTGAGCAACTTCATCCCTTTTACCAGTATATCTTATTGTTTCTGTAGTATTTGTTTCTACCTGTGTCAACACAGAAAATGCATTTACAGAATTTTGTCCGATAAAATTTATATTTTCCAGTAATTCTTTGGTATAATTTAAAATGTGGAAATTTTGCTAAAATTTGTTATTGTTTTTTCCAAAATCTAGAATGAGTGGGATATCAGCATATATAAAAAATGTAATACAAATTGTTTTCTTCTTTTTTAAATCACAAATTCTTTATTTCATTATAACAGTATAGTTGTTACATTGTTTCCAGGCATCATTACCTGAAGTTTCCACCAATGTCATCATATGATCGAATGCTTGTTCATCGTATTGCGGCTTTTTTTGGATTGGACCACAATGTTGACCAAACGGGGAAATGTGTTATTGTTAACAAAACTGCAAACACAAGAATGTAAGAATTTTTATTTTCATAGATAATACTAAATATAAATGAATGATATTGTCATTAAAATTATGTCTGTTATTCAATGTTTCAGTAAATCCCAAAGCAAACTGACATTTGTCTCAACTGAATGAGAGCACTTGTGTATTACTTGACCTTTGGTAGTGGTATTATCAAGAATAGTAATGGCTGAATCGGTTGCTCTATTCCACTTAAACTTAGATGTAATGTTTCTGCTTTCTTTAGTGGTGTTAGAAGCAATCACAGTAATTAAAGCTTTGTTAGCAAATTCAGGAAAACAAAATATTCAATTATGATTTTCTGTATGCATTATAAATTATTGTACTTGTTTTAAACTCTTCAACGTTTTTGGTACAAAATCTTACAGGTAAAGTAACCTATGTGAATAACATGTTCCAGTCAGTCAGTTCTTTATATTGTTTATTACATCCCAAGTGCCATCAACATGGTAGATGATAAATGAGCCTGTGAACCATTCCATGTGCATGGGATTGAAACAATTCTACCATTAACAAATATGTAAAAATAATCTTGTTTATGAGAAGTATACAAATGCCATACATACTATGTACAGACCTTGATCCACTGGCACATAATGCACCAGACAATTAGGGTTTATGCTGTTTTTACATATACTGTCAAACTACATAGACTCGTGTCTGCCATTGCCTTATGCAGTATAAAATCAATATTTGGATATGATTGACCCAATCATCAGCATGTAAATTTTTGACCAATTTTTACCTAGATGTTTAAGGATTTTCTGTCTCTTAGTGGCACTTTGAAACTTCTGTTTGGTGGTGATTGTATTAACAATGCAAGCATTTGCAACCATTAGGTTTAAGAAGCCATCAGATCTTTCTCAAATATAGGGACTCTCGTAAAAAAACTTAAACACAGATTTGCCCTGCCAAATATTTAGAGACCAAGCTTCCTTTTTTATTAATAGAAGTTGATCTGTTTCAATGGCATATAATTTTGTGTCATGAGACATCGGTTTTGGCCTAATAATTTACATAATCTGGACAGTGGGTTACCTGCCTTGGTTATGATAACACTTCTAATACAGTTATGGAAATTTTCCTGACAAGATGCCACTTGTAAAAAAAAATTGACACTTGGATAACTTCATCTCACTCAATTGAGATCACATTTGCTGTCTTTTCTCTAGTGACTTGAGTACCGAATTGCTAAGTATATGGAAGGAAAAAGTCAGGAATTTTTTACATGCAATTATGAAGCACAGTTAGTGTAGCATGTATGATGCATGACAATATACAGATAATACAGTGGGGAACTAAGCACAGTCTGGTTCATTTTCTCTTTTTTTTGTTCTGATTTTTATCTATGACCATAGACACAAGGAAGAATCCAGTCAATACACTAGTATATTAATGTGCAAAGTTGATATATTAAGGCTTTGATGACCTTGGGGTCTAATAAACCTTTTTATAGCATTATATTCAGAGTATGAGCTCCTTCATTATCTTTATAAAAAATTGTGTTTAATTACTTCCATACTCTGCATAATGAAAAGTCACAATAATCTTCACCTGGTCACTTATTTAACATAATTTATATTCTTTAATAAATTTTATATTTTTATTGTAGACCAGAGTTTAGCTTTGTGGACAATGTGTATACCAGTGATGCCAAACCAAAGATGGTTTTAAAAAGAGGTGGAAGAAGTCTTGAAGAACGAGAGGTTAGCATATAGACAGTAGAAACTGATATTTGTTGATGTTGTTATGCCTATATCATATATATTCAGAACAATTAGTGTTTTCCATGTAGACAGTAGAAACTGATATTTGTTGATGTTGTTATGCCTATATCATATATATTCAGAACAATTAGTGTTTTCCGTATAGACAGTAGAAACTGATATTTGTTGATGTTGTTATGCCTATATCATATATATTCAGAACAATTAGTGTTTTCCATGTGATGCCTGTTCTGTCCCAGCTTGATCATTCCAAATTTTGTTTCGGCTTAGAACGTTTGGAAAGCTTGATGATTATACAAAATGAGGTATATTGTATGTATGCCAAGATTGATTTTAATATTTTCTGTCAAAATTTAACAGATGACAGTTAAATTTTGAATGTCTCTCTTTAGATGAATCATATAGATAGCTGGGCTGAGCAAATTTTTTTAAACCACTGGTCATGGACAAGTTTCAGACAATTCACTAGCCCCACCTTTCTCTTCACTTGTCGCACCTTACTTTTCACTGG
This sequence comes from Potamilus streckersoni, assembly GCA_016746295.1. Lineage (NCBI taxonomy): Eukaryota > Metazoa > Mollusca > Bivalvia > Unionida > Unionidae > Potamilus > Potamilus streckersoni. The sequence goes on from JAEAOA010000750.1 coordinate 982,544, forward strand.
TCTCAAAATGGTAATCACATAACAAGATTTGATGAAATGTATGTACTTAATCCATAGAAAAAACAAAATAATATACAATTCTTTCTTATACATTTGGCTTCTTCAGGCTCGTGTATATATGTTTTAGCTGATGGATTTGAAAATTTGTCCATGTATATATCTGCCACCTGCACCAGCACTAAGCCCGCAGTTGTTAGCTGTGTCTGGGATAAAGTCCTCAAGTTCTGGTCCATTTGCAGAAATGTTCATCTGGGTGAATTTCCTACTTGTGCCAGTTTTGAATATTGTTTGCAGTAACTGCAAAACATCTTTCATTCTGAGTCAATGTATTCAATCCAGGGATAACAACCCAAAGTGGCTGAAAATTTCTGTCTCTTAGTAGAGTCATATTTGACATTTTTTTCCATCACGGATTGATGCTTATGTCTCTTTGGAGAAATAGCTACAGCACACTCAGTGTCCATCTTACATTTTATCAATCCATTTTCAAACAAATTTAGCTTCTCCAAATCGCTGTTATTATCTTCCTTACGAAAATAGTTTAGCAAACTCATTTTCTCCACAGAGTATCTATCAGTTTGCTTGATAACTACTACTAAAGTGATCAAAACATCAATTTTCTCTTTTGAATATGAATTGAAACCGCACATTAATTAGCATAATTGTTTTGCTTCAAACACTATATCGCATGTGGATCATCTGTATAATCAATTATAAATTAACGAATCATTACTGTCATTTAATCAGTTCATAAAGGAAACCGACTCTAATGTCAGTAAAATACTTATCATTAATTTAATTACACTAACTCGCTGGATTAACATCATAGCGAATCGCTCGTTATGATCTTGTCCGAGTTTCCTCTGACCCTTGCCACCCCATTTTTGACATTTGGACATTTATGTTGGGGTGCAGTATCTGTTTGCTTTAAAATGGATCATTACATTAATTTTTTATGCAATATTTTGGCAATAGTTGTAATATGGAATTTTTAAGCGGTATCTGGCAAATAGCTCAGTAATGTAAGCATAGTGTAATGTAATTGCAAAGGGAAAACAAAACTGAAGTCACTGTTTTGCTTGTGACAGCACTGACATGTTTGCTCTATTGAAGTGAAATGATGATATCAACATAAGTATAAAGCTTATCCTGTGATTTGCTAGGCATTTCTTTTGTTTGTCTCATCTGCCTAAGTATTGCATTACAATTTTTAAAAGTCACATGATGTCACCATTAGTGACTGTATTCAACTAAAACATCTGGTGATATTACTATGGGTCTACAGACTTTTGTCTCCCCATCCCATGGAGTTCATGTCATGTCTTGCCAATTAAAGCAAGTCATGATGTTTTTTGGTACTGATATGCTAGGACAGATATTTATATCTTTCTCCAGAGTGTTGGCTCGATAAGTGAATTTTAAGGTTGCACCATCTCATGTGAATAAGTGATGAATACCAGGTCATATCCCATAGATTCCATGTGTTAGAAATTCTTTTCCTGCCTTTCTCTTCTACTTAAGCAGAAAGCATGTTTCAGCAATTTAAAAATTGGATAATATTACACCGGTCAAAAATTAAACCTGTCTCCCTTTTTTAGCTCTAAATGTTAATATGCAAGGAGGTCCTTCTGAATGTCTCATATCCTCAAGAATATTCACTGATATTTGAGGAGATCCTCTTGCTTTTCTCACCTACTCTTATATGCAAGGAGTTCCTCAATCTTGTCTTACCTATTCAAGCCTTTATAGGTTGATATGCAAGACTTTCCTTCTGCCTTTCTCATCTACTGGCTGATGTGCACAAAGTGGGTTGCACCCGTCTCACTCAATCAGCATTGTTAAAGTTTTGTTTGAAAGTATGATGCTTGATATGTTTTGATCAAGCCAGTCCTAACAGTTAATGTCATATTGACCTTTAAATAAAATATATGATACAATGTGATATAATGTCAAGCCTGCAGTTGTGAGAAATGATACATTGTGTCTATGTCACATTAATGAGAAACTATGCATTATTTCATGCCCACAGTTTTGAGAAATGATACATTGTGTCTATGTCACATTAATGAGAAACTATGCATTGTTTCATGCCCACAGTTTTGAGAAATGATACATTGTGTCTATGTCACATTAATGAGAAACTATGCATTGTTTCATGCCCACAGTTTTGAGAAATGACATATTGCATCAGAAATGAGTCATTGTATTAAGCCTGCATTGAGAAATTAGACATGTCATGCCCTTATTAATGAGAAATGAGACATTGTGTCAGAAATGAAACATTTTGTGAAGCCTGCATTATTGAGAAATGAGACACTGTTTAAGTTTTATGATAACTGAGATACTGTGTCAGAAATGTAACATTGTATCAACATGCATTAGGGAAAAATGGAATATTTTCTCAAGCTCACATAAATGAGAAATGAGACATTTCGTCAACCACTCATTAATGCGAAATGAGATATTCTGTTGAGTTTGCATTAATGGGCAATTTGACATGGTTATGCCTGCATAAATGAGAAAAGAGACAGTGTCAAGCCCTCATTAGTGAGAAATAGTCACTTTCCAGCAGCACTGTTATTCTCAGAATAGTTTTTGGTTCATAGTGCTTAGATTAAATGCTTAACAGGATATAGGAATTTATTTTGTTTGTGGATATATTGGTGCTTTTGCAAGAAATTTTATTTGCTGATATTTTAGTGGATGAGGATAATGACAAAATTATTTTTCATTGGGCCTTAAATTACATTACATTTGTAGTAGTTATGAAATCAGCAAAATTCTACATTCATCTGTAAATGTGAAATCCAAGTAAACATTGTCCTTGTTTATAATCATTGACCTAGATCAGGACATATTTTTTGTAGTCAAAAGGACTAAGCAAGGAGTCCTTAGCTATGACAAGGGCCAAGTCCTTGGAAGAGAGACAACAAAAGTATGAAGAGGCCAGGTCCAGAATATTCACAGAAGAAGAGGAGGATGAGGAGGTACAGGTCTGCAATTGTTCTAATTCTAGAGTTTATCTTGATTGTGAATAAAAGGCAAAAAATGAATGTCACATTTCCAGTTGCATTATCTTTGTTGTTGGTGTAATTGTTGGTGTCAAATGTTTGCATTTACCTTAGTTCTGACACAGTTGCATGGATATTATAACGTTTAAAAAAATAGTTTAATTTTAGGTAAGAACTGAAACACTACAAAATTACTTTAAAATAATAGGTTTGGTATGCATATTTTTGTTCTTCTCATAGTTTCGTGTCTTTCCCCAAGAATGGTCATTGCATAAAAAAAATTATTGAAAAATGTACCCCATCACAATTTGTTCATAAAACATACTGCCAGCTATTATGGTGATGCCATTTGATCTTAAGCACTGAATTAAATTATGTGTATGTCTATGGATACTGCTTTTAAATGATTGTCCAAAAGGAAATTTTTATTTCAATTTTTCTTTAATAAACGGAATGACTATTCACCCAGTACAGCCAGTTGCATATATCTACCTCATTGTTCGTTATATACATGCTTGTAGAGAACAGTATCATGGTGATCATAATGGTCAAGTATAATCTAGATTGTCGGATATATTCAAGAATTATATATCTTGCATATAATGAAACCTGTTGTAATGAAAAGTCATGCATCAAATGAAATATTCTCAGGTTGAATCATAAATGTCATACACATTATATATCAGTCAGCTCTTCTGCAAGCCAATGGGTAGATGTGGGGGAAAAATTGAACTATAACTTGTTCTCTTTAAGAAAACCATTGTTTGGATTGTTGTTAACCATGTACATTGCAGCCTTAATCACCACAAGAACATGAGTGAGACTCCAGATTCTGCAGAACATTGGTTACCTTAGAATTCTGGTTGCAAGTTCAGATCAGTTTCTAGGACAAGATCTGCCTTTGTCCTTTCAGCAGCAACTTGTACCATGTAATATTGAAACTGCCATGAACTCTTAGCATGCCTCTATAAAGTTTGGAAGAGTTTCACTATCCCCAGTGTTGGCACCCAGACAGTTAGACTGTATACATATTGACAGACTCAATGCATTTCAACCCTTTCTTTCTTGCTCTTAAGAAACAGTATAATGGTGTGATTTCACCTACCCAACAAAGGGAATAGGTTTTTTATTTGTATATATTTGTTTTATTTTTACATTTACCTCATGACTGCTAGTGGTATAATGATATGCAGTGGTACACTAACAAAAGTGTAACAGTATGCATTGGTGTTATAGTTTGCATTTATACACTACCATATTGATGTAATAAATGCCTTGGTACACTACCATATTGCATTTCATATCAATATGGTACTGATAATATTGTTTCAGTACATAATTTTTATCTTCTTTACTTTGGCCTAACTGTTGATAGATTGGACTGGTTGTGAAATTTATTTTGTTTTCTTAGAATACTGCATGGCATTATGAGATAACGGTAATTTGATAACGGTTATTTGTTGTGTGGTTTTTGTAATAACTGATGTTCCTAGTATAAATTGAAGCCTGGACAATTAAATTAAATTAAAGCCTTGACAATTAAATTAAAACCTGTGTAGTAACTATCCTTGCTATCATTGGTAAGGTTATGAGCATGATGTGATTTACAGGAGCATTGTCAGACTGCTAAAAGCTTATATCCCTCAGATATCATATTGTCATAACTTAAGCCTGGGACATGAAATCTTGGGTATGCACTAAAAGTTTAGACTTCATAACATTAGGTAAAGTCCTAACATAAATACTTGTTATTCTGAATAATGTGCTATCACATGCTTATATCTTGTCAGGTGATAGGTCAACTTCAAGGAACATAGTAAATTTGTGAAGGACTACTAGAGTTCTTGCCACAGATGTGCATTGACATCATCTACCCATGAAAGTTGGACATGTCTGTAAGCTGCACACTCACATTCTGGACACAAGGAAAATAACCAGAAAAACATTATTTGTTATTGTAAACCTTGAAGAAAAATAACATTGGCAGCTGGGTATTAGTACCATCTTTCATCATAAAATATTTCATCTAGTTCATTGTGTTATATGTAGATATGTGTTATAATGTAGAGTCAATCAAACCATTTCATATATATGGAAATACGGGTTTTATGTAATTGATTACATTCTGGTCTATTGAAGGCAGAATTATTTAAACCATTCCATTTACATCTTTTTTTTCAGCATCCAACTGGATATTCACGAGAAGATGCGCCTAATGTAGGAATTGGGTAAGATGCACCTAATGTAAGAATTGGGTAAGAAGTGTCTAATGTAGGAAATGGGTAAGAACTGTCTAATGTAGGAATTGGGTAAGAAGTGTCTAATGTAGGAATTGGGTAAGAAGTGCCTAATGTAAGAATTAGGTAAGAAATGTCGAATGTAAAATTTGGGTAAGAAGTGTCTAATGTAGGAAATGGGTAAGAAATGTCTAATGTAAGACTTGGGTAAGAAGTGTCTAATGCAGGAAATGGGTAAGAAGTGTCTAATGTAAGAATTGGGTAAGAAGTGTCTAATGTAGAAATTGGGTAAGAAGTGTCTAATGTAGGAATTGGGTAAGATGCACCTAATGAGACATATAACATTGTTCCGTAGACCTTGGGGTCAAGGTGAGACATTCAAAATGTGTTTTTGGCTTTGGTTAAAATTTTTCAGTTGCTGACTTTCCATAATTCTAGGATAAATGTCTAAACACAACTTTTACTTGGCATGTCTTATAAATGATAGATTCTGCAGTACAGTTGCTCACTTGTTTGACCTTGTGATCCAAGTGAAAGGTTTATAGCAGTCTAGATATTGAGAATTGTACTTGATGCCCATTATTTCATTTTTTAGAATTGGTATTAAAAATTAATGGACAGACCCCAGTGAATATATCTTGTTGCAAAGGTGTACATTCCTGTATTATTACCATTTTAGGGGCAAGAAAATTCAACGACCATACAGTTTAGAGTCCAGTTACAATCCAGATTCTTCAAAGAAAATTATCATGCCTAAGGCCAATAGTTTTGGAGGGACTGGAAATTTTACACAAAGTTACATCAAAGCACCAGTGAGAGGGTCCAGCCTTTCCAAAGCAGGTAGGTGACAGAAGCTGCAGAAAATACTAATGTATGATAATAAAAAAAAATGATTGCTTCACATGCATTAACATATGGAAATGTAGTTTTCACTTTATTTGGTGGATGTGATTAAGTTAATACAGGAAGGGCAACTTGTGGTTCAGTTTACAGGTAATATTAATAGTCCTACAGAGTTCAAGATAAGGTTTTAATCCCAATTTGGAACTGATTAAGTTTCTTTATAATTGATTGCAGTAATTTATGAGTCTTAAGCTGTTGATAATGCTATTTTGCATATGTCACATGGCTTAGTGATCAAGATGAATATGAGGTGTGCACAATTATATGGCTCTATTCAAGCAATTGTTCAGTCTTAAGTGCAGGCTGATGGATTGTCAAATTAAGTCTTGTTTGTTCATTTTGCTGGTGTTCTCAATGAAGCTCTACCAAGGTAGATTTAGTGTTTGAATACAATCATCTGATAATTTGAGATCAGCTGTGGTTATTTTGCAGAAGCTATCCAGGAGTACTGATTAATTTGTCTACTGTATACAAGGTAAACAAATTCATCTATTGATCAGCTGTAACAGAATTGTATAGAGCATAACAAGCAATAAGTTTTATTCGTTGCAATGGAAAATAACCAATTTTTTTATGATAAGATAATCTGCTATGTTTGATACTATAAAGCAAGCGGAAAGTGCTCAAGTGCCAACGAACTTAAGACATCATTAAGTGATGACATGGAAACAAATAGTCACCTCATCTACAGCACATGGACCTGGAGACTGAGTATAAGAGAAGAAGAGGAACTGAATTTAAGACAAGTACTTTGTTACCTACAACTGGTTAAAGAAATAACCAGAAAAGGAGGGATCTTGTGTGTTCTCTGCAGCATACAAGAAAGATAATCAATTTGCTAGTGAAAATGATTGCACAGGTTAACCTATGTTCTTAAAAGACTGCAACCTGGGCTGGATACAGCAATTATGATCCTTCCACAGAATTAACATGATTGAGTTGTGGAATAGTATGTTCGAACAGCATGAAAACCAGTTCCCAAATTTGTTGAAATTGGTCAAAATTAAAGTGGTTTTCCCATTGCAAACAGCAGATTATGGGAGGGGATTTAATTCATAAAGTAGAAATCAGTTCCTAACAAAGAATAAAGTGATGAGTAGACAGATACAATGCGGTCATATGACCATTTGTCTCATTCAGAGGCTTTGAAGAAGTTGAATGATAAAAAGCAGAGAGGAATAATTAACAGCTCTGCAAATTAAATTATGTATGCAGACATTTAAAATATATTTGTTGTGAAAGAAGTGATATAAAGTCATAAAATTCCAGTCCTAAATTAGGTGTGCATATTGCACATAATAATGTTGTCAATCATTGGCTCTAAGCATTGTCCTTTTTTTCCCACCCCTTTTGTTAGGTAGATGTGGGTGGACTTCCCTAAAAATTCATGGCAGCTTCTTTGCAGTTATTTAAAACAGAAGATGTCTGTAATTTCTAGAGGGAACATAATATGTACTAATTGAACATGCCATCATACAACTTTTGGGAATTGTATAGCATAATTTGAATGCCTGGAAAGGTGTCTTCATGCACTTTGTCAATTTATCAGCATAAAATGCAAAAATACAGTGCTTATCTAGGGCTCTATTACAGTTTGGACTGCTGCCAAGAATAGGAATCCTGATGCCTGCTTAGAAATACCTTGTAATATTAGGAAGCTTGAGAATTTTTATTGTTGCTTGAGGAAGCCAGACTCTTATATACAGCATATTTTTAATCTAAGGTTTTGCTGCATGCTACCTGCAGCCTTCCATGCATCTTTTGGGAGATTCACAGATTTTATGTTATTTATAAGAAGTGATCCTGTATTGTAGCCCAAGAGAAGATGGATTGATTCTGAATTTTTTGTCTTGTTTGGTTTTGTGTAAATTCAAGCAAGACATGAGGATGACAGTAAGTTATGGTTTGGATAAATGTTTTACAAGCCCAATCAAGGTGCCCCACTTTGCTGGGAACTTTTTTTCTGCCACCTGAAACTCGAACACTTTATGTTGTTAAATTTTTAAAAGCTGTAAATATTTTACAATGAATATATCCTTTATGTTCGTTGTGAATATTGGTTACTGGCAAATATGTTTTTTAAATAGCCACTTTATTTAATTTGGAAGGATGCTACATTAGCTGTAACCATTATGCTTTTGAAGAACATAAGGTCATTTTGTACTCTACAATATGAAATAAACATTAAGTAGTACAGAGGAAGGGTATAGATGTTTTTTGTTTATTTGTCTTTTTGATGTTGGACTTATGATGATCAGTCGTTTGGATTATTTTGAGACATCATTATAACAAGAAATTTATTTTGTTTTCAGCATTTAGTTTGAAATTCATCCATGGAACTGTAATTTACATTAATTTATGCCAAGAAATATCAGCTCTCCCTGATATATTTATAGAAGTGACGCTGATGTGGAACTCTTAAAGTTGCTGTGATTAAGATAATAGCATTTCCCTTTAAAATTTGACAGAAATGAAGCTTTCCAATACTTAGAGAGTTTATGCATCTATGATATTTTCTCTTTTTTATTGTTTACCTATTTGCAGTTTTATAAAGTAACTTGCTGTTCAATATTTTGGTGAAAAATTGTATTAGGGAGATGTTTCCATGATAATAAAGGCTAGTAGAAATTTGATTTACCATATTTTCTGCTTCTTTTTGGACAGTTTTGGAAACCATTTTTTTCCAATTAATATAGTTTATATGACTTTGACATCATTGTAAAATACTTTTATGTACTTACATACATGCCAACCATTATGCTTTTGGCATTGTCATTACTATTTGGATGTAGTCATTTTGCTTTAGGCATTGTTATTATGCTTTGAGGGTAGTCATTACACATTGGGTGTTGTCATTATGCTTTGGGCATAGTCATGAAATACTTTTCCACCAAAAAACACTTGCCTGTATAAGGATAAACCCTTTTTTGGAACATTAGAAAATAAATAGTTGTTTTTGTCGCTTTTATTTTCATTTCTGTAATTCTACTCATATAAAGTAGAGAAGTTTTTAAAAAGAACACTGCTGAGTAGAACAGCATAAGAGTATTTTCCTTATTGTTATGTTTTTTTATAGCATTTGTATATGACCCATTTCTAAGAAAACAGGCAGGATTCTTGAAACACTTTATGAGTTGTGGGCGTCTTATGCAGACCTACCAATTCTTACAATTTTGCGCTGGCTACATCTGCATGTGATTTTCAATAAAGACTTCTTATTATGTATAGTTATTCCTAAGTGAAAAAGGATATCATGGCTTTTTGTTTTCTTGAGTAAATGTTAGATAAAACTTATTTTTTAATGAGTAATGTACATGTAATCTTGTATCAGGTGATTATTTTGTGATATAAGGGTTGGCCTGATACTGTATGTGTAAATATAGTTGTGTTGGTTTGGTTAATTTTTTCAGAGTTCTTTTTGGACATGATGCAATATTTGTGTATTTTTGTGGACATCCAAAAGGAAGCAGAAAATATGGTATTTTGCAATTCCTGTTGGGCACATGTTCTTCCTGCATCTCTGGAGTGTTTTCCTTATTTGCTGTTTTTTTTATAGCAAATTGTATATGACCCATTTCTAAGAAAATGGACAGGTTTCCTGAAATGCTTCACTGTATGAGTTGTGGATGTTATAAAATGGAGCAGATGGATTTTTTTCAAACTTTAAAACATTCCAGATAAAAAAGTAGGATAAATCAATGCCACTTCACAAACTATACAAGAATATGAGAGTAATGTACTGCAGTACTCCAAACACATGATCCTGCTCATTGCAGAATTCCAGTACATGTTCATTCTGCAATAATTACACGTGCAGTGAGTGCTTTTTAGTTTTGTTTTGTTGGTTTGGAATTTTTTTTTTTTGGACATGAAATATATGTATTTTTGTATACATCCAAAAAGAAACAGAAAATATGGTATGCAGCAAATTCACGTGACTGGCTCATGTTCTTCCTTCATCTCTAGTTTATAAGACAGAAAAGCTCTTCTGCTAGAAATGGCATTAAAACTACCTGAAGCATCTGCATCGGCTTTGGATCCCAGTCTGTGTCATTTTCTGGTTATTCATCAATAACATTGCTGCCAGGGGACATAACATTTTAATGCCACATTACCAAGGATAAATCCTAAAAGATTTTGCACAAGAATCATTTTATGAGACGCATGTGAATCAATTATTGAAGAACAGCTTTAGCTGAAATTTGAGAAAAAAATCCTTCTGATCTCAATTTATTAACTCTGTGTTGATAAGAGAAGTTAACTATGGCATCCAAAGAGTTGTCGAACCTGAGCTAGATAATAAATCTTAATCATGAGACCCTGATCGGGTCTCTTGTGTTTACTATTATCTCCTTGATGTCATTTATAAAAGTGTTTTGATAGCGTGTATGGGTTTCTCTACATATAGACTCCATGAATATTGGAACCTCCAGTCTTGTGAGCCCGATAGCTCGGGATGTGACCTTGGTCCAATCGGCCCCTTATGGCTTTTCTGATAGTTCCTCTTTATCAGGGGGTAGCAATGCATCAGGACAAATTCACTCTCCAAACAGTGCAGGTAGTACCAGTTTCTTGGAACTTTCGCTTACCTTGGTGATGCATCTTTTCATATATCAATATTGTAGTCATTATTCAAATGCTGCTGTAGGCAAGGTTTCACCATAAAGCTTAATTTATCTACACTTTGTACCATTTATTGATGCATATATCTTTTATATAATTAAAAAGCTTAATTTATAATGTGACAGCAATATATATATATATATATATATATATATATATATATATATATATATATATATATATATATATATATATATACACACACACACACACACACATATGCACAGAAGTCTGGTCCAACTGCAAAAAAGATAGTCCCAGATCTGCCATCATATAATGGGCAGCAAATCAGGGTCTGTTTGACCTAACAGCTGCATAGATCCAGTTCTGCAGGTGCATTGTGCACAAGAAAATCAGTGTCTATGCTGTTGGACCAGAATTGTAAGCAGATATATATGGTGCTATGACTCATTTCATTATTCTCTACTAACTTCTGCTTAAGCTTTATACATGATACTGTATTCCTTCACTACATACAACACCTTTAACAGGAGCCACAGAAGTGGACTGCTTTGTAGGTGAGGTTATTTTATATTGAGTTATATTATGCATATTAATATAGGGGATCTACCATATATCCTGTTTTCTAAGGGGTTACCTTGTAATGAGGGAGTACTGTATGTTTTTTATACTATTCAACTTGCATTTTTTTTAGGTGGCAGGTTTTTGAACTGTTGTATAGGAAGTGAGAACCTATTTTAAGCTTTGATGAAAACACTTCTATTGCATTTGAAAAATAAAATTTCCTAACTTTGGAATGTTATGCTTTTTATATAACTGTGGTAGCTTATCAGGGACTTATTACCAGAAATGTTGCAGGTAATAATTTTGCCATTATATCTGGCCATGGTGCTATTATGTTTAGTTGAGGACAAGGCATTGTAATTGACTTGGCACAATATAACCTTCATGTGATGATGTGCCATAAAACACCATGAAGCAAACTAAAAAAATAAGATTTTTATTATCTTGTTGCCAACTAAGTTGAGAGGTAATGCATAATTTTTCTTGTTTGTGTGTTCATTCATTCCTGTCATGCATTACAGTCTTGGTTGAGTAAAATCCAAACCCTGGAACCTTGTTACCTAATTGTATGTGTAAATGACTTCTTTCAATTGTTAAATTGTTTCACCCTCAATAGTCTCAATTTCACACACAAATACTTGTGAAAATTTCATAGTTGGATTCATTTCTTAGAGAGTTACTAATCTGTAAAAAAATGTCCCTGTGACCTAAGTTTCAATCTTGTGACATTTTTAAAAATCTCAAGCTGTTGCTTATATCCTCTGTGTCTTTAGACAAATTGCATCAAGACTGATGAAACTATTTTGATCCAACTCTGATGATATTTTGTTAATACATCTTAGTTATAAGTGCATTTGCAGTATTTTCTCTCTACACCACACATGATGGCATATTGTTAGCATGTAATTCAGTGCTTGAATTTTGTCAACTGTCATGGTGTGTCTCTATGCAGAACATGTACACAACTCCCATTACCTTGCAACGATCCTTTATATTATGTGCATTGTCAGCTGCATATGAACTCCAGTTGGTAGGAGTATTTTTCTTTATGTGACAACAACTTGGTCATAGTATTTTAAGTACAGGTATACTTCACTTAACATTTGGGATGTGTGCATCGAAAGGCTGACATATAGTGAAATATGAAGCAATTGTTCCTATAGTAAATAATGTATTAGTAGAGGGATGCATGCACTTGGGCAAAAGAAAAAAGTCAAGGTTTAGCAAGTTTTATATATTTAATACTAACTGAAAACACAGTACCTAAATTACCTTCCCCCCCTCCTGTTTTAACATTTTTAAAGCACTTGAATGGTATGAAAATATTCAATACATTTTATGTACTTAGCACATACAGTACTGAACATAATAAGTTCATTTGTGGAGATGTGAACTGAATTCTATAAATGAAGGGAAAAAAAGGACAAAAGCGATGCTGTTAAATAGCAGCTAGCAGCTTGTGCATCTTGTGTGCCTGGCTAGGCATGGGCTGTGTGCCTGGCTAGGCATGGGCTGTGTGCCTGGCTAGGCATTGGCTGTGTACCTGGCTAGGCATGGGTTGTGTGCCTGGCTATGCATTGGCTGTGTGCCTGTCTAGGCATTGACTGTGCCTGGCTAGGCATGGGCTGTGTGCCTGGCTAGGCATTGGCTGTGTGCCTGGCTGGACAATTGAATAAAATTATATTTTTTGCAACTGTTTTTTTTTTCATTTGTTCTTTTTTTGGTCATTCTCCCATCTGACATTATTTTAAAAAAAACAAATTCATGATGATGAAAAGTATTATATCAGTTTAATATTTGTCTTTGCTAAAAAAGAGAAATTAAAAAAATATATAGTTCAACTTTGCCTGCAGCAGTAGCAGATTGCTAGATATCTTTTACATATTTCTCTGCCTTTGGAATATTTCTCTATCACCTGCTTGCTTGGTGTGATTTGGTGCCAGGTTTGCAGACCTGAATGGCTGTCTGCAGTTTTTGAGTCCTTGTTCCATGTTTTTGAATTATCTAATCATTGATATGTATTTCTCTTTTTCATTGATGTTTAAGAAAAAAATGTGCACAGTTGTACAGTCCACCCTGTTTTGGCCTTGTGCATGTTAAACAATTTCCAATAGAGGGTTCCTGTTACATCAGTGTTGATTATATTTTCAAGTTTTTCCTTGCTGTCTAATTAATCCTTTCATTTTGCTTATATTATGCTTTTGTGGAATTTATTAGGTATGTGTTTTTAAAGGTATCACTGAAAATTTAATTATGTAAAACTTTATGGTGATTCTATCATTGTAACTGTATTATAATTTCTGTACAGAGGGGATATTTGCACAGTACCCACGTGATAACCAAGCCAAATTCTTTCTTGCTGCATGTGTCTTTTCATTTATATATAGTGAATTTCCAATGCATGATTGATATGGGTGCAGTACTGAAGGTTTTATTCCTTTGCATGGATATTGAATAGCTAATTGGCATATTTACATATTTATTGGTAGTTGAAAAGTTTGAATTAATGTACATGTAAGAATAGTCCCTGTCTCAAGATAGCAGATGTTCTCTTATTGTCTGAAGATGCTGAATAATTAACACTTTTGTTTTGGATGAGTTTCCTGTATAGTTCAGAGGTTGCAAAAGTTTGTTTCTACACAGTAAACAAATACACTGGAAGTCCATAATCAAGAAACATAATAAAGTCCACATTACAGCTCAAAATGCAGTCAGTCAGTCCATGCTATAAGGGCATATCATGTAGGTTAGAGTTGGAAAAAGTCCATTGAAGTTCTCTCACATTTCATAAACAAAACTGATGACCTAGAATGCAAAGTCGATGAATGCAAATATCTCTGTGAAAGTCCATATTCTATGATAGCCAAAATGAAAAGTCCATTCTTAGATAGCACAAGTTGCAGATTCTAAAAGAGCATGACAGACTAATCATCTTGCTTTTGAAGGCTTTTGTTTGTCGTAGTCTTCAATTTTAAACATAAATATAGAAAGTGTCATAGAATAATATTACCGCTGATTGTCAGATTTGATTATTGAGCTCTATATTTAGTCACTGTACAGACAGAATTGATTCACAAAGATCTAAAGTTATGTTTGAGTTATTCCCCTTTTTGACCTGCAGCTGTATATATTGTAATAAAGAATTGTAACACAAGATGTTTGGACTTTTTTGTCACTGAAGTTTGGTGCATCTTATGGTCATTTAAAGAGGCACATATTTGCTGGCGAGATCATTCTGATAGAGTTATTAGTTTGAGATGCTGCTGGATAGAACTATGTGAATGCTGCTTTTCTCACTCTTAAGTGCATTATTGTGAAATTTAGTTATAGTGATCATCAAAAGATATACTTACTGACTCGTCATTTTATCAGCACTATTTTCTTAACTTGTGACTTTTTCTTTGATTATAGACCCGTCTCCATCATGGAGATTGGGCAGATGCAGGAATGATGTGGGTTTACTTATGTGATTAAATTAAGTCACCATTCTTCTAGATTTGAAATTTTGATTGGGAATTGTGTAAGAATCATCAAATGCAAACTTTGATAGCAGACAGAATCCTAAGGTTAGTGTTAGGACTGGTTGGCCTGGTGTCAGGGTGGTTACATGATGCCACGTCACTATAAACTACCACTTAACAGACACTGTAGTGATATGTCTAAAAATGTTAAAACTATGTTAAGAATCCAAAAATACACATTTAGAAATGGTCAGATGGCATTGTGATCAGTACTAACAGGATGATGTTACTATGTACAGTTACATGGTGATGCCTAACTTTGATAGATTACTATTTATTACTAACATTGCATCACACTCAGAAAATTTAGAACTTAGGGGAATAACATTTATATTGTTTGAATGCACTTAACACATAACAGGAGATGTCACCATTAAAATAAATAAGGTTAAATGCTTAAAATTACTCATTTTGTCACATTTTGCAAAAAACTATGTTCCTGTTATTTTAATTGTGTAAATATATATATCATACCCATTCTATTCATACTTATAGTATATGTGTTTTGATTGAGATACAGGCAAATCTGCGATATGACTTAAAAGGCACAGTAGAAGCTATACATTGTAATTTTAACTGCATTCAGTACCTGCTGGTATCAATGATTAAATAGGTTAAATAGTATTTGCTTCACTACTATATATCTCTTGGAATTTCGTGAAAATTAACTACGGTAATAATCTGTAATTTCAAGTTGGTAAAAATGCTTAATAAACTAACAATTATTTTATTTTGTACAAGTTTTGTGTAAAATTGCAGTCAAGAGATTTCTAGCATTCTTTGAAACAACCCCTAATTCATTTACATAGGAATAAGTGCACAAGAGACTTCAAAACATACTCTTCGTCCTGATTTCCTTGTCCCCAATAAAACATTACTGTAACTATTCATAGACAATACATAGAAGTACTAAAGTATATAGATAATTAAACTGGACTTTTTTTCCCCCAAAAACCGAAAATTCCAAGAACATGTAATGAACCAAACAAGTGTCTATTTTTAGAAAGAGGGTTTTTCACTAGCTTTGTTACAACAAATTCATTAATAGGACTGCATATTTATGGTTGAATTATTTATCTACCTGCTGGTATCAATGATTAAATAGGTTAAATAGTATTTGCTTCACTACTATATATCTCTTGGAATTTCGTGAAAATTAACTACGGTAATAATCTTGACCATGCCGCATTGTTTCGATGAGATTGTCACATGTTTCTAACCTACATTATTAAATATTAAGCCTAAATCTACTATGACATAATATTTAAACATTGTTTTCATTATATTATATATTTTCCTGAATCTATTTGCCCAATTATTTATGAATACAGACAGTTTAATGATGTGGTATATCGTATAAGTAGTGATGTCTGCTATTACAAGTTCATTTACAGTTACAAACCGATTTTATTAAGAAAATACACAAATACGGCCATTAAAATCTCCATTTATAAAAAAAAGAAATACATTAGAAAACTCTTCACCGATCGCATTTTTAAAAGCAAATTACTATTTATATATTTATGCATTTCACCTTGGATTACAACAGTGCCAGAACTTACTGGCTACTGCAAAAGGGCATCTCAAAAGTCATAATTTTAAGCCATTTTACGTCCGAAAAATTGAGGGCAAGTCATTTTCACTTTCCTAACAGAAGGCCAAGTTTACAGTTCTCAGGCAACTTTTTCGCCCACTTTGCCTGGTAGTGTGACTTCTGTCCATATTAGCTTAATGTTCAAGATTTACTGTAAGTTGGGAACAGTGGGGTACATTAGAGTATTGTACAGAGACCAGACACCATACACTGCAGAACATTTTGTCTGGATCTTTTAATAATATGTTTAATAATTACAGATTAGTTTACTCATTTGTATTACATTGTTTGACCCGCTTTGACTCGTGCTTCTTAAGCCAAAGGCAAATGGAACCTAGGTTTCAAACTCATATAAATTCCATTTATTCCGGTAAATGAAAATACAAGGGATTTAATTCATTGTAAGGTTTTTTTTATAAGTACAATTTCATTTTGGCATAATTTTTTTGCCATTATTGGTCCCAATTTAATGTTAAAATTGAGAATTTTTTGTGGTTGTTGGTACTAATTGAATTGTTACTATATTTTGAGAATCATTTTACTGTTATTGGTACTGATTGAATTGTTACTATACTTTGAGAATCTTTATTGGCATTGGTACTAATTGAATTGTTACTATACTTTGAGAATCATTTTATGGTAATTGGTCCTGATTGAATTGTTAATATACTTTGAGAATCTTTTTACTGTAATTGGTCCTAATTGAATTGTTACTATACTTTGAGAATCTTTATTGGCATTGGTACTAATTGAATTGTTACTATACTTTGAGAATCATTTTACAGTAATTGGTCCTGATTAAATTGTTAATATACTTTGAGAATCTTTTTACTGTAATTGGTCCTAATTGAATTGTTACTATACTTTGAGACTCATTTTACTGTCTTTGGTCCTGATTGAATTGTTACTATACTATGAGAATCATTTTATTGTCATTGGTCCTGATTGAATTGTTACTATACTTTGAGAATCTTTATTGGCATTCGTACTAATTGAATTGTTACTATACTTTGAGAATCATTTTACGGTAATTGGTCCTGATTGAATTGTTAATATACTTTGAGAATCTTTTTACTGTAATTGGTCCTAATTGAATTGTTACTATACTTTGAGAATCTTTATTGGCATTGGTACTAATTGAATTGTTACTATACTTTGAGAATCATTTTACGGTAATTGGTCCTGATTAAATTGTTAATATACTTTGAGAATCTTTTTACTGTAATTGGTCCTAATTGAATTGTTACTATACTTTGAGACTCATTTTACTGTCTTTGGTCCTGATTGAATTGTTACTATACTATGAGAATCATTTTATTGTCATTGGTCCTGATTGAATTGTTACTATACTTTGAGGATCTTTTTACTGTCATTTGTCCTGATTGAATAGTTACTATACTTTGAGAATCTTTTTATTGTCATTGGTCCTAATTGATTTGTCACTATACTTTGAGAATCATTTTACTGTTATTGGTGCTGATTGAATTGTTACTATACTTTGAGAATCATTTTACTGTCATTGGTCCTGATTGAATTGTTACTATACTTTGAGACTCATTTTACTGTTATTGGTCCTAATTGAATTGTCACTATACTTTTAGAATCATTTTACTGTCATAATTGAATTGTCACTATACTTTGAGAATCATTTTACTGTCATTGATCCTAATTGAATTGTTACTATACTATGAGAATCATTTTATTGTCATTGGTCCTGATTGAATAGTTACTATACTTAGAGAATCTTTTTATTGTCATTTGTCCTGATTGAATAGTTACTATACTTTGAGAATCTTTTTATTGTCATTTGTCCTGATTGAATAGTTACTATACTTAGAGAATCTTTTTACTGTCATTTGTCCTGATTGAATAGTTACTATACTTTGAGAATCTTTTTATTGTCATTGGTCCTAATTGAATTGTCACTATACTTTGAGAATCATTTTACTGTCATTGGTCCTAATTGAATTTTTGCTGTGCATTGAGAATATTTTGCCTATCATTCCTATGTACTTACAAATGCAATCTTGCTTCATTGGTGTTTAGTCTTTTACACTTTACAGTTATTTTAAAGATACATATTGCTTTTATATTTACACTTTACAATCAATTTTAAAATACATACTGCTTTTATATTTACACTTTACAATCAATTTTAAAATACATACTGCTTTTATATTTACACTTTACAATCAATTTTAAAATACATACTGCTTCTAATTTTGTCTTCATTTTCAGGATGCATAATGCTTTTCTACTTTGCAATTGTTTCAAAGATTCTTGCTGCTCTCCTGCTTACAACTGTTTTGAAGACGTATTGCTTTTTCTAAAAACCTGCTTGCTTGTCTGACAATGATCAGTTATATAGTGTACATTTGTAAATTTAATGACATAATTTGCTTATTTTATTATTAAACAAGAATTTGATACTAAAGATTTATTGCATAACTTCATTCAATTTATTTTATTATTTAAATGTATAAAAGTATAATATAAATGGAGCTTTATGACCACTGATTTGTTCTCAATTGTCCTTCATACAGAGAGAGAGAGAGAGAGAGAGAGAGAGAGAGAGAGAGAGAGAGAGAGAGAGAGAGAAAGAGAGAGAGAGAGAGAGAGAGTGAGTTAGTGTGTAAAAGAAACAAATGATACTTATGAAATATACATCAAACAATACTTTTAGTTTTACTTTTTTCTCTTGAACTGGAAGTTAAGTACATTATTATGATCATTGTGTTTCTGGTCTAAATCATTTTCATTTTTATGCAAAGATCTTGACATAAGTACAGGACTCATAGAACACCTACCCATATAACACTGTTAGAGCCGCATTGGTTAGCTTAGACCTCCAATATATATGTCCAAATATCAAAAATGGGTGGGGAAGGGTCAGAGGAAACTCAGGGATAGGGAAATCTCATCTTCATCATATGCTCAGGTATGGGGTAGGGGAAGTTCATTCTTGTCATATGTTGTGGTACGGGATAGGGGAAATTCTATCCTCATATGATATGGTATGAGTTAGGGGAAATAACATTGTTGTCATATGCTGTGGTATGGGATAGGGGAAATCTCATCCTCATGTTCTTGTATGGGGTAGTGGGAGGGGAAATCCAATCATTGTCATATGTTGTGGTATATGGTAAAGGAAATCCCATCTTCATATGTATTGGTTTGGGATAGGGAAATTCCTTCCTCAATTAGATAAAAACAAGATTGTGTACCATGATGGAGAAATCCATCAAAATGGTATTTTCTAAAACTATTTAATGTATTTGGCACTAAGCTTAGAAAATTTACATTTGGTTTGAATACTTGATGCAAAATGTTTTTGTTATATTTGCACACACGCACACACAGAAAAATTACTTTTGTTTTACACAATTTTTTTCTCCATTGAAATTCATTCAGGTATATGCCCACAAATAGGATATGTCTTGAGTTATGCTCCTCCAACTGATATTGTTTCCAGTTGTACCATTTCAGTAGTAAGCAGTGTTCTCTGCCTGTAGATTTAGAAAGCAAACTATGTGCAAAATACAAAGCTTTTGAGTGTAACCTTTTTATTACAGTCTTGCATGTATAGTGACAAAACTTTGGAGTGCAACTTTATTCCTATGGACAGTCTTATTTGTACAGTGATAAAACAGTAGTGTGAATTCATATTATGTTGTCAGTCTCTAAATTCCAAAGTGGATCACAGTGACCTTATTTCCACATTCTGGTGTTACAACAGGAATGCTCAAGACAAATTTAGATGGAATTCTTGTTGCTGACACAAGTTTGCATTATTGATTGATTAAAAGACATTGTTCCTTATAGATTCCATATTACTAGTAGTAAATTTTGTAGCATTGTTGGATATTTTCAGCACATTTTAATGTAATTAACAAGATGTCCCAGATCTTGTAATTAACAAGATGTCCCAGATCTTGTAATTAACAAGATGTCCCAGTTATGTGGAGCATTTGATGCATAATTATACATTCGGTTGAGTTAGTGAGAAGGCAATTTGATAAAACATCTTTTATATTTGCATATGTTCTAGCTATCAGTAGCATTTAATTAATTTCTACTTTATTGTGGAAAATTTTAAGATTCTTTTTTTTAATTTTTGAAAACAAACCTATGCTTCTGCTTAATTGTTATTATAATAGGTAAATTATGGATGTGATGTCAGTTTGCCATGTAACAAGTTACATGCTTTGACTGTGTTTCCCATTTTCTCCATATTCTCTATGCCTGAAAGACGAGCAACTTAAAAAAATGTCTGCTCATTGAGATTATTTACTAGTTCTAAAGATTATATCTTCATAAGCTTGTAACATTTGGATCCAATCGAGATACTTAAAAGTTTTTGTTTATCCAGCTAGAAGCATCTGATTTTTGGGTTGGTGCTAATTTTTGAAGCTACTTTATTACCAAAGTGAATAAAGTCTTAAAGTCCCAAGATGCTATGATTAGGTTTCATTGACACAAAAAAAAATGGAAATGATTGAATATCAGATTTGTACTGTTGTAGTCTGTATGGTTGCACTTCTGGACATGAAAAAGTTGATGGCAAAGAGAAATACAGGGTCATGTTACTAGGGTTACGTTTTAGCAAGCTGAGTAAATTTGACTACATGACCTTTGGCTTAGCTTGACCATGTGATATTTGCCTGTTTATTTCTTGACATACAATTATTAAACACATCAATGTGTAGAAAGTTATTCAAGAAGATAGCATGTTATTTATTTGAGTACATTGGGAAAAAAAAAATCTTCCTATGCTCTAAGTAATTAGAAGAAAATATCTTAATATGCTATGGTTCAATTATACAGGTCTGACCCACCTGCAGTCTCCCACACCAAAGGTTTACTGGGTTGCCTCTGACCCTCACACAATTCCACCAGGCAGTATAGTTATCAACCCACAAACAGGTGAGTGTTTGTATCATCAACTTACAAACAGGTGTGTTTGTATCAGTTAGATCAAGTTAGTTGAATAGTTCACCTTTTCGGAGACTGACTTGGCATACTTTACTACCAGAACTGCATTTGGGACTAACTTGGCATTTCTGTACTGACTACATTAGGACTGCAAGTTTGGGGACTGACTTAGGATACTGTACGGACTACCAGAGGATTGCAAGTTGGGGGCTGACTTGGCATAATGTACGGACTAACAGAGGATTGCAAGTTGGGGACTGACTTGGCATACTGTACGGACTACCAGAGGATTGCAAGTTGGGGACTGACTTGGCATACTGTACTGACTCGGAGATTGCAGCTTGGGACTGTATTTTCAATTTTGTTTTGAATGGCAGCAAATAATTCTTTTGTTTTGTTGTCAAAATACATAGATGATTACAAAAAAGATGAATGTCCATGCAGTGAAATCACTGATTCAGCATTCTGTTTGGCTGCCCTAAAGTTAAAAGTCCAGAAATAAATGAAAATACAGTGGTCCTCTTCTTCTATGACCACCCCTTCTGCACCAGACAGTGAACCCTATAAGATGGGTGGCCTTTCCAGAAGGGGTCTAACTTTGTCAGATGTGTATGTATATTTATGTGTATATGTTTATATAGTATGAAAGCTACTTGTAATATCTTCATTTAAATGAGGTATTAATTTTTTAAATGTTCTTTTCTTAAAAATGAGGTATTTCAAGGTAACATAAATTAATAATTCTTATTCTTGAGGCATGAAATCTGAGTTGGGTATTATCACCTTGAACAGTTTTATGTATTATATATTGGGGTTTTTTTTGTTGCTACATTTTAATTACCATTCATCTATTTTTCGTTGTCATACACATACATGCCAACCATTATGCTTTTGGTGTAATCATTATGCTTTTTTTCACTAAATTACACCTTACACGACGTAAATGTATTTGGATTACACTTTTTCAGTATATCCCTCTCCCAAAAAAATTTATATTTTGTTTTCTCATTTTTATTAACATCCCACTAATCGCACAGAACATATTCTAGAAAAGACTGCTTCTGTATAACTAAGACATAAAAGTACACTTGTCTATTGGCTAGCGGTGACCTTCCCGTTATGCTCTATTTATAGCAGATGCCCTATTTCCAAGAAAATATCTGTTTCTTTTTATAGCAGCTGTCTTGCTTAGGACAGAACAGACTGGTTTTCTAATTTTTAATCTTTGCTCACATATTCTGTTTAAAATAATGTGAGGTACAGAACCATTCTCTGGAAATTTGGCAATAAAATTTTCCTATTTATTCTAGTTGATGCGTATGTGACAGCAAAATTGTTAAACAAATGATTTCACAGATGGATTAGAATGAAAAAAAAATGGAAAAAATTACTCGGAGATGAATACATGAATAACACAATACAGTGCCATTCCAAGGTAGCTTCTTGCCCATTGCAGGCTTCATGGAAAGAATTTTAATATTGGTCATAGAGTAAAACAGATGCCTTGAATTAGATCGTTTTACTAACTCCAATACTAAGGTAACTTCATTTTTATAGCAGAACTAAATTGTGTAAACAAATTTTATAAATGCATAGGCATTATTTACTGAGCTCTTAACCCTTTCATCACTAAGTGATTTGTAGGCATAGAGTCCTCAACACTAAGTAACTTTGGAGTTGTAACGCAAAATGACTTGTGGACTTTGAAACAACATAACTTTGCCAATGTTAAAGATATCTGGCTGGATTAGGTGTCAAAATCAAGGTTAAAAATCAAATTTTATGACTAATTCAATAAAATGTACATATCTATTACAACTGTTAAAATGCAGATACAAACAGGTAACAACAGGTAAAATACAATTATTTTATTACCTCTTAGAAAACTTAGAATGTTCTCAAAACTTGTTCAATTGACCCTAGATGTACTAGTGAATAATCATAGTAGCAAGACAAGTCTTTCTTTCATGGTGTCCATAATATATAAAATTCTATAAAATTAACCAAAATGATCTCCAAGGTGAGATCTGTCCACACACCTAAGTGACCTATATCGCCTCTGCCACGTTTGATCGTCGCATTGAAGTTCGTTAAACGGACATTTTTTCCAAAAACTTCATCTGAATAGAATATTTGAAAATAATCCGAAGCTTTCCTGGAGCCATATAACTCTCTGGTGTGCCCAACTCTGTCAGAAAACTGAAACAAATCTCTTTGGTTTTCGGGCTTCGTAAAAAAAAAACCCCACGTGGAGCGTACAATTCCTCTGGTTCAAAACCTTCAAAGTCATCTTCATTGTCATCTCTGTCACCCACAAGTGCATTCCATTGTCTCTCCATACGTCTTCCCTCATTGTCAAACAAATTTATTAGGTCAAAATTATTTAAATCCTCCGAAAACTCTTCTCTTAAAAAAAAATCCTTCAAACGCCGCCATTTTGGATACAAATTTCAGCATTCGGAAAACACGTTAAAAGTTCCTACTTTGTTCGTTATTTCTAGCTGTATACAAGCTAAACTCACGAGATAATCCAAATATAACATTTACATTACCAGATGGAAGTTATTTGAGGTATTCCGAAAGATATTTAGTCGGGTACTATAACGTTAACAAAGAACACTGCCCCAGACCGAAAACTCGGTCCATAGTGTTGAGAAACTACTTCCCCTGGACCGCATATGCGGTTTGCCGTGATGAAAGGGTTAATAGAACACTGACTACAACTAATAGTAGAATACGACTTTGTTCAAAGGGATGCTTCATGACACCAAAATATACATGTTTTGTACATTGAACTTTATAATGTTATATGTGGATTATGCTTTTTCTGCTCAGATTACCCCTTTTGTCCACTTGGATTACGCTTTTTCCTCGACAGAGGTTTGCATATATGCATACATTATTTGCACACCCCGTTGATCAAGAAACTTTATCACTGTTACCATTTTAATCGTTTTACATTTAACTATTTGGTTTCATATCGATGATCAATACGAAACCTTTTACCACATTTAATTAATGAAAGATATAAGCTTTTGTATGGTTCTAAATAGCCTTATTGTGCTGATGCGCCATAAAAATTCAACCAACCAACCAAGTGGGGTATTGTCGGCATGCACATTACAAAACCATTCAGAAACATTATTTAAATCTTGGTACATGTTTTTTTTCATATTGAAAATAATTCTTTTCATTTACTCCATTTAGCAACTGCTAGAGAATATTCTCCTTTATGATCTTATTTGAGTCTCTCAAAAATTTTTTTTCAGCATGTCAACTCTTCCCATTGTCATCTAGTTGAATAATTTGTACTTTTTCTTCCAAAGTATTATTTCTTTGTTTACGTGATGACATGTTAAAGTTTTGCAACAATTTATTCCTGTGTTGCTAATTGTAGATTACTGTTATTTAATTTTGGAGACGAAACTTTTGTAAACCAAATGCCTTGTTCTAATGGAAGTGATACATGTACTTTTTGGTCATTGTCTGGTACCTTGTTTTGTTCAAGGTTAATATCCGAGTGTTAATCCACAAAATCTATATTTAGCCATGTTATGAACTTGACAATTACAGTGAGTGATCAATTTTTAAAAATATAATCCTGTGTTAAACCTAAAACTATCAAAACATTGCTGACCTCATTTACTGTAAACATTGGCATTAATGATATGCAGGTAATAATAACCATAGTTGTACATGTACTTGAGCCAACACTGCTTTCAGTAACAAAGCCTGACATCTGGAAACAGACACTGGGAAAGTTAATCAGATTTCTTACCTTACTGTAATTAAGTATTGGTTCTGGACATGTATTAAATTAAAATGTGGC
This sequence comes from Potamilus streckersoni, assembly GCA_016746295.1. Taxonomy (NCBI): domain Eukaryota; kingdom Metazoa; phylum Mollusca; class Bivalvia; order Unionida; family Unionidae; genus Potamilus; species Potamilus streckersoni. Next base: position 1,007,719 of record JAEAOA010000750.1, read on the forward strand.
TGCTTTTACATTTTTGCACTAATATGTTGTACACTGGTTGCATTAAACGGATAGCCTTTCTTGAAGTGTACTTTTGAACACTTAACTCATCGGTGCCAAGTTATTTTGGTTAATAAGAGTGGTTGGCTGCTGATAATAAGGGGACCACTGTAGAAATGTATATTTTGTAATAATTTAAGTCAGCATGAAAATAGAAGCATGTTAGACAACACATGTACACTCACAGGAAAGATCTGGAATGATATAATCTTCCATTATCATCTAATATCTTTGAATATGAACAGAAATATTGCCATGTGTTGTCTTTAACATTTTACACCAGTATTATTCATCTAAATAATTGCAACTTGTTACTGGAAGTAATTGACTGTAACTTGTGTATCAGTAATAATGGACAAACTTGTGTAGCAGAAACAATTGACTATAATTTGTGTACCAGAAAAAAAATGATAAACTTGTGTACGGAAAATAAATGACAAACTTGTTTATGGGAAATAAATGAAAAACTTGTGTATGGATAATAATTGATTTTTAATGAAGGATGAACATCATGATTTTGTTTTTCTTTGTAAAATCATTAATGCAAATATTTGGCCAAAATTTATATCAGGATTGTGAAACAGGGATCTACCCTTGGCTTAGTCATTGCCACCATTATATTTAACAGTATTGAACATTGAAATTGCCCCCATACATATAGTAATGTTGACATTGAGTTATGTTTAACACAATGTTTGAGTTTGAGTCTCTACATATAGTAATGTTGACATTGAGTTATGTTTAACTCAGTGTTTGAGTTTGAGTCCCTACATTTAGTTATGTTGAAGTATTCATCCTTTGCAGGCCAGCCATATTTTAACACAGATGGTACTCCTTATCGCTATATGCCAGGCCAGCCACTTCCACAACCAACGGTCAGTTTTTCACCGAGTCCTCAACCAGTCTACCAGTTTTCTCAAGAGGTACAATTAAATTTCTATTGTTTTTATACTTGTACATCATGCATCCCGATAACTGCATAGATCCTGAACTGTCAAAGCATTAAGTGATGGTAGGTCTGGGTCAGTGTTGTTTGCAGTTAGACATAAAAGCAAATTAGGTGCAAGCAAATTTTTTATATGATTAGTTTAGCTATTATGTCATAGTACCCCTCCCCCTGCATGTATAATGAGGATACTGTATCATCATGTGGGCTTACCTGAGAATTTATTGATGATATATATCAAGAGCAATCTGTGAGATCCTATTGGCTTACCCGAGATCATACTGACATTATAAAGAGGGTACTGTAAGATTCCTGGAGCTTACCTGAGATCATGTTGACATTATAAAGAGGGTACGATATGACTCCTGGGGATGTTGTTAGTCCTGTATCAACACTATATGATTTTGAATCGTATGATGATTTATTTTATGGGATTCAAAACAGTTTACAAGACTGGAATTTCTTGTATGATGTGATGTAGGAGTATATAAAGTGAAAATAACAGACACTATACAAGGTGAGTTGCTTTTTATTTCACTGGAATCCAGCAAAAACTAATGAAATAATAAATATAAATGTAACCATGTTTTTATTGTCAGTTTCCGTAGTCAGCCATGATGATGCTTTAGTATTCAGGATAGCAAACAGTATCATTGGTCTCAGTAACTGATATGATATCACTCAGCAGTAGTGAAACTGTACAACAGTTGTAGTAGCTAAAGGGTTACATTTCATAGGTATTAGGCCTAAAATTTCATAGGTATTAGGCCTAAAATGCCATTGTAGCAAATTGACTTAATTTCATATCTAAATTGCCATTATGTGAAATTTACCTTGAACACATAATTTCACAGGAAATAGGCCTAAAATGTCTTGTCACACATTGGCTTTAAATAGTTTGACAAGCAATATGTATAAAATGTGATTGTGTCATATTGGCTTTAGACAATGCAATTTGATACGCAATGGGTTGGAAATGCCAGTGGGGCATATTGGCTTTAAACACCCAATTTGATGGGCAATAGGCTTAAAATGCCATTGTGGCATATTGGCTTTAAACACACAATTTGATAGGCAATAGGCTTAAAATGCAATTGTTATCATGTTGGCTTTAAAAAATGATTTTACAAGCAATATGTGGCAAATTGGTTTGGAATGTATAATTGCACAGGCAATAATCCAAGAAAGCCATTGTAGCAAATTGGTGTTTCTATTACTTTGATTGGCTGCTGGAGATTTTCTTTTGACAATCTTTTCTTGTTATTCTTTCACTTCTATTACAGTTCTGTCTCAAACAGAACTTGAGAAAAATGTCTGAGATAATATATGTAAACAGCATACTACATTTTCATACTTTAGTCTTTCTTTTTTATTAGGTTTTTTTTGTTTCAGTTTTGTGTTTAGGGAACATATGAGATGTTTATATAAAATATGTGTATTGTATCAGAAAAGAAGTTTATTATTATTATTATTATAATTATTATTGTTATTGTTGTTACTTTACTGTTGACTTATCTAGTAGTCCCTTTTCTGAAGATGAGGTAAGCCATTCCGCCTTTATTTCAACTAAATGCAAGTATCCAAATATACAAACCATAAGCAGTTTGAAAGTTGCTTTTTGATTTGTTAGTAGACTTGTAGACAAGGGAAATCAGCATCTTAAACTTGTACCCAACAGAAATCAGCAACTTGTCAAAGCATATCCCTGGACATTTATAAAATTTTTCCAAATGATATTTGTCACTTTACTTTTTAATGTACATGTAGCTAATGGAGATCTAAGTTAAGTTCATTAGGCAAATTTTCAAGCTCAACCTGCATAGAACCAGCTATAAGTGATGTGTTGTATATTCAACTTTTCAATGTACTGCTGTCCACTGATTTCTAATGAAGCATGGATGCTAAGTTGTACTGAACATAAAGAACCCTGATTAATTGACGTTCTTCCTCAGTTTTAACTTCATTTTTCATTATTTTTCATGGAGTTTTAACAACGAATAAAAAATTACTCTCAAATAAAGTGGTATATAATTGATTTTAAGGAAAGTGTTTTGCTTATTTGCAATCTTCATTTGATTGGTGAGCTTCATCCTATAGAGTTGGTCCAAAATATTACTGACAAATATTTTTCTACAGGAGTCTCCATCCACATCAGAGTTGTGCCAACCAGTGTCTGTGATTCGCCTGAATTCCCAGTCTCCTTCTGATGGATCTGGGGAACCAACTTCGATGACTGGGGTTACAGGTCCCCACCCCTCTCAGTCGGTGGTTGTCAGTAGTCAGGGGCTGAACCTCCCACAGGGTTATGCACAGCTCCAACAGCAGGTAACAAACACGAAAAAAACCTCCTTGTTATGTTTCTTGTAAATAGCAGTTCCTAACTTTTGGAAAACAGGTTCCATCTTTTTTGTATTATTAAAAGTGTTGTTTGATAGTCAACAATTAATACACACATTTGCCATCAACAACAGGCACAGACCAGTAGTGTTCTGAAATTTCAGTTGTTTTTTTTTTTTTTTATCCCTTCCATATTCTAGGGAATGGCTAATAGCATTTCTAATGTACATCCATCATTTCCTATCCTTTCATTTCTGTTTAATTACTTTTGAATTACTATATGGTTTGAAACCACATTTAGTGTATGACTTTATAATGATGTGTCCAAAGTGATTTTGTATTTAAAAATTTATGGCACCTATTCGAATTAAAATTTGTTTGATTTCATTGTATTAAGCTTTCTTCTTTCAAGAAATATCGATGAGGGCATCTTTCATTTGGACACATTTTGTTTGTCCGCTGCCTGGTAGTTACAGTATCTCTTTTCTCTTTTTTGTTGTTTATTAAAATATTTTTAAATATATTGGGGCTGTTCCAGAAATAGATATTAGGGACAGGGGAAGGCTCTTTTAAATGGGATTTTGTCACCTAGAGATGTAATCCAGATATATGTAATGTTTTCATATAAACCCCCTACATAATCAGGCTACCCTGATGTATACCTGGGTACTGTGCATGATGCATACCTGGGTACTGTGGGTACGTAATCAGGCTACCCTGATGTATACCTGGGTACTGTGCATGATGCATACCTGGGTACTGTGGGTACGTAATCAGGCTACCCTGATGTATACCTGGGTACTGTGCATGATGCATACCTGGGTACTGTGGGTACGTAATCAGGCTACCCTGATGTATACCTGGGTACTGTGCATGATGCAGTGGAACAGCCATTTTGACAGAAATATAATTCTTGCACTAATTATCACTTCCTATGTTATTTGTTTGGAAAATCTAAGCAACATCACAGAATGAATTAGTGTCTTTCAGACAAAAATACAAAATATACAGTATATCTTTTGACTTTCATTTACTTTCTAATAGTATGTCATTCATGTTCATTTTGTTTTGTAGAATGCGTATTACCCAGCTTCTCAGACTCTAAGCGGACAGCCAGTACGTTATATTAGTTATTCTAGTCCAGCCCCTGTCGGGCAGGTGCCCCAGGGAGTAAGTATAGAAGGCCAGCCTGGTGGACAGCCCTATCCTGTGGGGGTAGGGCCCTATCCATCCCATTATGTGCCGGGTTATGGTTATTCAGGTGTTCATTATACAGGAGTTTCACAAGGATCAGATGGAAGTGCTAGTTATTCTCAGCCAGGCACATATCAAACTACATCTCAGTCAGAAAGTGGACCTGTCCAAGGGCCAGGGTACAGTGCATATTCTATACAATATAGTCAGGGGATGGCCATGCCATACCCTTCTGGGACTGCTGGTCAGCCAACAGTGTATTACAGCATTCATTCTCAGTCAAGCCAGCCAGTAGGTTACAGTGCATATCCTGCACCCTCTCTTTACCAGGGCTCATCATCTCCTAGTCATGCTATCAATGTTCCACATTTTCATCAAGTCGGATACAACTTGGGACAGGCAATGAGTTATAGTCAAGCACCAACCAGTGCAACAGGCCCACAACCTGTGAACTCACAGTACATATCATATCCATCATACCAGCATAGGGCCCCAACTCCCCAGGTCGTGCCATTTCCAAATATCCATTCAAGCATGCCTCAAAACCCACCACAGTCATTTCAGACTTTATTTCGACCCGGTATGCAATTTGGTATGCAAATGCAACAACAGCAGCAGCAGCAACAGCAGCAACCAATTCAGGTGCCAGCAGCCCCCATGCCAGGGGCTGTCACTCCCTCTCAGCATGGACATGTGACTGTCAGTGCAAAGGGACTCACCTCGTATCAAGACAATCAAGTGCCAAAGATTGAGTCAATGATAGATAATCACAAGGAAGTTGGTTCAGGTGGAGCAGGAGCAACAGCTTTAGTGACATGTCATCCACGACAACCAGTGCCTATAAATAGACCACCACATATGACATCAGGTAAGAGCTATGAAAAAGACATGGTTAAAGGTTCACACCAACAAGTACATAATAAGACTGGGACTAGACCAATTTTCCATGAATTAAGTGACAGAGATTAGGTGAAGGAGGGGGAGATGCCCACATATAACATAATGTAAAAGAAAATCAGAATCATACCATTAAATGTCTTCCTTAGCCATCAGTCATTTGACGACGTCTTTTGATGCTTAGGACCACAGCTTGTCCCAGTTTCTAAAGAAAGAAAACAAATTGCACTGAGCAGACCATACAATAACATCAGGAATTTGTTTTGTCATACTGTGACTGGAAAATCATTTATTTTGTTGGTTGGTTGGTTGTTGTGGGGCTTAACGCCATTTTTCAGCACATGATAGGCTATACATGGCGGCCAGTATTAATGATGGAGGAAGAAACAGAAATCTGTGGAAAGAACTACACATCCACATTCGTCAAATCTTAGACTCAGACCCATGCAGAGTGCTTTAGACCACTCTGCCACCATTTATTTTGAATTGTCACTTGTATTACTAAGGATAGGATGAAAAGACATTTCACAATTGGTATTTAGGTTGGGTAAGGTCACCAAATATTTAAGTGGTGGTATAGATTGAACTGTATATGGTCACAGTCACAAAACAGTCGAACTTGAACAGTATGTGTAAGCTTTTGTTATACAAAATTCCATCTTATAGTGGAGTGAAAAGGCATAAAAAGTTGGGAAATTGCTGGAAAATGGCAAACTACTAAATCACATGTGAAAGTATATTAAGCAAAATGAAACCATATATTAAGCATTATAATACACTTAATATGGAATTATTTGCACAAATTTAGCCAATTAGCCAGATAAAGTGTTCATGCTCGTTTTGGCAAAGAATTGTTCCCTTTGAGTAGGCTGTAATGAAAACTGTGAACTTCATATGATGTTGCCAGCTAAACAAGGTACAAGTATATGCATTGCCATCTATCATTGTATATATGAAGTGTTTTTCCAGTCATGGTTGGGGTGAAAATCTTCATGAATCACAAGCCCTTTCAAGCATTGTCCTATCACCTGAGGATAGAGCTTGTGGCAGTTTCTAAGTAACTTTTCCTGGATGGGAGACTCACTTGAGATTAGAACTTTTTTTTCTGCTTAAAGATGATGCATTTATGGGTTATATATGAGTACTGCTTGATATAGTATGTGGATGAATTGTTTAGGCAGTGGCTGACAAACTTAATTAAAATAAGTTCACCTGAGATAGCAGATAGTAAACATGCAATAACTTATGATGTACAGGGTCTGTTTGACTGATCACTCCTTACAAACTACATATCTGCCACTGCATTATTATGTGTATTCATATTGTATGTCCATTTTTATAATTATAGATTGCAATGGTCATTTAGTGAAAACATAAATAGCTAATTTTATGCGTTATGAGTTTGTACAATAAGTTCTCTTTGTTTGGTAAACATCTTTATGCAACATTTAGTGCTTATTGACAAATTTGATGAGATTCAGGTTATTTGTTTTCCCCTGTGGATAACCAGGTCACCTGATTTATGATTGGCTGGTTGTTAAAAGACCTTATCATATTATTAACAAGTTAGAATGATTTGGAAATGAACATATGACCCTCATCCTAGTTCTGAAATTGGTTTATTTTTTTTTTTTTTTTTTGTTCTTAAGAAATTTGGCTTTGCTTGTGCTCAGCTGTAATTTTTGGGGGAGGATTTATTTGTTACATTTATTCACTGGAATTGCAAGGTGTTGATAAACTTTAGGACTTAGAGTAACTGTTTTGGAATTGCTGTTAAATAATTTAAAGGCATTTTGGATTATATCATTGTGATACACCAAGACACATTAATATTAGTAATATTAAATCTATTTTCACATCACCACAATAGACTGGACTTCTTTAGGAATACCACAGGAACTCATTTAGAATGCTCTATATTTATGTACTTGTGCTAAAACTATTCGGGAATTAATTCAGAAAATTTTGAGTTATTTTAATTTTTTGCTTTGTATTCTTGGCAAATAATTTATTTTTTTAATTTTACAAAACATTTTTGTTTTTTTGCATCTTCTGTTAAATTAAGACAATAGAGTCATAAGATAAAATGCTTTTGTCGGATATTAGCAATGATGCTAGATCAATCTTTTTGTTCAAAAATGTTTACACTTTGAAACATTTTTAATTAAAAAAAACAGTTGCGTTATATCTCAGATTTGAATAATTCTTAAGTTTCTGCAAAAGGCAGAACAGGTTTTTTATTAAAATTCAAGGACTTTGAATCCCAGGTGCATGCTAAATTTTCAGCAGAAAATTATAATTGTTGCCAACAAAGCAGTAAGAAAGCTATCAAGAAATCTAAATATGTGTTTGTATGCATGCATGCATATGTGTGTGATATGGACTTTTAATGTATATTTAAAAAAATTTCAGTCATATTGCTAAGATGTCTGTTCAGTGGCAGTTCATAGTAATGTCTAGCACTGAGGCTTCGTGCTGCTGACATGTAGTTTGATGTCCCAACCACTCATATTCTCCTGACACCAGGCCGACAAGTCCTAACACTAACCTATTAATGCAGAGTGCCTGTTAGTACTATTTTTACAAGTCTTTGGTATAACTCGGTGGGGAATTGAACCACAACCTCCATCATCCAAGGCTAATGCTCTGACCGCTAGGCCACAAGAGCAGTCTAAATTTGATGAGTATAATTTGAGCTGCTTAGAAGAATGTAACAGCTAGAGCCAGGCCTATGTCTTTTACTTGAAATCTGCAAATACAAATATCTAAATAATGCCCACATCTCTTTTTCTTCAAAACTTGCATAAAATAGTAATTTATCAGCATCTCAAGTATAGTATGTGATGTGATGTGAGTATGATTTTTTAACTTAGCTTTAACAATTTCTTTGTCATATCACTACGATGTCTGCAGTGTGGCAGTTTATAGTGATGTCTAGCACAGGGGCATCATACTGCAGACATATAGCATGATATCCCACGCAGATACATTTTCCTGACACCAGGCAGACCAGTCCTAACACTAACCTCTTAATGCTGAGCATCAAACGAGGCAGCTGTTAGTACCATTTTTGTAAGTCTTTGGTATGACTCAACCGGGGATTGAACCCACGACTTCCCACATCCGAGGCAAACACTCTAACCATCTGGCCACTGGAGCAGTTATAAAGTGTAGTAAGCATCATGTGAAAAAGTGGCTTTTGAAATTTTTTGAAAATCATTTTTTTTTTTACACTACCTCTATTGGTGTCCATTGTCTTCTTACCACTGAACTTTGTGAGTGATATCAGATTTTATTTTATTTGGTTAACACTATGCTTGGAGGGAATGAACTTTAAGTCATCGCTATATATGCTTGAGTACTAAAATATAATAAGTTTGGATTTATTATCTTGGTTTAATGTGATTAGTCTATCTTACTTTCTGATGCAGACAGTAACACAATTCTGGTTTATTTTGTCATTTTAAATTTATCTTCCAAAAAAATGTGATGAAATACATTGCTGGGCTATAGGCAATTGCAAAGTGAACCACAGCTTTATACATAGATTATAGAGTGTGTATTGAAGTACAGTTCACCACACTGACATTAGTGGCCCCCCCGAGTGGCCTAGTGGTCTAAAGTGATGTCCGTTACGGATCACTGCCATCTCACCTCAAGTCTAGGATTCTGCGAAAGTGGATATGTGAGAAAGCTTGCCAGTAGCTTCTTGTGGGTCGGTGGTTCTTTCCGGTGATTTCCCAGTTTCTTCCTCCACCATTAATACTGGCCGCCATGAATAGCCTATCGTGTGCTGAAAAATGGCATTAAGCCCAACAACAACAACAACAACAACAACAACAACAACCACACTGACATTAGCCACCCATAGGTCATTGTACTCCATCTTAAACTCATTAGTGTGTAAAGTAGTGTAGTTCACCACACTCACAGCAGCCATCCATAGTCCAGTTAGCTCTGTCATAGTTTCTTCAGTAGTTAAGTAATTTAATTTTTTTGTCTTCTCCTAGGTGATATGAGGTTGTTAGGGCAGCCACAAATGAGAGCTCAGGTAGCGCCAGCAGTGCAATTCACCACACCACAGCAGCAACCACCCCCGGCTCAAGTTACACAATCTCAACCACATCATCAGTCATTATCTTCATATCAGCAACAGCAGCAGCCTCAGAGGTTTGGTTTGAGTGTAAATTCTGTGTTGTCTGTTGTTTTCTTTTTTATGCCACCATCATATATGGGGATATACAAAACCATTGGTCTTTATTTCTGCAATCTAATCATGAATTTTCTTATTCAGATAATGATCCTCTGTTACACTGATGTTAGGATATTAGCCAGCTACATTGTGAATTCAGCCCATCTAAAAGACCAATATTGTCTTTTTGTCTCATATGGACAGTGGGGAATAATTCTTACCCATTACCTCCCCATCTACCAACAGGTGTTGCTAGACTTTTAGCTTTGTTGCAGTACTGATAATAACATATATTTTATCACAAGCAATCCAAGCCACTTTTGTGTTAAAATGGTAGTGTCCAACTTTAAATTTTGGGCTTAACAATTATTATAATTGCATATGATAATAAGTAAATAATTATGAATATAATTTTCACATATAATAAGAGACAGGAGTCACATATTATCTGACATCCAATTCCCACAATTCTGAGTGTCAAAAGATAAAAGTGACTTTGTATGGATGACATAATATAATGATCACATTTTGTACTGCACATTTTGAAAGAAGTGGTTACCTGAATTGGAGATTTTTTTTAATTTAGTGGCATATTAAGGTAATAACTTGAAAATAATTACTTGAAAGGGTATCAGATTAAAAAGTCAATTGCATGACAATCTCAGTTTGTAAGAAGTGTGTATTTCATATAAAATCTACAAATTGCCAATAAGGAACTAAGTTTTGTTTGAATGATAGGATTAGATATCTGGCCATTTTTCCCCTCAAACATCCAATGTCTGCCCTCAGTCCGTTTCAGCAGGATCATACAAAAAAAAACCTTAAAATTTGCATACCTCTTTATGGTTTATACATTGAATACACGATTTTTACACATATAGTGTTATTTATGCCTTTGTGACTTGGAATTTTCCAACGTTTGCTCAAACATTTTACACAGAGCTATGAAATTTTACATACACTTTGATGGTCAGAGTTTAAATGAAGTGATTACATTATTATTTTCATAAAATTCATTGGTCATTTGGGACTTGTGGATTTTACATGTGGGTCCAGACTTCAGAATTTATATATCAATTTCTAGTTGTCTCCTCCTGAAGATATAGCAGGTATGGATAACTCGTTACTGACCCATTTAATTCATACTTTATTATTCTTAATCACTACTGTTGATAGGAATAAATTGTTCACCATTGGGCAGATATGAGGTGGGGGGACTACATAAATTACTCTTAACAATTTTTTGAAAAATTATGTTCTAGCAGAACAAGGGTTAGTCTGTGGAGAAATGCACTTCTAATAGCATTCGGCAAGTACTGTTTCAATAGTTGGGGGCCGTACATGCTTTGCTAAGACAAAATATTTAGTATGTATTAGATTAGAGCAATTTCCTTAAAAGAAACCTTAATTGGGTAACAAGATTTTGATCTATTGAGCATTTAACTGAACCCTGGTTTAGAAGAGATTATTGTACATGTTTTCCAGCTTGTTTGTGTATGTGTGCGTGTTTCTCTATTATGTGCTGTATTGTAACACATAGAAAAAAGATTATGCATTTTGGATTATTTTCTAGTTTAGGAAATTTTAAATAGTAACTTTTTTATCTGTGGATAAGGGTGGGGTCCTGTTGGCATGGAAAACCTTTGTTTAAAGTGTTCTTTTAACATATGTTCAGTCAGCAACTTTCTTTTGATACTTATATAATTTGTTAAGCTTTCATATAAATGTTTGGTTTGCATTTTGTCTTCATTGGAACTTACCTATGACTGCTGGAATTTGGCTTGTGTATTATTGGATTTCAAGACTGGTTCTGTTTTAGAAGGGATTACTTAAGACACTTTAAAACAGAGAACCAGTAGGTTCAATATACACATATACATCATTGACAGGTTAATTAGCAGGTTGTTATTGTTGTTGTTGGTAGTTTAACAACTCTCATAGCATTTTATATGACCACATCATATAGAAGAAATTGCCAAATGATTTTCTCAAAGATCAAACCCAGTTAGCTAACCCAGACTGGCATGGAAAGGCGGCCGACACATGACTCTTTAGATGCTCAACCAACTTTCATACATAATTTGTGGGTGAAGTTGTCCACCAGTCTTGTATTTTGTTTTATGGCACATTTGTAGTACATGTACAGGCTTTCCAGACTGGTTCTTTGTTTCAGAGGGCTTTGCTTACGAGCATTTTTCTGAAACAGGGAAGCAGGAGACACATTTTAAGCACAGGCCATATACAGATATATGGGTGAGTTCCATTGATTCCTTATTTTATTCTATAACTTTGGACTGCTTCAGTTTTGTTTTGTTTTTGTTTTTCATACAGGGTTGTTATTGAATCAGGTTTGACCCCCAAACCCCAGAGAGTTAGAAAGTCGCGGAGTAGAGAGAGTCAGATATCCAACCATAATTCATCTACAGACTTGACAGAAACAGGTTAGACTGCCTCATTGATTCCAAACTTAAAAGAACTACTGTTATTTTCAAATGGTGTCCAGAATAAGTAGTGCTGCATCTGGAAATGTAAACATCCTGTAAACTGCCTACAAAGAGCATGTTTTACGTAAATTTATTTTTAGCTCACCTGGACAAAAAAACCACCGAGCCTATGGTATCACCCTGTATCTGTCATGTCGTACATTTGCCAGGTGTTGTCTGTCCATCAAGAATTGCCTAATGCCATTCCAGAGTCCATATTTCTGATCAAACTTAGCATGTGGACTTGTGTCATAAAATCTTGGATTAATTTGTTAAAATCCATGTATATCATTAAGGTGATAATGCATCTGATTGTCAGATGTTACCATTCTGATCCATTTTTATCAAAATTGGAACACATTTGTATATGATTAGGGTCTCAGACAAGGACATTACTGGGATGGAAATTTGATAATGAGCAAGGTATGTGCATATTAATTAGTTGTTCTTTCATCCGATTCACTGACATCGTTAATTCTCTGGTGGTCATATTTCTCCTATGATTTAGGTCAGACTTGGAATATATGCCTATCAGCAGACTGTTGTACAAGTTACATGATGGGCTTGATGCATTCTTATTAATGAGATGATTTGGCATCTTATTGGTTTTTGCTACTCTGAAATCAGCTCATCATTCAGAATACTTTCTGAACAAATTTGGATCAAACTTATGTGCTTATATCAACAAGATTTTGGATGAGTCCAGTAAAGAGTGACATCTGCATTTATTAAAGAACAACAACATATTTTTAATCAGTTAATCCTATATCCGATTTGCTGATCGTGTACAAAGTTTGGAGGACAAATTTCTGATCCGATTTTAATCAGGCCTGGAATACATACCTTTCACCAAGATCTTTAAAAAAATGTAATAAGAGTGAGATGCACACATTAGTGAAATGATTTTGTATTTGATTGACAGGTCTTATTACCACTATGAAAGCCTTATATTTTATCTTTCACAGTCTTGTAATGTCCTAAAATTTAAAGGATTGCCTTGAAAAATCATTAAATGTTTTCAAAAGTGGATTTTCTTTTTCTTATGTACTTCATTTCTGGATGAAAGTTACTCAAATTTCTTAAAATTTCTGTAATTTAATCAGTGTTGTTATAAGCATACTACCCAAATGTAATTTAAAAATTAAAAGGTTTTAAAAAATCTTGTTTAAAAAAGTGTAATGTGATAAAACTGTGTTTGTGAATTGTCACAGTTGGTTTGCTTTACATATATAATCTAAATATGCCTGCCTGTTTGTATCCTCCAACCAATTTAAGCAACAAAAAACATAAAAGAGATTTAAAAAATGCATTCCTATATTATTTAAAACCACATTACGACCGGCAGGTTTAAACACTATTAATAATATGCTGTTTCATACCTAACAGAAGTTTTCATTATAAAAGACAACTTTGCTTACCAGTCATTTCCAGTTCCTGGACAAGTAAATTTTCAGCTAAGGGATGCTTATACAACTACACATGTTGTACATAGAAGGCAAATATTAAATAGTCTGAAAATTACAATGTCTAATCTAGCAAAGGAGAAGAATAACTACAAATTTTCCATTCACATTGATTTAACAATAGGTATAATTTCTATGTACATGCATGCAAGAGGATATAACTCCAACCTTATGGTAATAATAATTATCCAACAGTTTCTGAATTGGATGAACTAATTCACTCTGTTGTCTTAGGAAAATAGACACCCATAGTGTACTCAGTATGGCATCGTCTTAGTATGAAAAGTCCATTACGCATAAAATACACAGACGATGACATTGTTAGGGCTACCCTGGTCACAGTCAGGTTAGAAATTATAAGTCAGGGACTGAAATGATTGAGTTATGTACATTTTTTCCCGCATTAAAGATTTTCAAAATTGATGCAAAAGCTCTAACCCTTTTCCTCATCGAGTGTATGGCTTTTTCGCCCTTTGATACGCATGTAGCAAAGTTACACAGTGCAGTCCGTTATGCATAGGCCTGTTAAGCAGTGAAGTGTATCTTATATATAACAGCAATTTTAACCTTATTACGGTTTTGGTACACATATATTATGTATGGAAAGATTAAAATACGGTAGTTATAGCTGTGTAATTATTTTTAACAAAAGAATTTTATATGTGCTTTAAAATCTTGAGAGAACTTGTTCACCATCAAGTCAGTGAAGCCGCATGATTAACCGAAGCAGCAATTTTTCATACTCAAAATTTACAAGTTCTTTGCATCTACATCACTAAATCGGTTGAATTTGATAATTTGTAAAAACTATGGGCTTCTTACCTCAGTCTCAGAGCCTTTACCTAAGTTATTGAAGCTTTCATAGTTGTGATTCTACTGGTTCAAGTACTGAAAGATATCGGAGGCCGCCATTTTGTCGAATGGAGAATACAACCTACTTACTTTAAAGATTAGATTGCAATCAGAGCATCAACAGTGACCACGTGATCTGACGAAATGCTCATTCTCACCAATGAATGGTGTATCTAATAGGAAGTTTTCCCCAAAGTTGGCGCAACGAAAACCCGCTCAAAATGGCTGTTGTTTACAGAGTTGCCAAAAGGCATTTATATGGACGTCGGGTAAAGTGCCAAAAGGCGCATGTATGGTACGTCAGCAGAGGGCCAAAAGGCACTTATATTTGGTAAAGAGTTAAGACATGTTAAAATATCACTATGTGATTCTGGTTGGTCCAAATAAATGCATTAAACTCTTGTGCAATATTTATGATTGGCTGTGATCGTGGGAATTTTTCCCTTACCCTGACTTTTTGTTTTTACTATTGTTATAAACAGTTTTTCAATTCAACTGACAAAAGGGAATTGGGGAAAAAAAGAATGCATCTATCTAAATATGGCCAATTTACCACATAGGGGCTAGTTACACCATGCATAACCTATCATGTATGAAAAATGACATAAAGGCAGAAACAAGAACAATAAATAAAACTAAGGAACTGGTCAGTTGATAAATGGTGTGGGGAATATACCTCTAATATGAACTTCACTCCATATAAGTTAGTGGTTTAACTCTTAGCTTTCTGCAAGTACTGTGAGATCTGTTGAGCTAGTACACATGCTGCCTACATTTGTTTATCAATAGGATCCTATGCAAACTATATAATTTAACAATTTTCTAAGCTTGATAAGCAGCGTGCCTTCTAGCTGTTGTTTGTAGGCTGAACCCCAGAGCATCATAATGGCTGCCTTTGTGAGAGCTTCTTGAGTAGTGCTTATTTTGTTTTCATTTTCTATATCAATTTTATCCCAAGCAAACAATATAATTAATGAGAAAGAAAGTTTGAAAAACTTGCCTACGTTTTGTGCCACTCATTTTCACCAACAAGCACATATGATCCTCCAGAATCAATGCACATATTCATAATAAAAAATATACCTCAAGATATCTGTGTTTATAATATATATTCGATTATTTTTCTCACCACTTTTTTTGCACAACCATGGTCCACTATTTTACTGGTTATTTTCAATGATATTGCCTTAATCATTCTTTCTGCAAATAATTTAACTTTGCATATTTCATGTCCAATAAAGACTTTATGTCTGCTGCCTGTCTGCAAAGTTTGATTTACCCATCTTTTCAAATTTGACTGGCCATTGTCTTCACTATCTATAGCTGATATTGCTGACTGCTTTCTTTTTCCCCTGCAATAATCTGCTGTATAAGATTTATTCTCAAATCAAGGTGACATCATTGTTTGCTCTTCCTCTCAGAGTGATAATACAATGGTTTGGGGATTCTTTCATGGTTGAGAAGGCATTACAAAGGGCTATTTCAAATAAAAACCAGAAAAGGTTCTTACCGTATTTCTTTGCTTTAATGCAAGTAGCATATTGCATTCTGATCTGGTCAGCCAGGTCAATACCCATTTGGACTACAGTGTGGCCACATCAGGTGCATTTATCTGCTAGTGAATGTGATGTCTCTGCCATTGCTGAACTACAGTTTTCCATGTCAATGTTGTTGTAAGGAAAATGGACAAATTTTCTATCTTTCCATGCATCTATTGCTAGTGTTCCCTTCCACATTGTTTTGAACAGGCCTCTGGAAAGGTCTTGGGGATTTTTTATGGTTTCAGGAATATCTCCTATCTGCATGTACAGTGTTCCATGGCAGTATATTTAGTCCATTTTAAAAAAAATTCAAATAGGGCTGGACTTGAAAAGTATTTGTCCTTGTAAACATGGTGGTTCTTACCAACAAGTGTTGTCAAGTCTGCCACAACTCAGGAAACTACGCCATGCTTAGTATCTTGACATTCTTCGCATCCAGAGTATATATGGATTTCATGAACATTGCCAGGATTGGCCCTCTTCCAAACATTGATACCAAATTTTGTAGGCTTTGCTGGCAAATACTGTAGCTTGGTCCTTGGGTGGAATATAGTTTTGAAGACACCTTGGAAAGACAGTGTTGAGAACTGAATTAATTTGTCACAACTTGTCATGACCAGGTTGTCTCCTTGGAGGGTTGTTATTCCTGTCGTTAATGTGAAAATATTTTTTAGTATGCTCATATTCTCATGTCATTACAACTGGAATACCTTGTTTGTTAATAAAGTTATCTATGTTTCATGTGATCTTACATAGTGTAATGTATATTTAACTAAAACTGATATAATCCAAGAAATGCCTTCATTTCTGCAACCGAACAAGGTGACCATTTGGGATCAGGCTTCTTGCCAATTCATTTTTTTGGCATAGCTGTTCATTTCAGCTACCACTTCCAGGATTATTTCTTTATGGGATAAAACTGTGAAAAGAAATCTTTGCATTGTCATCTAAATTTAATCTGAATAGGCTGTAAAGGTGTCCATTCATACCAGCCTCAAGTGTTCCAACCATACAAGATCATCAGCATATCATCCTCAGATTCAGATAAATCGGAAATGTTGCGTGTCAAAACGGGGCTTTCGTCAGAATCGTTGTTAGAATACACAAATGTTGGCATTTTGTTTAATTTTCACAAATGACCTCGTTTTCAGTGGAAATTCCCACTTTTATGCTGCAAAATTACTAATAAAACACTTTCATCATTTTATGTAAGGATTATTTTCATTGGTTAAATATTGCTTAAAAAATCCAGATATTTGCAATTTCATCCAATGAAAAGCTTTAATATGAAATGTTTATATGTTATATGCATCTCAGGGGTTTCCCAACCCTTGGCTGGAAGCACATGTATGAGTCAACAGGACCAGAGAGAGTATTGTTAGCAACTTGTATATAAATACATCTCTGGGGACACATGGCTTTTTTATCATTAGAGTTAATGTTAACTTATAAGAGTAATCATAAAAGAATGTGGAAGTAGACCAGTTTCCCAACAAATATAAATTTATCTAACCAGAGCATTTTTAAGTGGTATAATATGCAATTCATTTCTGAATAAATAAAACATACATATAAGCATTCACTAATCCTTTTTTACATGAATATCTTGACCATTGGAAATGCTTAGTGGTGAAACCGACACACTGTAGGATAAACATTGATCATCCAGCAGGAAGTCCATAACATGAATCAAACTGTGACATAACATTGAATTTCCAGTGGACAATGTGTTGAAAATTTATCTTGTCTGTATTTTTTAGGAAGGACATTTTCTCTTTGATTATAATTTGTATAACATATTTGTTCAAATCTTAATTGATATAGAACTGCATCTGGGACTATTTATTCTACACAACAAATATAAATGACACTGTCTTAATTTGAAAGAATGAAATTATTTGTCCTTCTTTCTCTCTAAATTGCTTCCATTAAAATAAAAACTGTGATTCAAGGTATCTCAGATGGATAATGATTTAACATTACATTTATGAAATAAGTTGAATAATGTCCAGATTTTGCTGACTGAGGCTCAAGAAAGCTGGATATTTTTTTTCAGCTCATTTAATTAATTTAGTACAAAATCATTATTTATTGGAGATTCTTTGTTTGGTATATGGCATCAATAGGTATTTGAACATGTTTTGTCCTCATGGCACTGTTTTTTATTATTATTTGTTATTGAGGTCATGTTTCGTCAAATTGGTCTCACATTTTCCATCCTGGAATCATACATTTTTATCCAGTTTTTGTCAAACTTTGTCTTGCACAAGTTCAGTAATGTGCAGGGTTCACACAATCTAATGAGGGGTATGTGATTTGCCAAGCTTGTTACCACTCTGCAAGCTGTATTTTTGTGATTTTTTTTTTGGTTGTTGATCAAACTGGATCAGTACAGTTGTGTTGGTACAGTTGTGTTGGTACAGTTGTGAGCAAGATCCAGTGTTATTAAGGAGTATTAGCATTGGATTGGCTAAACTTGTCAACACTTTGTGTCTGTTTTAATATCAAAATTTTTTGTAAATAAGTTATATCATGAAGCTTAATTTATTTTATTACGATGAAGATTTATGAAATATATGATTTTGTATACGAGTGGACAATTTCTAATTGTCTCTGAGACCTTATCTCTGATCAATTTTAATTGAACTTGATAAATGGCTGATGTCATGGTATTATGAGCATGACTTGTCCATGAGATTATCCTGCATCTGCCTGGACAAGAGCTTTTGTTTCACTTCTCTAGAAAGTATTTTTTTAAATTGGATATTCGCTGAGGACAATTATGAAAAAATTAATGAATTCTAAAATTTGAATGAGTTTGATTAGGAGCACCGAGACAAACATGTTACTACTCTAGAGTAACAATATTCCAATCAGATTTTACTCCACCTTGTCTAATAACCCTATTTTATCATCATCGTCATGTAATCTGTACATGTTGAAAGGCGAAATATCCATATGAGTTAACCTCGCTAGATTTACAGATCATATTTTAAGCTATTTCATGCAAGAGACCATGGATATTAGTTTTGGTATTATTTTTAGTTATAAGTTTTAGGAGGAAAGTAAGATAAATAAAATCAACATATGTTTACATAGGTTGTGTTCTTCCAATGCTTCATAAGAATTCTTAGTCAACTGTTTGGTTTGAAAAAACAGGTTGGTAGTATCAGAAGCAGTTATAGACCAGAAATCAGGTGGGAAGTTAGAACCTTTACCACTCCAAGGAAAACCATCCAACACTGCCTTAATACATTTCAGATATAGCACCATATCTATTTAGATTATGATTCATACTATTAAATTATCCTCCTGTCTATAAATGGCATACTGGTAATGCTGTAGTGTACTTGACACATGGCATACTGGTAATGCTGTAGTGTACTTGACACATGGCATACTGGTAATGCTGTAGTGTACTTGACATATAGCATTCTGGTAATGCTGGAATGTACTTTACACATGGCATACTGGTAATGCTGTAGTGTACTTGACACATAGCATTCTAGTAATACTGTAGTGTACTTCACACACAGCATTCTAGTAATGCTGTAGTGTACTTGACACATAGCATTCTAGTAATGCTGGAATGTACTTGACACATAGCATTCTAGTAATGCTGTAGTGTACTTGACACATAGCATTCTAGTAATGCTGTAGTGTACTTGATACATAGCATTCTAGTAATGCTGGAATGTACTTGACACATGGCATACTGGTAATGCTGTAATGTACTTGACACATAACATTCTGGTAATGCTGGAATGTACTTGACACATGGCATACTGGTAATGCTGGAATGTACTTGACACATGGCATACTGGTAATGCTGTAGTGTACTTGACACATAGCATTCTGGTAATGCTGGAATGTACTTGACACATGGCATACTGGTAATGCTGGAATGTACTTGACACAGCATTCTGGTAATGCTGGAATGTACTTGACACATGGCATACTGGTAATGCTGGAATGTACTTGACACATGGCATACTGGTAATGCTGGAATGTACTTGACACATGGCATACTGGTAATGCTGGAATGTACTTGACACATGGCATTCTGGTAATGCTGGAATGTACTTTACACATGGCATACTGGTAATGCTGGAATGTACTTGACACATGGCATTCTGGTCATGCTGGAATGTACTTGACACATAGCATTCTGGTCTTGCTGAATGTACTTGACGCATGGCATACTGGTAATGCTGTAATGTACTTGACACATAGCATTCTGGTCTTGCTGGAATGTACTTGACACATGGCATACTGGTAATGCTGTAGTGCACTTGACACATAGCATTCTGGTCATGCTGGAATGTACTTGACACATAGCATACTGATAATGCTGAAATGTACTTGACACATAGCATACTGGTAATGCTGAAATGTACTTGACACATAGCATACTGGTAATGCTGGAATGTACTTGACACATGGCATACTGGTAATGCTGTAATGTACTTGACACATGGCATACTGGTAATGCTGGAATGTACTTGACACATGGCATACTGGTAATGCTGGAATGTACTTGACTCATGGCATACCGGTAATGCACTGGGCATATTTCTCATGGATGATGCTGAAACCATTGTGCCAGATGAACCTCGATGGATTGCACTCTCTGCCTGATGTGCTGAATGGCACAGGAGGAACTAAGACAAATATTTTTAATGCTGAAATGTACTTGACAAATGGCATACTTGTAATGCAGAAATATGCTTAACACTGGCTTACTGGTAATGCTGATATTGTACTTAACACATGGCCTGCTGGTAATGCTGAAATGTACTTGACACATACCATACTGGTAATGCTGAAATGTAATTGACATGTGACATATAGGTAATGCTAAACATACTCAACTTTAGTGGATTAGTAATGAATAATTTCCATCTAACGTCTCACAGCATAGAGCTATATCTGAATCTGCTACTGCCATCACATTAGGATCTGTACATTGAGCAGGCATGTTCAGTTGTATTGATAGGTCTGTGCAGTTTGCTACAATGTGTGGCTTGTGCATCAGATAGCATAATTGCATGGGATGGATTGTCTTTTTTTGCAAACCTTTGTGCATGCATAGACCAATCCTAATTACTCAATTGTGCTTGTGATTTGCATTTTTAACAATGTGGCAGTTTTATAGTGATGTCTCACACTAGGGCAGGTCCTCTTGTCAATTTTAAATTGAGACAAAAAACCAAATATCATTCTGATCATGTCAGATCTCTATACTGCTATGTTCAATACATTTTGTATGGAATATGTCACAAAATATGGGACTGCTGCGGTGGCCTAGTCGTTAAGAGCATCCACCTCTGCACGAGGTCACAGGTTCGAACCCTGGCCAAGTCATACCAAAGACTTTGAAAAAAGGTTCTAACAGCTGCCTCACTAGGTGCTCAGCATTAAGAGGTTAGTGTAAGTTCTGGACAGCCTGGTGTCATATCTGTGGCATTATGCTCCAGTGCTAGACATCACTATAAATAATGGATAAATTGATCTTTTAATAAGTATAGTTGAATATACAAACGATTTTGATATTGTGTCAACTATTTTACTTAGATTTGTTGGTATAGAAAGGGGATACAGAGATAATTAGAGGATTTATACTGGTATAGAAAGGGGATGGAGAACTGTTTAGAGGATCAGGTTTTGCTAGAATAGCCGCATGCATGACAGTTTTTTTTCAAAACATGATATTAGACGTCAATGTTGGTATAGCTAACTACAGTAAAGTGTCTTGTATGTGGCCAGTGCTTTTTAAATAGTCTAATGCCATGCAAAATAGTTTTAAAAAAAGATGTACAGAAGCAATGAAATCCTAACTATATGAAAATGTTTTAAAAAAATTGTATTGGCAAATGTTATTTTGTATTTGAGAGGACATTGATTACATCACACTGGGTAAAAACTTACAGATTTGTCCTGTTTTCATATCCACATTTCTTGCTAGAATATTATACTCTTGAACTGAATGTTTCATCTGAGAACATGTATGCAACTTGAATGGTCTTTCTGGCGATTCATCAGCTGTTAGGAAAGTGAATTTGGATTTCTCAAAGATAGATTTTGTATATTTGGGGTGCAATTGAGTTATTTCAGACAGCTATCCAGTCTGGTGAGGTAACTTCATCTAGATTTCTTTAAATAATGATCCTAAATGATAATAATATAAACAAAATATCTTATTCAGCTCTCATTCTTTGCCACATGTTCAGTAGTTTAAAATGTAAGTAATCATTTGACATAAAAACATTTTTGGTGAATGATTGTAAAACCTTGGGGCAGGTTATGATTGGACCAAACCTTATGTTGTTTTATTTGCAACCAAAGTATTAGGTTAAAAATATTTTCAGGCTTAGAATACTGCCCCTTTAACTCCATTACATAAACAAACAACAGTGAAACTAACTATCCTTCTTTCCATTATTCCCAGATTACTTGGAAAAAATGTACATGATTTTTTAATTCATATATTGAACACTTAAGTCATATTCATGATAACTGTCTAACTTTTGATAGAATCTCTTGTGTGAAGCTGCACTCTTATCTATTGTTGAATAATGACTAAAAACATTAAAGGAGAAATGGTTGGCAATATTAGTTTTTTGTCAAGATCGCTTTCTTGAAAACCTGAAGATGTATTGATATAGTCAAAACTTGTTAAACTGGTTTACTTCCTAGTGATAGAATGCAAAATGTATCTTTAATTTGTCATCTTCTGAAATTAAAAATATTAATGGTGGAGTACCACAGGGCTATATTTTGTGACCTTTGTTGTTCATCTTGTTTATTAATTATTTACCCTAATAAGATAAGAAATTAAATTTTTACCTTTGACCTCCATTTGGATAACACTACATAGTCATGTAAAAGTAGAACGGACCTTGAAAATAATTGTCATATCTGATGTACATCATTTTCCATTAGCAGTGGTTTACTGCTACTCTTCAGTCTGTTATTTTTATCTGATTTCTGTTAAACTAGGACTATAGGTTTATATGGCTTAAAAAAATTTCAGATGAATTTGATAAGAAGTCTTGCGTTATATCTGCTGACCTTAGAGGCCATAATTTGGATCGGATTATGATCCAACTTGAACTGTTTATGTAATTAAGATTTTTGATTAGTTCAGTAATGAGAAAGATTGTATTAATTAGGTATTGATTTCTTGAGCTTGTTACTATCCTGGAAACCATATTTCTTATCTAGTTTTGATAAAAACTTGAAATAATGGGCTTATGTTATCAAAAATCTTTGATAATTTTTCAGAGAGCAATATCCATGTTTGTTAAAGCATCTGATTAACTCAGTTTACTCTACAAGCAATAATTCTAATTCAGTTGTGATTAAACTTGGGATATGAGCATATATCATCAAAATTGGGCTAAAATCCTTGCCAACTATAATGCTTTTGATGCAATCATTACTCTTTCTTCACCAAATTATGTCTTATGCTTGCCTGCATATGGATTATGCTTTTTTGGTACGTTAAAAAGTAATTGAAAGTCATGTTTCTAATTTATATTATCATTTCTTTAATTGCACTCAACATAAAAATTTGAAAATATTCTAAAACAAAAGACAACTGTATAAGAATAGCATAAGAGCTAATTTTTCCATCTTAGAGATCTGCATGTCCCATTTCCTAATTTTCTATTTATATCAATTGTATATGAACCATTTCCAAGAAAACATGGGTTTCTTCATCGGAAACTTTTCCTTGCAGATTTATTATATTGATAGTAAGTTAGTAGACCAGTCTATACTTTTAAAGAAAATGGCATCAGTTATTAGGAGATTCTAAGAGCAGATCTATCTTTTTGAACAAAGTTTGTACATAATCACAACAATCTCTAAATAACAGTACATGGAGAGAATGGGTGGATAAGCAGCAGGTACACTTTCCAGAAGTTTCTTTGAGAAAAAAAAATGTATATTAGGATATTTCCTTGTTAAAGTTTTGCAGCTATCATGATGACCAGGTATGAAAATATGAAAATGTCGTCTCAACAATTTCAGGAATTTGGGTTTGAGGGTTTTATTGATTAATTACACAGCAACACTTTGAAGATTTTTTTTTATTTATTTGCCACAGCAAGTAAGGCCCTTACACGAGAATATAACACTGTTGCCAAATCAGGCTGATGCAGTGGTTGAAATCAAACCTGCATCCATCTTGTCACAAGTTTTATGCCTTTACCATAGTATGACATGAGTGCTATAAAAGAAATCAAGTCTTGCATGCGACAGTTGTCACAAGGCCCCCCCCTCTGCAGTAGGAAAGTTGCCTTTAAGAGGGGTGACCTTTCTGGATGGGTTATCAAATGCATGAATATTAATTACATATAAAGTTAGAAAGGTCTAACTGATATTTAAATATTTAACATTTTCATTCAAAAATCACATGAATGGTATGAAATCAGTTTTTTAAAACTTTTGTCAATGTTAATTAAACTAATTATGAATGATCATGAGTTGTGGTGCAAAACCATTTGGAAACATTGTGATGAAAACCAGGAAACAAACATCTGGCTGTTAATGTTAATCTCAATGAAATCTATTTTACTGAAAATTTTTCAGATATTTTGTTTCTCAGTGATCAACATAGTTTGTTTAGCCACTTTCAGTGAAATAGCTCTCACTTTTCCTTCTTAACTGAGAATACCTGATTTTGTTTTTTATAAGCAGGTTATTCATTTTTGGGCAACAAGACTAGTCTGGCTATGTTTGTATTTACCACATAAATGTTCTGTGTTTGGAAAGAAAATCAACCAGTCATGTGATTGACTGGTTATAAATGAGTACTCTTTCAAATACATTTTGTAATCTAAAAGAAGCTAAAAATGGCTAGCATATCAGTTTTTTTGTTATGACAACTGGATGTCACACTGACTTGAGCTGAACTATGGTCACCATGATAATTATCAGGGTTAATGATGGCCAGTAATTACCAACATGACATGCCAGAAGCTTGGCAAAATACAGATAATCAAATTATTTTTTATTGCATGGATTATAGTTGTGTCTTTGATCAGCTTGTTGAAATTAGAAATTTACAAATATTCATGAAATATGTGTCCGATTGTAAGGGTTAGATTTAACACTTTTGCAATAAAATGCTCGCTTTGCAGTCTTGACCTTCTACAGAGTACTTTTAAACTGGACATACCACTGGTCATGGCCTTCTACAGAGTACTTTTAAACTGGACATACCACTGGTCATGACCTTCTACAGAGTACTTTTAAACTGGACATACCACTGGTCATGGCCTTCTACAGAGTACTTTTAAACTGGACATACCACTGGTCATGGCCTTCTACAGAGTACTTTTAAACTGGACATACCACTGGCCATGGGGAGTCAGGAAAAGGATAACTGATATGAATAATATTTAAGCACATCATTCATTTATGTAATCAGTCCTGCTTGTTTACTGAGAATCTGAAAACTGCAAATATATAATGATTCAGAAAATCCCCATAGACTGTGACATAGAATCATTGCTCAGTGAAACTTGTTTCCAGGTATTGAATAAGTAGACATGGCTGTTTTTATTCTAAATATGCATTTTTGTTTCTTTCAATTTCAGGGAACACTTTGGAGGTTTATGACTTTGTGTCAAACCTCAGGCAGAGCGATGCAGAGAAGTTGTTGAAGGAGCTAACCAGTCTTGGTGCTCGCTTGCACTTTGTCAAGAAAGATATGAAGAAGGGGTCAGATTCAAATCAGGGGGACAAAAATAATCTCATGATCTCGGACTACGCAAAAGTTTTAGCAGTTTTTCCCGACAAATCATCAGCCTTATCATTATTACAAAATCACAAAAATAATGCGTACAAGCTTCGAGTGGTAAATGAGAGTATAGATGGAAAGGAGTAGATGTGTCGTGTCAAAGACTGAAAGTTGAATTGTTTAATAACTTTAAAAAATTTATGATATTGTTGTTATTTTTTTATAGAAATTTTACTGTATTTTATTTTAAAGAATCTATACAATGTGAAGTATCAAATAGAGCAATGTTTTAAGTTTGGGGGGAAAAAATCCCTGCTGATGGGGGAGAAAATCTACATTCCCCTTCATTTGCCTTGGCCAGAATCACAGACAAGAAATTTAGTATATATAACTCTCCTTGTTTCATTGGATGAAGAGCAGCAAACTCAAGACAATGCCCACAGCAGGTATCATTGACTTTTCCTTGTTAAAATTAGACTTTATGCTTGCACAATGCTTACAGTTTCCTCATATGTGTTAGGATGTGCAATCTTGTCCATTTAAATGCAGCAAGATCTCAATTTTACCGTTTGTTTTTTTTTAAATGTGTTGATTCAGCAAAATTTCTTTTCCTATCATTCTGTAGGCTGGAGCAATTTCAAGACAGTCTTGTTTAATGTATGTATGTTACCCGAGTCTGTCTTATACCCACATACTATTTCTTTTCTTTTCCTTGCATATTCCTTGTGCAATAAATGCTTTTGAAAATTACACATAATTTAAGCACCAATCTCAACAAAATATTTCACTATTTATTTGTGAACGTCTTATAGAGTATGTATTTGTCCTCATGTCCTTCTGTCTATCTTTCTGTCATTTGGCACAACCCAAATACAAAAATAGTTCAGTTTTTAGCTGTGTTGGTCATAGAGGGATCCTTTTTGATTGATTATCATGAAACTCTGTAAATGGTCAACAGAAAATGTGACTTCATGAAATCTCTTTTCTTACACAGTTGAGTGAGATCTGCTTATAAGATGTAAGCTTGCATCTGTTAGGGTAAGCTTGTTGCCAGTCTGGGACCTATATTTCTGACTTGTGTCAAAACCTTGGAAAATATACTTCTGTCATCTAGATTTTAGACTGTTTCAATAACGAGAAAGATAAAAGCATTGCCATAATGTCTGGCTGAGCTCATTTATTACATTGATCCAGTATTTATAAAAAATGGAACGTCATTAAGACCATGGGCAGTTTCAGAAGAAAGTGGGATTATTGAGATGATCTAATAAGCCATATTTTTTATCTATTTGTCATTATCAATGTTGACCGAGTATGAGCAAAAAGTTTTATCAAAATAAGTTTGGTAAAAGAAGTTGATAAATCTTTGGGCTTGTTCATTTTTTGTTATTGCTCATTTCGGTTTACAGCTTGACATGTTGAATGGCAAATTTGTTAATGCAACTGTTTTTGAAATTTTTGTGGATTATTGTGACACTTGGTGTATGTTTTGGTCATACACAAAAGATCTATTCATGCTGACCAATTATTGTGCTCTATATTTTTACAAGAATTATGACCCTTTTAGAATTATATGACTAATCTCCATCATTGGATGGGGTGCCGGAGAGGAAGAGAAATATTTATATGAAAACACTTTTTGTCATTTGAGGATTAATACACATTGTAACACTCACAACTGTTGATAGTGTTGACCAATCTAAGTCTATTCAGTGATCACAAAGATTGTACAACTCTCAATGATCATCAGAATACAAGTTATACAAGTTTGCTTTGTAGAAATCACATAAAATTTAGAAAATTTCACTCGCCCTTGGAAGGAGGGGTCTTTTTCCTAATAATGGTATGGACTCGAGACATACACCTGCCATCTGATGAACGTCCATTTTCTGCCTTTAATGTCAGACTGTTAAACATCCTTGTCTCTTTCCAATATGAATCAGGTAACTTGGAATCAGAAAGAGCAATACTTCCCAAATCAACAAGTTTCTGATTTACAAGCATCTGGGGCCTCAAGTAGCCAAGTGGTTTAAAGCGCTATTTGTTACCGATCACTGCCATCTCACTTCTGTCTGCGTGGGTTCGAGTGAATGTGGATATGTCAGAAAGCTTGCCAGTAACTTCTCGTGGGTCGGTGGTTCTTTCCACGGATTTCCCGGTTTCATCCTCCACCATTAATACTGGCTGCCATGTATAGCCTATCATGTGCTGAAAAATGGTGTTAAGCCCCAGAACAACAACAATGACAAGCATCCAGCTGGATGTGTAAAGAATAGATCCTTGTGAAAAGCAATTGTTGAATGTAACACAGGACATTCTAACAATCTGTGAAATATCTGCAATTTTAATTCAGCAGTTTCTTAATAAAATATTAAAGGAAAAAGTGATTGGTTTTAATGGACAGAAACTATTGCCCTTGTTTCTTTTAGTATTAACACTTTTAAAGTTGTTGTGATGTCAGTGATATTTGGTTTGGCTTTCGTGGGTTTAATGCAATTTTTGAGCATACAATATGTTAGACAGTATATTTGGGCCCTGTGGTGTTGGTGAAGTTATTATGTTACATTAACAATGAGATTGCGGGCAGCTCAGAATGATCACTGTTTACATTCAAGATTTATTTCTCACATTTGACCAAAATGCTGTCATTTTAATCAGTCTTGGATCCTGCACAAGAGTACTCTAGTGATGCCAAAAAGTCAGCATGAGACATTATTTTGAGTTTTATAAGGGATGGTCTATTTTACTCCATTATGTTGAATCCTCAGGTGGAAACAAACCAAGAAAAATACCTGCAATTAAGTATGAGAACTTTAAAACATTATTTGGGAAATTTCATGTTTTATATATTGAATTTATTAACATTGCAAATCAATCATGTTTAGCTTTTATTAGTAGACAGTTTTTCATGCATCAGTGAATAGTGAAAGGAAAGAAAAACTTAATTATAGGGTTTTTGCTTCTCGCTTGACAAGAAAGTTAACAGATGGCAATACCTCACCTGTGTTTGGAAAAAGCAGAACTTAAACACTTCCATTTAAAACCTATTAATAACAGTCTATTATTGATATCAGACTATATATAAATAAATAAATGAAAATAATTGTCTACAAAAGGAAGTGTGACAATTAGTCTGGTTGATAAAAGTTTTAAGACTCAAAAGAAAAGTTTGATTAAATAAATAGTTTCTGTATGCAAGTCATTAAAAAGCAGTATCAAATGGTCTCCACGTCTTTTTTTGCTTCAGTCATGGTTTTTTTGTATATACTGTGACACACACACAACACATTGGCTTTTAGAGAATGGTGTTTCTGATAGCTGGGGACTCATTCATGCTAGGTACCACTCTTTGACTTCTTGATTTTGACATTTGATATTAGAGCTCACGTCTATGACATAGCCTTTTTGTCTTTATTTCCAGATCACACAAGTTTTTGAGTTATTAATATAATTGGCACCAACAACTCTCATGATCATAGTTTTCAATCATTTCTCAACTTATTTGTTATATAAACTGGTTTCAGGTAAGGAGTGCCAAATCGTGGTTGAGGGAATTTATTTATATAGCTACTCAAGTTAGAAATATAAGGAATAATGATTTCTTATTATAGATGTGCTGAAAGATAATTGACAATCATTACTTTAATATTCCATGGTGATAATGTTATTTTAACGATTTTGTTAAAACAGAAATCGCATGATTAGGGAATCCAAAGATTCTGTCATATCAGAAACCTCCTGAACTGGGAATCAGTTTCTGTCCCATTTTCTAATGTTGGTGCTAATGCCAGATATCTAAATCAAGAAGTTAAAGATGGGCATTTGACTAGTGGGGTGTCCACACCTAGGCTTCTTCTCAAAAAATAGCTTCTTGACAAGCTGCTATTGCTGTTCTTAGGTCATAACATGTTAACGATGGCCCAGAAATTATGTAATTTTTGAGGATTTACAAACTATGTTTGTGATCACTGTCAGATGTTTCCATAAAAGTTTACCACATTGTTTGGACAATTCAAGGTTAATGATGGAACAGTTGAGAGCAACAGATCAATGAAGATCACAGTATTTACAGCATATTTGAATTTCCAAGTTTCATCTTTCTTGACAGGTTTTAACCCCCATTCTTCATCTCGGATGAATAAATCCTATGTATTTATGCCGATTCTTAGAACTTGAACAGGATAGTTTCTTCGCAAGATTTTGAAAACAAAATATATTTACAGCAGAAATTACATTTTAGATACACACACACACAAACATGCTTCATCAAAGATGTTTGCAAGACTTTATAGAATTTTTTAATTTAGTTTTTTCTTCAGAATGTGAACGCATCATATGCACATTTTCAACATTAGCCCTTGATAAAAACGAATATTATGTGTATTCTTGAAAGTCGTTACTTTCTGTTTAAGAAGATATTAAGTAGTCGATTTTGTTGAGTCTACATTGTGGATAAGGTTTGATTCAAGTTTTTAATTCAGATACATTTCCTGAACACCTGAATAGGTTTCATATCTAGCATTGATCACCATGAACTTAATGACACTTTATTCTGTGACACATTTTACCACTAAAGCTAATGTTTATAAGTCATACTCCTTAAAAAAATTTTTGTTAAGGTTTTGATTTAATCTTTTTTATGTACTTATATTTTTTAGACTCCAGGATGGACTTTGTTCATACATGGAGTGAATCATTGTTAAGCTAATTCATTCTGCCAGATGCTCAGTCACCCTATTTTTGAAATTTAGGGTCAAGGTTATTGCTATGGAAAATTTATGCTGATGTTTTGTTGAAATCTTACTTGTATTTTCTTAATGCCTGGATGTATTTTTAGTTCTTCAGATGAATCATTATTAAGATGAAACAAAATATTCTGTGACATGGTTGCTTAACCTTGACCTTTCATCCTTGGGGTTAAAGCGACATATTGTATGGTAATGTTAAAATCATGGGCTCAACATGGATAATTATTTTTATTAAATTCATGCATGCATATGGTACTTTCTAGATATGTAGTGCTGTATTGCTGACACCAAGTCTAGTATACTTGCTCTAAGCTACAAGTATGGTAGCCGTTGAATCAGTCCAATCACAATTCACATTTATAGCTAGAGTAATTTTCCCATTTAACTACCATTGTGTTCAAATCTCACCACTAAGTGTCGCTACTTATGCATTGCAATGTGTCTGTGAACTTTTATTTGTAGACTGAGATGAGATACTTGATTGTAGTCTTTATGCAGGACAAAATTTAGAGATGAATAAAAATTATGCACAGTATTTTCAGTCTTATTTTGATTTGCATGGCTACTCCTGTCACTCTTTTTTTTTTTGTGCTGTTCCAAATCTTCCCCTCTCATTTCATGAGACAAGCATGTTTAATGATCTGTTCAAGGAGGGCAACTGCAGTGAAAGCTGGTTGGTTGGTTGCTGTGGGCTTAATTTAGTTGAGTAAGAGCCTGATGTGAAGCTACTGTAAAGTATTCTCACATACCCACATTAGCCAATCCAAGACTCTAACCCATGCAGAAAGAAGTGAGAAGTCAATGATCTCTAAAGCATGGACCACTAAGCCACCTGTGGCCCCAACAACAAAAGTTGTTGTTTGGGGCTTAATGCCATTTTTCAAATACATGGCAGCCAGTATTATTGGAGGAGGAAGAAACCGGAAATTCCGCGGAAAGATCCACTGACCCACGAGAAGCTACTGGCAAGCTTTCTCACATATACACATTCGTCAAATCTTAAACTTGAACCCACGCAGAGGTGAGATGTGATCCGTAACAGAGAGTGAGTGCGTTAGACCACTTGGCCACTAGGGGCCCCAAGAACAAAAGTAAAGCTATGACAACAATAGTTAACCTATGTTATGTTTAATTGATTGCCATAGCAACTTTGATGTGAATTCCAAAATAGTTTTAATTATTAAGGACGCTCTTAATCTACATATAAAATATATAGAGAATATTAACTGACATGTTATGAACTTTGGTGAATTATGAAACATGAGTTAAAAGCAAGTTCAGTTCAAAAGTCAAATGAATACTATAGACACAAAGATGTTACAGGTATTTAAAAATACGAAAAATTACAGGAAATATTAGGCTTAAAACAGCTTTGCTCGGGAGACTAAAAAACCCCTACACCAAGACTGTAAATATTTGGCTGAAAATAGCAATGCATGAAAGACTAACAAAACCCATGGACCAAGAGTGGAAATGTTTGGCTTAAAATAGCATTGCGTGGAAGACTAACAAAACCCATAGATAAGACTGGAAATGTTTGGCTTAAAATAGTATTGCCTGGAAGACACAAAACCCCATTGATCAAGACTGAAATGTTTGGCTTAAAATAGCATTGGAATGGATCAAGACTGAAATGTTTGGCTTAAAATAGCATTGCATGGAAGACACAAAACCCATAGATCAAGACTGAAATGTTTGGCTTAAAATAGCATTGCATGGGAGGCCTACAAAACCCATTGACCAAGACTGGAAATGATTAGATTAAAATAGCATTGCATGGAAGATAAAACCCATAGACCAACACTGGAAATATTTGGCTGAAATATCATTGGATGGGAGACTAACAAAACCCATAAGCAAAAACTGGAAATGTTTGGCTTAAAATAGCATTGCATGGGAGACTAAACAAAACATAGTCAAGACTGGAAATAATACAATGGTGTGTGAGTATGATTATCAGCCAGACAGAGATGGTATAAACCAAGTAAATTCAACAAACAATTTATTTGCCTTGTTTAACAAAAGTTTATCAATTGGCCAAATTTTTGAAGTTCTAACTGAATTCCATGTGTATTCCAGATAAATTCCAGTACTGGTATGTTGATGTGCCTGTAGTCTCAAATGTGTTAGTAATGTACCAGTGACATGGAATGTGGTGATGTGTTAAGTCTTTTGATGTATAACATAATTATAATCCTTAATTTCATTGTCTGAATTCACTATTATTCCAGATTAGTGTTTTAGTTCAAGACTATTATTAAGCACTTTGTAATTCCAGTGAATGATAATTTGAATAAATATATTAATCAAATTTTAAAAAAGACAACAAACTGAAAACATCCATAAGACTGATTCTGCTTTGGATGACAAGTAAAAATTTAATTATTCTAAGGTAAACATGTTTATATACCCTTATACTATACCTGACCTAGGTACAGTTGCCATTTTCTAAAATAGTCAGACTCAAGACTATCTTCAACTGGAGTTGACATCAACATGTTCGCTATGAATAATGATCTGAATATTTAATCCACAAAAGTAGAGATTATCTTTGTGTTATGTTGTTTACAAGATAAATGTCACTGCTCAGGTACACCATTTACTGGATTTTGAAGAAAAAGGTCAAGTATAAAATATATTTAAATATTAAGAAAATCCAATATAATACAAATTATATATAAATAACTATTATATAAAGTATACTCACTTGTGAGTGGTTAAGCACAAATTTCGAGCTTATAAGAATTTTAATATCCAGCCACATATTAAAAAAAAAAAAACCTTCAGAACCTAAGTTCGTACTTCGATTTTATTTTTGGCCATTAGGAATGATATAGTTTTAAGGATTTTAACGATGCATTTAACACATTATTGGCTTTATCGTACCAAAGAAGTGGTAGGTAAATTCCTTTCCCACGGACACACTCGGCTGACCTGGAAAAGAGGGTGGTGATATTAAAGGAGTGACAAGTTTGATGTTGTACATACCAAGGTACTGCTGCCTCCCAGATTGATTTACTTGCTTCAGACTTGAATGTTACAAATTAGAATATTAATATTGCATAATAAAGATTTTAATTCACGAAACTTGGGAAATATAATAATTCGGTATGATGCAAAATCCGAGAGCGAGTGTACCCGAGTTATGAATAAGGGGACAATGTCAGTGCATGAGTATCCGAGTTTTCTTGAATGTGAGGAAATTATGAGTGTACTTGAGTGTTTGAATATGAGGACAGGCTTGTGTCTACTCTTTGGTGAGTAAAACAGAAAGGATTTGTTTTGAGTATGGATTAATCACCCCCCCCCCAGCTTTTCATGTTAATGAATTGGAAGTTATTGTTACAGGCTTTTGCCATCCAACCTAAATTCTGGACCATTCGATCTGTTTTAAACTGGTTTATTGCAGTTCAAGCCAAGCATTTTTGTAATTTAAAATGCCTTAACTCTGTACAAGAACGTGTCTTAAGCACTCGAATTTTTTGCAAACAAAATTACTCTGGACATTGGTGATTTCATTGGCAATGACATGCATATCACTATGTTTAATTTTATTGACAAAATTGCGGTACAGCCAAACTGCACCGCATTCAACAGTTTTCAAAAAGACGGTAGATGTGATGTGATTTTTAACGTAGGTTTAACAATTTTTCAGTCATATTTGTTATAAATATCTGAAGTGTAGCAGAGTGATGTATAGCACTGGGGCATCGTACTGCAGACATAGTGTATCAGTTAGAGTGATGTCTAGCACTTGGGCATCGTACTACAGACATAGTTTAGCAGTTAGAGTGATGTCTAGGACGGGGATCGTACTGCAGACATATTTTAGCAGTTAGGATGATGTCTAGCACCTGGGCATCGTACTGCAGACAATGTAGTAGTTAAGAGTGATGTCTAGCACTGGGGCATCGTAATGCAGACAGTGTAGCAGATATAGTGATGTCTAGCACTGGGGTATCGTACTGCAGACAATGTAGCAGTTAGAGTGATGTCTAGCACTGGGGCATCGTACTGCATACGTACATAGTGTAGCAGTTAGTGATGTCTAGCACTGGGGCATCATACCGCAGACATGTAGCATCATGTCCATCCTGGTCTTCTTATCCTGACACCATACAGACCAGTCCTAACACTAACCTCATAATGCTGGGCGTCAAGCGAGGCAGCTGTTAGTACCATTTTTGTAAGTCTTTGGTATCACTCAATCGTGGATCGAACCCACGACCTCCCGCATCTGAGGCGGACGCTCTAACGTTTACAAATGGATGACTGAAAGGGATAGGTCAATGAGGGCACTTTATACAAACAAGAATTTTGTCTGTTGAACACGATGCATACAAAGTAAAAAAAATATTCAAGACCACAAAAAAGAACGTTAAAAAAAAATTGTATTCGTAAAACTACTAAGGTATGATGTCTTTTGTTTGAAACGGTTGAAGGATGGTACAGATACTTAATGAGTTAATAAAAAAAAAACGTGTCTATCATACCGTGCGTATTTATTTACACATTTCAATGGGATAAATGGGCACAAAGTTGGTTTTGCTAAATCAAAAACATACAACATAATAAAAATGTTGATTTTTGGGTGCATAATTTTTAAAGGTAAAACGATTCACAGCTTTAGGAAAGATTTTGATTTCCGTGTTATGTTTATTAATAATAACGTTAAGATGATATTGAGAAACCCTAGTACAAAGATAAAGAATGTATTTGATGTCAATGAATTGTTACGACCCTGGAGTTAAAATGTGTGTTAAGGAATCAATTTTGTATAAATCTTTTTATTTCATTTTATTTCATTATATCGTCTAACATGTTTTTGATAAGTTTACTTGAGTCGTAGATGGGATTCATGTTGGCACGTGCTGTGTATGATGAAGCAGCAGGGGGGGGGTGAACCCTACAAATTTTTGCGACGAAATCGATTAAAGCCTCAGAATGCCAAATGGAGCCTTCCTACGAAATCTCATATTTTAACCAAAAAAAAAAAAAAAATAAAGACCCC